>JAWWEU010000040.1:72061340-72074145 GCA_035583155.1 Acropternis orthonyx | reverse complement strand
GCTAGTAGGACTGCCTTGGAGCAAGTTTGTCCCGGTGTAATCCTAGAAACAGATCTCTAAAGGAAGAATCATTAGGGAAAAAAAAGCAAAACCAGACCCAAACTATTTTCCAATATCTTATTGTCTTTACTATCTGAGGTATGTGAGTGGGGAAGTACTGTTTTTCAGGTGGAAGTAAAAATTAATATCAATGAAGAATATGAATGGGTACCTGTGTGGGAGGCTACACTTAAACATTTGTATTGCTTCAACAGATCAGAGTGGGTTTAAGTGGTTGTCTGTTAGGCAGGTGGACAGTATTTTTCAGATAATTTTAAATTAAGAAAAGGAACAGAAAACACATTTCAATTATATCCATATTGTGTTTACCTATTACACAGCATTCTAACATCTGTATTATACACTTTCTAAATTCTATTTTCTTATTTCTTGCTAATGGAGTCATAGAAGAATTTCCATTGAAACCCACTTGCTTAAACTAAACAAGAAACATTCTGGTTTTAGAATATCCATTAAAGCAACACATTTTGTGAAAGCACAGTTTTAATTTGATTTTTAGAGAGCTGTTCAAATAGATTTTTGATTTGCTTTTCTTTCCCAGTGATTTTATGGGCAATGTTCTGTGTCATAGTCCACATTTGGAAAACAACTCTCCAGTTGAGAGAGAGGGGCACAGAAAGAAAGTTCCATCCAAAAGGCTGAACTATTAAAAAAAGTTACAGAAAATCAGTGGGGTACATCTGTACCAATGTATGTCTGTATTTGAGACACTCATCTAGACTTCTCAATGGAAAGTTTTTCCTAATGCGTGACTCATTTCATCCTTAAATAAGTATCTAAAATGGATCAAATGAGGCAGTCATAGTATTCAGTGCCTTCCTTTCTTCTCCATTTACTATAAAAAGCCTCAGAATACAAGTTCAAAAGTGAATACTTCCCATAGCATCTAGTCCTAAGCTACTCTGGCCATGGATATCTATGATGTTAGTTCTGCACAAAACTTTTTAGGTTTAAAACATAAAAATTAACTGGATTGATCTCTAAAGTTTAGAAACACTTCTGCAAGAGATTTACCCATCTTGTTTGATGAAACCAAATGCTCTGTCTCTGCATAACTAACTTCTGGAACTGGGTCACTTTCCTCCTTCAGGACCATGGTAGTTCCTTCTCTTGTCTTTCTGGGAACTCAACTTGCTAATAAAGATCTCACTTGTGGGAGCTCTGCACTTTGTCCACATTGCAGAAAAACAGCAAAGCAGAAAAATTGAGAAACAGTTCAATGCTCACTTAGGTAGATATTGTTTCAGGAACAGACCTGAGCCACAGATTTAGGATCTAAGTTTCATCAGTGGTTCTGGGCATTCAGGCTGGGGACTTTAGCTTATGATCTTTGCAAGGTCCTCACTCAGAAACAATGCTCTGGTTGCTGTGCCTCAGCCCTGAGGCTTCAGGAGTCAGTGAACACTTTCACTTCATTCTGTGCCAGTGGAAAACTCTTGACATTCAAGCTTATCATGCCATTGTCTGAATGCTTTCCCACATTCCTCTTCTTATCTCACTACAAAGGGATAGGGTACCCAAAATTTCTAGCCATCTTTCTTGGTCCTTCTGAACATTCACTGGACACTTGTGGAGAGATTTGTCCAGACGTTCTTGAACTATCTGGTACAACAACCCTCTGTTCTATGGCTGATAGCAAACTAATCTCTTTACATGTCCAGGTGAACATCCCTGTCAGCACCTTTTATAAACTGCAGTGATCCTGGAAGGATCCACTTCGTCCTTAGCCCCACATCTGAGGACATATTTTCCATGTAGCTTACAGAGCTAAGGACAGAAATGAGCGTAGGCACATCCAACACAGAGAAGACACAGACTTTTCATCCTCCTGTTTTTCAGCAAGTAACCATTTTTGTCTCCAGTTATCCACCCTTAAAATTATCAAGTGCACCATGTTCAACCCAGCACTTGAAGATGACAACAGATTGTGTCATCTCTGAGCCAGGTCAAAAGTCCCAAGTTCCAAGACTTGAAATTTTTAATAGACTGAGTGCCATTAGCAGTGCTAAATTTTGGTCTGCTTTGCATAATTAATGCACTCTCCCTAGAGTGAAATCGAAGGTTTCATATTATAATAAACCAACAGTATACTTTCAGAAATACTGTTTGGAAGCTATCAAAGCACTTTACACTGAGACAATATTGTTCTTATTCAGCAGTTTAAAAAAAGGAAAATAAGGGAAAGCTAAAGCATTCTCACAGTACTTCTGCAAGTGAGGGCTATAATGGACCTACCATCAACTCACTGGACTATCTTAGTCCACTGTTAAATGCACACATAGCTTCACATTCCACTCCTGAAAAAACAACATCAGCACTGGACCCGATTTTTCTGCCATGCCATAAGATGCTAGGTGGAAGCCAAATGTTCATATAGACTCAGTCTGTCACACTTGGATGTAAACACTCCAGCTCTGAAGATCAGACATTACTGTGTGGTGAAGATCCCACCCTGTGAGAACAGGATGACACTTGGCATTTCTCAGGGTGCACAAGTACATCAAAGAACCAGACTCAAAGCTCAGAATCTCTCCTAATTTTTGTTTATTAAGGTAGTAGTGTGGCACAAGTACATTAGTAGATAGCCCTGGGTCCAAAATGTCTCATGGAAGAGATAAAAACATTTGTTTCTTTATTCAATTCCTAATGCACTGTGTGAAGGTGCCCTACATTTCTAACTGGCTGGGTTCACCACACATTTTGTTCCTGCAGATAAGGCCAAAAAGGCCTCTAAAGAGTAGCACCCCAAAAAAAAGAATTATTTGAATTGATCTGTTAGTCTTTAGCTTTATGTTAAAATTCTGTGGGTTTTACGTTTTTTAAAACACAGCTGACCTACCCAACAGAGCATGCTCACTTTGCAACACATTACATCAAGGCTCCATGGTCTGTCTGTCATGTTCATGCTTCATGTGATCTCACTCTTACTGTCAGGATAAGGAATACTTCAAATGACAAAAATTCCCAGGAGGCAAATAGTTGCAGGCAGGAAGGGGAAGACAGAAGAGTAGTATAAGGCAAGGTGTTAGATAGGAAAGCATAATGCAAGGTTGTGGCAGATTAAAAAGACATCACTTATTTGGAGTTTTTACTCAGAAACATCTTGTTACACTCATGGGAAGAGAACATTCCCTTGGGAACAGCAATGCTCTGTTCTTCATCTGCAATAGCAGAGTTGTTTTCAGTTGAGTATCAGGTAAAATAGCCTAGTAAAAGGTAAACAGAAAGAGCTGCTCAGTAAAAAGCAGTGAAAACATCCAGGTGAGAAATGGAGACAGCATAAGCAGGGATAGGAAGCCCAAAATGAGGCATCTAGATCCATGGAAAGAAAGCTGGGTAAGTAATCGCATTTTCAGAGGTGGTCACTGTTTGTGCCTTCCTGCTGTTTCTGGACTTAACAGGATTTCTAATTCCCTCTCATATGGGCCAATCATCCTTGTTGGTGCAAGATTTTTGTGCATTTGCTGCACTGTCTGCACCTGCTGGAGGCAAGCCAGCCCTGAGCTGAAGTAGGGCAGCAGTGTTAGTGCAGTCATGGGTACCAGCTAATGAGCATTCTGGCCTGCACAGCTAAATTCCCCCTGAGACAGCTGGTGCCTGGATAGCTCACGTTGTGAGTAAAGAGGATGTATGACTGCTTGCATGCATCCTGGTAAATATGCCTCCAAGTGCATTGTTGTCATGTAGACCTCATGCCTGGCACCTTTTCCATCAGGGTGATGCATGGACCCTAAACACCCAAAAAAAAAGTGGATCCAATCCTCCTCCTCAGCCCTCTAGTTGCTCAGGTATGTTTCCTTAGAGACAACCATGCCTTGTAAGGCTGTAAATCTGTGGTTTCCAGTTAAACTTTTAAGGGACAGACTAACAGAAAGCACTAGACTCCTGAGGAATTTCTTAGCCATGCACAGTTCATGCTCAAAAACAACAAGAGAGCTGCAGCTCCAAGAGAGATGTCACAGTCCTGAACTTGTTCTTTGCCAGTCATGGCATTTGATTGGTAAACCTTCTGTTTAATCCTCACAAAGTTCTTTTTTTCCTGTTGCATTTGACAAGACTTGAGTTCCCCAGAGATGATCTCAAAACATAAAAAGTGACACAAAAGCTTATAAACAACCTTCATGTGGAAAAAACCCTTCCAGTCCCGGGCTGGATGACTGTGCAAAAGCTGCAGTATATGCAGGCAACTTCAATCCCCCCAGGAATTCAGGGGAGACACCTTTCTGTCCTGCTTCAGAGACAGCATGGGCTGAGCCTTAGAGCTACCAGGAAAACGGTCCACCACAGCCAAACTTAATCAGATTTTGGTTTGTAATGGGGCCTTTTATCTCCCTTCCCTTTCGAAGGAAGCATGAAATCAGCAGGCACTGGTGTCTATATTGGGGGATCATCAGGAGGAATCAGAAAGGGTCAGCATACATGGAAGTACTGCCATCACCCTTTGTACATTTTGCTTAGCAGGGATATGAAAGGGCCTGAACCTGAGCAACGATTCTAAAATTCAGTATTGCTCAACACCAGCAACAGGCCCATAGATGAATATTTTCACTAACCACAAAACTTCATTCCTGGTAGCAAAAGTATGTAATACCTTCTATAAAGTGTGACACTTGTACATTATGTAAAATTCCAGTATTTACAGGGTTCCTATGCAGTATGGGTCTGGATAAACCATTTCTTGTTTTCCTAAGGATATTATTACACTGTGTACACAGCACAGTAGGGCTGAAGCTAGTTCAAAACTACTGTGTATGGGTTTCTTGTTTCCTTCCTGAGTTAAAAATCTATATAAATTGTACTTTTGTTGATCAAAATAATGCCCGTAAATGATTAGCTATCCTTCTTAGAAGGATAATTAATTACCTACTTTTCCCTTGAGAAAAACATTGTTGTCTATTGTTTCTTTGCTTTTTTTGGAATTTGTTCTCTTGAAATGATCTAAGGAACAATATTTGTTCAGGTTAGTTATGGAGTAAGGGAGTCCAAGCTGCTAGCCAAAATAAAAAGCAAAGGAATTTTGTAGTTTATAGCCTGAAATGAGAAGAGAGAAGTTTTGGTTTGTTTGTTTTTTTAATTTGCCCAGAGGGCTTTTTAGTGAAGGAGAGAGTATGAGAGGCAGAACATTTGGTACTGGGTTTAGTTTTAAGACAGTGCATTTCTTCGATAATTTTTTTAAGGTTACAACTTTATTCTTTTCAACCTCATAATTTGGAGTTTCCAAGCCAATGCCCAGAAGAAAAACAGCTTGAAAACTATTCCTGTGGAGCTTTTCCATACTTTAAACTTCTTTTATAGCAAAGATACATTAACACCTCTTCCATGACATAAAAGTGCAGTTATTTTTCAGCATGGTAAAATACATTGCATTCAGGGCTTTGTATTTTATTTGATGGTGAACAAGGCCAGTTTTGCCAGTTTCATGCAGATATTTAGTGGTCACTGAGTGCCACGCCTGCACACTTAAGGCTTTACAGTAAGATGTGTGTTACAGGTCAGCAATTGGAAGTCCATGGTTGTTTGAAATACTGAATAATGGAAAGGGTTTTAGGTATATGTCCTTTTCCATGAAAACACGTGCCTTGGACTTCAGGTGGGCTTCAGGTTTATGTGCCACTTTTGCCTGTGTCCTGGTGTTCATACTTACAGTTAGCTAGGCACCACTCACACAGAATTAAACAAAATTTAAAAAGAAGATATTCAATATCCCAATGTGCTCAGAAGGACAACGAACAGGTGAAATGAAAACTTCTGACAGGAGCTGGCTTTCCAGAAAGGCTTGGCACTCCTCTAAAATATTTTATTAAAAATTTATTCTTCTAGTTATGTTGGACAACTGCACAAGGCAGCACTATGTGAAGAAATTTTCTTTTCATTTTTCTTTTAAGAGAAGGCAGTTGCAGAAGGGGAGGCAATATGTCCTTATAGACCTTACTTCCCTTAAACCTCCATACCATCACTGTTACAAAAACACTAGGTATATTTTTTAAGTGAAACATTGGCATGTTAAAATATTAAATGAAGTTATTAGGAATTTTTGGAACAAGACACTGAAACTTTTACGTGACAGCCAGACATCTCTTCCTCAAAAACCAAATGAGAAATACTATGGCATTCCAGACTCTTGGAATAGAAATAAAGAACTGGCTCAGAATTGCCAGGAAATAATGAGTCAAGAAAGAGATTTTAGAGAGAAACCCTTGGCTTGTGAAAAATCATCTGGAAGGAAAAAAAAAACCCCAAACATGAAAGATTATAAAACCTGGATCAGCTTTTCTAAAGGACTAATGGGCTGTAAGGTAGCTACCATAAAAGTCTGTAAAAGCTGAGTTAGGGACAGACTGTACTGAATCAAAAGAAATCTTTCTGAAATACTTTAGAATTTCCACAGCACATAATCTCAGAAAAATCCAATGAATTAAATGGATTTAGCAACGGTATAAACCAAGTCTGGTAAATAACACTCAAATAAACATCCTGAGGATTTTTTTCTTATTAAGCTGTGGTGCATGAAACACCTTAAGTCTGTTAGGCTGTGAATCAAGTCCACCACATCATCACAGCAGAGGATGTGAGTCTCCCTTTTGCAACAAGTCAGAAGGGATTTCGTGTGAGACCAACATTCTAGAATAGTGTAGAAAAAGGTGGTGTTCAACCTTTGTATGTATGTGTAATATAGATGCTGAAAAAAGATATTTTTTTCACTTAATTTTTAAATACACAAATTTTAGTTTATTTTCTATTTCAGTCAAATTAAGGCAGTAGAAAATTCTGTTCAATACAGCAAATGCAAACCTTTGGCTTCTAACAAGCAGACCAGTTTAAGTTCACAGCTATTTTTTAAGCAGGTCCTTGAAAGTATTCATAGTCAGTAAATCACCTCTGTAAAAAAACATTTTGGAAAACAAATACAGTGACCTTAGATCCCATCATGTGGTTCTATCAGCTCATCTATCAGTGCCATGCATATTTTCCAGTGCTTTAGTTCATGCTGCACATTTGAAGTAGGCTAAGCAAGAAGAAAGTCTCCACACCTACAGGATGAGCACAGAGGGCAAGAACCATCAGCCTCCAGAGTAGAGCAGGAAAACACTTTGCTCTGGCCTGCCTCTGCCTCCAGTCCCAGGAAACCAAGGAAGCCCACAGGTTCATGAGCCTCATCTTGACCTTCTTTATCACCTGCATCAGACATTCATTACCCTTCAAATGCTTTTGGATGAATTCAGTGCCCACTGTCCTCTCTCCTCTTTTCACACAGTTAGAAGTAATAAGGCAGGAATTTCACCCTCCATCAGTTCTGCAGGTCATAACTTGTGAGAGCATGTTTGGCTTGAGGTTGTCAAGGCAGTACCTGGATTCCTTCATTTAATATTCCCTGCCCCTTCTTTCTTTTTCTTTTTTCTTTTGTTTTTGGTTTTTGGTTTTTTTCATTTTCCTGGGCAAATTAAGCAAATCTATCCAGGTAATGCCATGAATTAACATCTGACATCCCAGCTATACATGATCAGCAAGGTACTCAGTCTCATGTAATAGTGAGTATGTGCAGAGAAAAAGAATAACAAAACCCTAGCTTCCTAGATCCCTGAGGGATGGCTAAGTGGCAGCAGTGCTTTGGAAACGACAACACAGCTTGGACAGCTATTTCCACATCATTGTGTGTGAAAAGTCCTCCTTTAGATTCTTTCATGTCTACTAAAATGGTTTTCCACTATATTCTTGAACTGGGTCACTGGTTCACTGTTCATTTTATCAATGACTTTTTGTGCTTTCTCCCTTTCTTATTAATCATGACAATGCTGAAATTTGATATTTTACACTAAACCATCCCATTTCACCACAAACCAGGTCTGGCAGACACAATTATAGTAAAAGATACGTTATTATGTTGTTTCCACCTACCCTAAACCTGCTTGAGACAATATTAGAGTAGACAGCACACATTTAAGGTTTTGTAGACTATTTGTAACTCTGAGTTTGAAAAAGAACAACTGATGGCCCCATCTTATCTTGCACAGACAGTCTAATGCACTCAGGTTTCACTTGGTGTTAAGAGTTCTTTAAATCTGAAAATTTTGCTATATTGCTATATTTTAATATTTCCCTATTCTCCTCTTGGATGGAAATTCACCACAGCTTAAAGAGAACTGAATGGAGAATTCTTTCTGGATCATGTTTAAGTGTAGGGGCCTCAGCCCCAGACATCTTCCTCAATTGACTCAGATATATTTCTACACTACATGATTTCAGAAATTTATGGAGAGGGAGATGTGCCTCACCTATACAATCTCTGTGTGTCTTTCTGTCTGTTGTGGTTTCACCCCAGCTGGCATCCAAACCCCAAGGAGCCACTTGCTCGCTCCCCCACCAGCAGGATCAGAGAGACAATCAAAAGGGTAAAAGCTGGAAAACTAGTGGGTTGAGATAAGGACAGTTTAATAGGCAAAGGCTATGCACATAAGCAAAGAAAAACAACTAATTAATTCCCTGCTTCCCATGGGCAGTAGGGTGTTCAGCCATCTCCAGGAGAGCAGGGCCCCATCACACGTATTGGTTATTCAGGAAGACAAACGCCATCAGTCAAAATGTCCCCCTCATCCCCCTACTTTATACACTGAGCATGATGTTATATGGTATGGAATATCCCTTTGGTCACTTGGAGTCCCCTGTCCCTGCTGTATCTCCTCCCAACTTTCCAAGCACCTCCAACTTCCTTGCCAGCATGGCAGCACAAAAAGCAGAAAAGGCCTAGACTCCATGCAAGCCCTGCTCAGCTACAACAAAAATATCTCCACATTATCAACCCTGCCCACAGCACAAATCCAAAACACAGTTCCATAGCAGCCACTGGGAAGACAATTAATTCTACCCCAGCCAAAACCAGCACACTGCTTCTTAACTGAGCCTATATCAAACATACACTTCTTCCTGCAATTTGCACCCCAGAAACATAAGAAAGGCTCCAGAGATCACTACCCATTACCATACATAGTTCATCTTCCCAAGGACCCTCATGCTTAGCCTATTAGAAAGACTAACAGTATTTACTTGAGCAGCTGTTCAGTGTTCCTTTACTCTTCTTTATGACACATGTTGAACAATGCTTTCTACAAATGCATTTTCATTAATCTGGGATGCCTAATGACATTCTCCCCCTCCACACAGACTCCTTCAACTTCATCTGAGCCCCTTTTAATTTTCATCTTTTATGTTGCTACTACAATGTAGTTGACGACCATAGCAGTAGGTGTCTGAGCCAAAGTTCATTACAGTCTATTGAGTTTTTGCCTTGACTAGACTTTGGACTGCATGCTTCAATTCTCTGTACTTTGCAATTAAGAAGTTAATTAAATAATCCTAAACACAAATAAAAGCTGTATCCGGGCAACATAAGAGTTGACATTAGTTAGTACGTCCCACACATTACTTGTAAAATGTGCTCTTTATTTGTCTACTACAGGACAATTAGTGAACATGTCTGAGAATGCCAGATGATAGTTTAGTAATCTGAGACTGAGAGCATGAGAAAGGAAATTGGTGGCTAACCAAACAGCCATCATCATGTTTTTTTAATACACTGTGATAAAGTTGTATTTAGGTCTCACAACAGAAATTGTCTTGTTGAGCTTTACAACACATGTGAAACCGGAAATTAAAACAAGGGACACTAAGTATATGGCCTGAAATAATGATTTCAGTTTACTCTTAGAAGTGAGAGTTGGAGTTAATGCCACATCATGGTATGTTCTACAGAAAAAGTCAACACGGAGAAGAAAAGAATTTAACCTTATAGGACATCTGTCTTCCTGCCTCTCTAGGGTTTCTGATGCTCATCACTCTGGTATGTGACTTCGCAAAAGTCACTGGAACAAAAAGCATTCCCTGTTTTGAGGATCATAAAAGCCTTGATGGACTAAACACGGGTAATTTCAGGTTCTTATTCAAACCAGCTTTTTAAAAAGAAAGCACAAAAACTGCAACAACCCCTTACTGTCCTCTATCATTCTTTGTGGACACACTGTTCTGCTCTATTCCCTGCAAAAGAAAGTATGAGATATTTCTAGTTCTTAAAGTTATTAAACAATTACAGAATGGTGACAGTGAGAACAGTAAGGGATCCAGTTTAAAATGTAAGCATGGAAGCTTTTCTGTCATATCAGAAGAAAATCTTAATTAATATCTTAAGAACTAAGGCTTTGAACTAAATAATCTTATTCCTTCATAACTGCCACATAGTCACAACACACCAAGAACCACCTTCACAATTATTCACAAAAAGTCTGAATTGTCCTTGCTAAAACAACAGTGGGACATCAACCAAAAAAAAAGGCAGTCAGCATACAAAGATAATCTATAGCACTATAAATTGTCTCCCAAAGAAGCCAACAAGTCAGAAGATGCAGAGGAGTAGCTGAAAAGTGGACAAGAGCCAGCAAAGAGATGGAAGATAAGAAGTGGTATTTCAGCAAATAACACTGGCCAGCCAAAACAGAACAATTATATACAGAGCTGACGTGAAAGAGCTGTTTTAAAAATGCTGCCAGTTTGTGTGAAAGAAAAAGATGAAATAAAATAGTTTCCCTGTGGCTCTGCTCTAAGTAAATGTTGCACACAAAACTAAAAAAAAATTTTTTAGCATATTCACATATATATTTAATATTTTACACATCTGTGAAAGTACAGAATTGTCTGCTAAGTTTTTATTATTTTGCTCTTTAATATTTTTCATGTTAATTCAAAACACTTCAATCTCTGTTACACAAAGAGGGTATTAATAGTTCCAAGGAGTGAAATGAATCTTGTTTTTTAAACTTCTCAGCTGATACACAAATCAGATAGCGAGAGCAGCCTTTTGGTTCAGAGTTATCTCCAGGTGCCACACAAACTGAACGGGACATTTGCCACTCAGCATTCTAGGTACACTTGTCAAGATCTCAAATTCTTAACAAAATGCATTGGTGCCAGTACTTAAAAATAATCATAACTCTCATGCATGGTCACATATTGCAGTAAACTCATTTTAGTATGCACATTAAATTGAGGGCAAAGAAACCACATTAAAAGTAATAGATGTGATGAATAATCCATAAGTTTGCTACAAAAGTAGTAAAACTACTAAAATCTATGAAAATGAGAAAAACACAACAGAAACTGGAAGGACAATGAACTGTTCCCTACAAGTCAACCAGAATCTCCTCTAAATAAAAGTGTGCAGTTGTCAGAATTTTCTTCTCTATTACTTTTTTCACCGGGTGGGTGGAAGAGAAAAAGATGGAGAACCGCTGTTGGGAAGTTTTCACTGACATTTTTCCATGAATTGACCTTTGAAGCATGTCAAGTAATCCAATACACCTAAAGTTACAGCTTACTTATTCCAGCAGAAACACAAATATATTGCTTTGCAGGGTCTCTCAGCAGCTCCGTTTTTGCAGGCCTGCAGGAGTCCCGAGATACATCTGCAGTAAACATTAACTGGCGCCAGACCAGAAATCTGCACTGTCAACTTATGGCAGTGCTGAACCCAATTAAACACAGTCTGCTGAGATGAATACAAAACCATGCTATATATGCTTTCGGGGGGGGGGGAATCATGTTTTGCTTACATGGGGTCACCATAAAGCAGAAGAAAAAAAATAATCTGTCTGTTCTTAGCCAGATAAATATGGTCATGTTTGCCTTATCTAGTAAAGCCAATAATCTGTGAGTAAAATTAATCCTTTTAATTATGCAAATAAAGATTTAAGTTACAAATGGTGCAAGGTGGTCCCACTGTAGCCCTCTGGGTACAGTATGTGCATGCTGGCTCCACTGTTGGATGTGAAACCAAACTGCAATCTTGGGATCCAAATGTGAGACCATTTGGATCCAACTCACTGTTTTTAAGCCCTCTACCAAATTATTTCCATCAATAAAGGTCAGTTTGGTTTTAGAATTTTATTGCAAAGTCATTTTAATTTTTTAATTCATGACTATTCACATTATCATTTCTTTTCCACATCTTTAATTATGCCTGGGGAGGAGGAATTAATCACAGAATATTCTGAGTTGGAAGGGACCCACAAGGATCATCGAGTCCAACTCTGAAGTGAATGGCCCATACAGAGATCAAACCCACAACCTTGGTGTTATTAGCACCATGCTCTAACAAACTGAGCTAATCTCTGGGTTAATAAACTGAACTAAACATTAAAGTTAACATCAAGTTTTTATTTTCTTAAAAACCTCTGCTACATGTTCCCAGCATCAGACAATCCCTTTTTTTTGAGTGCTATAGAAAATTTGAATGAATATCTCTGTGGCCCAAGCTGCGCTAAAACCAGTTTTCAAAATGGCCTAAAGTTCTTCGTGTATCAACAGGCATTTCTGTGGAAGGGGTTTAGGCAAGAAATATGGCACATTCCACATATAGGCAGCCCACTGGTCCATGTATGAAGACTTCTAGAACTGGTCAGTTTGGTCCCATTGTATTCACACACTGAATCAAAACCTACACTCCACATTACTTGGCAGCTCTTCCTGTTAATGAACCTACAAATGTATTTCTAGTTACAGGTTTATTGCATGTTTGTTAAGCAACCTGGTCTAGTGGAAGGTGTCCCTGCCCATGGCAGGGTCTTGGAATGAGATGATCTTTAAGGTCCCTTCCAACCCAAACAATTCTAGGAGTGAAAGAATGGGAAAGGGAAAGGGAAAGGGAAAGGGAAAGGGAAAGGGAAAGGGAAAGGGAAAGGGAAAGGGAAAGGGAAAGGGA
>JAWWEU010000040.1:72021892-72061240 GCA_035583155.1 Acropternis orthonyx | reverse complement strand
GGGAAAGGTAAAGGGAAAGGGAAAGGGAAAGGGAAAGGGAAAGGGAAAGGGAAAGGGAAAGGGAAAGGGAAAGGGAAGGAAGGAAAAAGCTAGCTGTCATGGTGATTTTTCATAGTAGGTTGTATTTTTCCCACACTGAACCAATGAATCAGATTTGGTATTTGTTTTACAGGCATAAGCTTTACATAAAACCCCAGCTTGTTTATCCACTAAGAATCCAAAGACAGCTTACTGTAAACACTTAAAATGGTTTCAATCACTAAGCAGGAATTAAACACACAAACAAACCAACCCCCTTGTGGTTCAGCGGGGGGCTTAGGTAATGCCTGAACAGGTACAACCAGAGCTTCTCATCAGGCAAGTAAAAAGGATTTCATTTGTCCCTCATCAGCACACAAAGCTGTTCCTTCTGCCCCAACCTTCCCACAGTCCAGCACAGAACTGGTCAAGAGCTTATGTGAGGCATATTCTCAATCGTTTTCATGCTATGACTTGATGTTACAGGAATAAACTGATGGGAGACTTCCATCTGCCCTCTAGCAATACCAGGAAACAGCAGGTTGGCAATCCCTTCCTCTCTGCCCACAACTCTGGTAGGGAATGTGGAAGCCACAGCCACAATTCCATGAGACTTCTAAAGTCTGTAGCTACTGGTGTCCATGATTTCGTAACTCCCCATAAGGGAAATATTAACAATTTGCACTAGCCTAGTTTTTTCTGTATAGTTGACCTCTACCTCTGTTCTCTGGGATAGTCACTTGTACTGCAGTAAATATTTAGTTACAGGATACCTCCTTATTAAATTTGGGGTTTTTTTTAAAGTGTTAATATATTTTGTATTCTGCATCTTTTTTTTCTTTGTTGTTTTGTTAAATGTTAAAACTATAATTGTTCAGACCTCAGTCACTTCAGGAAAGAGTTGCTTTTCCTGGTTTATTTTGGCCATTTAGTTTCACCACAGAGCAAATTCATGGACACAGAAAGAGCTGCTTATTCTCTACAGCATGTGAAACGTTGACCTCACAATCTTAGCTTCACACTAATAGAAAGCAGGAATAAATCTGTTAAACCTGTCAGGCTTACAATCTGGAAACATTAATGGTTGATATGGAACATAGAGAGTTTTATTGGAAATGAATTGCACTTGAGCAATGTAAGACATCTCTGATCCTGGAAAAAAATCCTTAGAACAGAGACAAGAGGCTTTCAAATGAGCAAGATAATAAACATTTTGGAAAAGAAAAAAAAAAAAAAAAAAGAAAGAGACAAATAAAAAGGAAGTTTTCCCATTATCTTAATTTTGAATCAGTGTTTGGTTCAAAGCCAGTAGGCAATTTGTCCTTGAGTCTCACTGTAAGCAGAGTCAGCTCTCCTGTGTTGGAGCCTCCTTCCCCTTGCATAGTTTTATATCTAGGTTTCTGGGGATGTTTTCTGGTTTTCCAGATCCAGATTCTAGATTTTTGACTGGTAAAGACAAATCATCACAGCGTTCTGCTAAGAAAACACCTTCTCTTTGGTTAATTCTTTGGAAAAATATAAAAAGAACTAAAATAAGCTCCAAGCACACACATCTCTATAGTGACAGTTTCTCTAAGTGATGCTCATGGTTTGCATGGCTTATTCAATCTGTGCCCATAGGATTGCTGGCCCAAATCAAGCTGCTTTCTCAACCTTTAGGGTTTGTCTCAGGACACCCAGAAAGCAGTTCTTACTACTCCACCAGGTTTCCACCATCACAAAAAGACAAATAAAATGTTGAGAAAGTTTTCAAACACTTCAATGATTTTAGAGCCTACACAATATTTTAAAAAATGCTTCAGGCACGAGGAAGCTGTTGTCTTGCTGGAAGGGAACAGGGCAGGAACTCATAGATTACTGGGGGAGCATTTTTTTCACTTTATTAACTCACCTACATAAACCAGAGAGAATTCATCTTAGTCATGTATATAGTAAACTTATCTTTTGTATATAGTAAACTTATCTTTTCTACCACTGCCTTTTCTGTGATGGCATTATTGCCACACTGCTGCTAAATTAACTGGAGAAAGTACTCAGTTCTAGTATTATTACTTGTGTTATCAATTATTCCACTCTACTGAGGTTCTCTTTACTTTTGCCCACAACGTGTGTTTGTACCCCAGAGGCAGCATACACTGCCCATGAGCGGGAAAGTCACTGGTTTGTAACACAGGGTGGCCTGGGTTAGAGTTCTGTATTCCCTTGGAATCAAACCAAGTCAAAAATTAAACTATGGGATTTCTGCAGAAGTTCACAGGAGTACAGATACTATTGCAGGCTCCTTGGCAGAGCAGCAAGCATCCTTCTGCAATCCCGTATATTCCTGGGAATGCTATTTTTTGAAGGGTGGTAGAGTCTTAGTCCTCATTCCAAGTCTGAGTGGGGCTATCAGATCACATGTGTTTGGCCTTCATAAGAGATTTAAACCAAGAAATTATATTACAGGACACAATAAGGATGCAGGATAATAGCAAGCTTTTTGCTTGGGCCATCTGACTCAGACATGCATGAAAAGGTAGGGTGCAAGCGGGGAAAGCAAGAGAAAGCAAGGAGGGGAACGGAATGAGCATATACACACAAGTGGTGCATGAGAAAACATTGCCAAGGCCAGCAGGGCAAATGTCCCTAGTGTGCTAAAAACATTCAGTGCTGTGCTCTCTTCCTGACCTCTTTGGCTATGTGCTCTGTCTATTCCAGTAAACAGAATAAGGCCAGGACACAGACAGAGAGCTGGGCCACAGTCATCTTTACCTCCTTGCTCTTGGCATGTTCCCTGGCACAGTTCTGGCTCATTCGAAGGCTTACCCTCCCAGTCAGTGCTTGGCCTTGGTTCAGGGGATAGCTCATGTGAGGCACTGCTCCTGGTTAGCAGCCTGGATGTAGCCACCTTGTCTGGAGGAGTTGGAGGAAGGGGGAATGAGGAAGAACAAGAGCTGAAGTGCATAGACATAAACCACACTATGTTGTGCCACTTGGCCCAGGAGCCATACCTTGTACAGATACAGTCATTATTAAAGTTAGGAGAGAGCTGATCTCATCCTTTTTTCTGGCTAAATTAAATTTTAAAAATCAAATAATAAAGCAAACATATCAAATGGGAAATATCACGGGGGTATGATCTTCTGTCCCTACATTAAAGCAGCCTGCCAACAAGCACTGCATGATGTGTTCACCTTCTGCCTCTCTTGGCTGCAAGGTAGTTCTGTTTCTCCTAATGTACTGTGAGCGCCCCCCCACAACACCAGAATTTAATAACAAAGGTGGGAAAGCCTCAGAGAGGTCTTTCATTTCTCCTAGTGTCTAGTTAGGACCTGCCCTCCAGTGATGCACTCTGGATCATGGAGTCATATGGCATTTCAGCAAAGGCACCAGGAAAGAAACTGGTTCTTTTATGTAAGTATGTGCAAGTGGCCTGCATGACCAAAAAAAAAAATGACAGAGAGATTGTCTTCTAACCTTCCCTTTTCTCCCATAGATCATATTGAATTGTACAGTGTATATTTTCTTGTTAATGTGCAGGGCTTAGAAAACCTTGCAGAAGGATTTACTGTGAAATTTATACCTTTATTTAGAGGATTACTCACAGGTGAATTGACTGAAATCTCACTGTGCTGCTGTACACTGCTGCTCAGAACAGCAATCTTGGCATAAATTTTGCTTTGCATTTTGCAGGAAGCTTTTTCTTTGGCATATTTGTTTTTGCAAGGTACCTTATTCTGACTTGCAAACTCAAAACACACTTCTTGCTCATTGCTTTCCTTGCAAGAGCACTGTTCAGCTGGCAAATTGATAAGGCTGTGCTGAAAATCAATATCCCATCAAAGCTGCCTATAGGGTTTTCTAAGGAAAATTCAAGATTTGAAATACATGTTTTATTTATAGAATGTCCCTTGAAAATCAGGTCAGGAAGTTACAGCTGCTGAAAAGTTAGACGTTCTGTTTAATTTTTAAACAAAATTCTAAACAATGTATTCTAGTATAAAGAAGGCTTTTATGAACCATGAGTCATTTTCTGTTGATGGAAATATGATTGGTATCTCTTATAACTTATTACTTCCCTGTTCTGCCCCAGCTCTTTCCTAATTGAAAGTATCTAACAATCTATCTTTGCTATTTATAAAACACCTAAATAGACTGAAAACCAAGGAAAAAAGAGACTGTGTTTGAAGTTACCATTCAAAAGGGTTGCCTACTTCCTCAGAACCTGTTCACATTCCACAGTCTTACACCACTAATAAAAACTAAGTAGGACTAAGTTGAACATGCACACCATTTCGCAAATTTTGGATCTTTTGTCTCTTTTGTACTTTCAAAATAATAAATATGTTATTAGTTCAATCTTATAAATGACTTTTTTCCACTGGATATCTCAGCAGAGCCATCTTTTTCTATTGAGTCATAGCACCAAATTTACAGACAGGTGTCTGTTCTTCATTCCTTCAGACAATTGCATCTCTGCTAGTTGCCTTTTACCTCAAGAGAATACACTTTCAAGCTTCTGATCAATATATTTCATAAGAAGACTCATTTCATGCATTCTTAGCCCATTCTTAGTTCAAAGTGACAGTAGAATAGGAAAATTGCACTAGTTTTTCAGCACCTGGACCAAACCAGGTGATGTGATCCTACTCTCAAGGTTGGAACCATCATGACAGTATCTACACAAAATCCCAAATTTTAATACATTAAAAGTAATCCAGATAGAAACATGGTCAAAATGCACTTTTGCAATTACAAGGCACAAGTGCTTCTGCTGGGCTGGCCCATGGGAGCACCATCTTAACACCACTGTGTGATTTATGAACTAGATCTTGCTCATACACAGTAAGCATAGCAACTGCACTACTTAAAAGAAGGGCCTTATGCACATCTGTCTTGATACAGCCTGTCCTTCTGACAGTTTGCAGTCAAAATCACTTCACCAGAGACAAACTAACCCTGTGTCCTAACGGAAATAATCCTCACCTATTACCTGCAACTTTGAAAGCAGGAAGTAGTTTTAAATAGGTACCTTTATTAAAAAGGTTTTCCTTAGGAAGCTTACTTCCAAATGTAGTGGCAATTTTGATAGCTACAGTTACTGGAGTGCTTTGTCAGCAACCTCTTCCTCTGGCCATTCCAAACCTACAGTCTGTTCCAAATATTTCCTTTGCAAACCCTTAGGGATCTAGAAGAACCCTCTTTGAAGTCTACTGCCCTATCAAAAAGCATTGAACAGCTAGTGCAGCACCACGAAGACCTTGCAAACAGCAGCATCAGAGAAAAAGAGAAAGGTGGGGGGAAAAAAGAGGAAAAATAGAGAATGCCTGATTTGACAGAAGGGAGGAATGAGGAGGAATTTCACAAGTGCCACTTGTCTCTGGCGTCCCTCTTACCTTCACACCTCCCTGCAGGCATATCAAAGACACTAGACTAAGGTGTATGGCCATATCCTATCATACTAAAATGAAATGGTCTCCCCTCAGAGCACCGATGCTCCTAGATGGAAACACAGAGAAAAAGCCTCAGATCCTTTGGTGAAAATGATCTTGAGTCATTTACAGCAAGAAACGTACACTCAAATGGGGGGAAAGTTGCAAGCACGGAGCAGAGGAAGGAGAGCTGAGGCCCAGGGACACTTGTGACAGATCAACTGCCCTGCAAAGAGGCAGAGCCCTCACATGCCCTGCAATGAGCCATGTGCAGCAGAAGACATCACTCACACTGCCCTTGGGAATGGCTGGGGTGGGTTTGGTGGCCACAAAGAGAAACACTTGAAAAGCTGTGCCAGTGGAGGTGGTTAAACACCCAAAGCCTTGTAGACCAGTAGATATGGTGATGACCTTGCTCGTAACAGGCAGCAGTTTTGTCTCTCACAGAAAACCTGGGCCTTGAGGATTTGTCTTGACTTACCTAGAACTTTGCTTTCACTTGCTTGCTTGTAACAGAAAACACCTGGTTTGTTTCACTTGCTTAGTATTGTACAGACATGTGATGTAATTCTTATTCTACACATATTTCAGTAACCAACAGTAGCATGAAAGGGTTATTTGTGAATAATAAAGTATCAACCATCCCAGCACAAAGACTTTTCCTGGAGGAACACAGGCACAGCAGGATAGCAGAGGAGTAAGTGCAGGGTCGTTACAGGCACAGAGCAATAGGAGCAAGGGTACAGGGTGACTCCAGGGCTATAAACCACTCTGCCCCAGTCTGTTAAAGAACAGGGCAAACATTATTTTAGGGGTAAAGAAAGAACAAGTACTCGGCATATATAGAATAGATGTGGTAAATATGTATACAACATAAAACATGGGGATCAATGAAGAAAAAAACAGCATGTTGACAAACATGAAAATGACCACATATGAGAACTGAAAAAAGGAAGAAGAAACAACCCACATCCTCCCGTTCTCCGTGGTAAAGACTTGGGATGCTGATCACTTGCACTCTGTGCCCCTGCCATAATGAAGCCTTTAACCCTTGGACTCTAGGTCAGGGAAAGGTAAGCCTGGCATCTGAGAAAAGGACACCACAGAGTTTGTTTGTACATTAACTGCATATAATTGCAACCAGAAGTATTAGTATCATTGTAACATGACTAGTAAGTATTTGATTAGACTGTTTGAAATTTAATTAGATTAACGATGAACTTTGTGTTTCCTCTGCCCTTAACAATATGAGAGAAACAAACCAGTGGGAATTTGAGCAGCTGTTCTGTAATTTGCATGCAACAGATAACCCATACATGCCAAACACGTGAGAATTCAGATCTACAAACAACTTCCTGAGGAAAAAGACCTGTTGACCTTACCTTTCCTGGTTTTTTTTTTTTTTTAAATGGCCTGTTAAGGAAAAGAAAGTTTCCTATAATATGTAAGCTCAACTGCATTTATACAGAGCAAAGAAAAAAAAAAAAAAAAAAAAAAAAAAAAACCAAACTGAAATCTGTGGTTGTTGGGATCATGAACACCATATTAGTTGGCTGTGCAGTCTGTGACTACAGGAAATTCCAATGTTTTAGAAGCCATGGTTGAATGTCTGTCCCAGGGAAACTCTGCAGAGGATCCTGGTCTCAGCTCTGCAGCTCTCATAGCACTTTTGTGGGGCAAAACTATGTGACATTCTTGGAAGAACACCCAAAGCACGCTCAGTCTGCTCTTGCTCTTCAGCCTCTATACGCAAATTAGCAATGACCTCAGTTTTTTTGTTTCATTTTCACTCTTGTGCTGTAATGATCTCTCTTTCCAGACAAACAGAAAGAATGGCATCACACTGAATGGAAACTGTCATACCACATAGCAGGGTATCTGTTGCTCTTCTGAAAATTTCAGATTAAAGAAGGGTACAAGTGAGTTAAGATTGATAATTTTCAAAAAATTGTGAAATAAACAGTAGATAGAATAATACATTTATTCCCGCCTTAGTAGGTGATTTTATTACTTTATTGTTTTTTGTAAAGAGTGTGATCATTACAGAAATTAAAAAAACCCAAACAAACAAAAATAAAACAACAGCAAAAAAGGCAAGAAACCTCCACAAACAACCCTAAAAAGAGCTCAAATTTCTTGATTAATTTCACTAGCTAGTGGAAAGATTGGATTTTTTCCACAGATGATTATATGATGCATTATTACCTACATTAGATTTTCTTGTTGAAGTCTGCTTACCAATGAAAGCAATGGGTTTGAGAGGGAATTAAATGTTTTCTTACTGTATCACACTTATTGCCCCAAACCTCCTGAACACAAGAGTGTGCAAACATTTCATCAAGAAAATAAAGACATCCTCCTCCTGCCAGAAGAAATATCATTACAAAAATAACAAGTCAGTGGAAACCCCCTTTTTTCTTTCATAATTTTGTATAATCGAAATAAGTAAAAGCTGACATAAAAGTACAAGAGCCTTTGACATCTCCAGACAAGTCTTTTAATATCATGTAGAGACTGCAAATATCCTCCAAAAAGCCTAAGCAAAATCATTCAAAATATTTACACAGTACAAACAGAAACAGCCAAAAAGCAGATGGGATATAAATTAGAGCCTCCAAATAATTTTTCATTGTTGTGATTAAAAAAAAAAAAAGGACAATTACTAATGTGTTTCTAGAAATCTGAATTTATACGGAATAAAGATAGTTCTTTATCAAATAGAAATATCAAATCCATTTCTAAGTACTGTAATTAGACTATTGTAATTTTGATATCAGAAAGCCATGGTAAGAAAAACTACCACGTTTTTAGTCCAGGGTTTTTTTCCTTCACCAGATTTTAAATTTTCTAATGATTTATAGGCTACAGGATAGTATTTTTACAAAGATTCCAACTACCATTTTTGGGTTTTGCATACTGGGAAATCTAATGGAAATTAGTTTTTAAAACTTTGTGATGTATTAGCTTCATGCACATAAGGCAAGGAAGGGTTAAGCTTGACTGAAATACTTATATTTTCTGAGTAGCTAAGAACATTATCTTAGGTGCAGACTGACCTTCAGATGCTATTGGGTATAATCAAGCTCCTTTCAATCATTGAAGATACAGCCAACAATCTCAATTCCAGGAGTGCAGATTTGGTGCTGTAATTAAAATGTAAACTCATCTGACAGCTCTCCAGTTCATATCCAATTGCTAAAGAAATTTGAGCTAGGACATTCTTAGATCTCATTAGTATCTCATTAAATGAATACAAAAAACTTCAACCAAACCAAACAAACCCAAAATCAAACCATGACCTATGCAAGTAAGACAACTAATTTAATTATCTTTGGAAGGATTTGCTTGGTAAGTTGGCAGAATAAGTGTTCAGTCACTGGAAACACGGGGAGCACTTTGGTATTGAAAGTTTTACAAGTATCTCAGTAGGCTTTGCTGTCTGTGAAAAACTGATGCAGCCCAGAGCAACCGCAGTGATCTGAGACTAGATCTGTTCTTGTCATAATGTGGTCTGTAGAGCTTCATTTTTATTTCTTGGAGCTTTGTCCTTTCTTTTAAATCAAGAAAGGAACATTCACTTCAGCCTCCCCTATCCATGGGATACCTTCCACTGAACTATCCCTTGAGATGTGTTCTTCCCTCTCCACCAACTCCTCTCTCTCACTATCTGGTCATTTGACTGGATGAGCAGGAACAGTTCATCGTCCTTATTATCAGTGTGAATGCTACATGTCCATCCAATGAAGAGTCAAAAATCAAGTTTTCTGAAGTAAATCAACGGGATAATAACAGATTAAATTATTTCTGGACCTGGTCAACAGATAAATCATGCAGAACCTGCTCACCAACATTTCCACTCTGATTCTTCAGAATAATAAAAGTCAATTTGGTGTCTTTATACCAATTAAAGATTATTCACTTACTGAATTTGCAATGGAAAATAATTTAGTCCACTATGTTGATCTATATTACAGTAAACACAGTTTAATGTTTCAGTGAAAGTGCCTGCTGCCTCTGCAGCAGCAGTCTCAGAGATGTGGTTGTTGCTATTTATGCTGTTTCCTGTGTCTCTACATTGACTTTTTGACAAGGTTTTATGATACTAACCTTGCCACAATAACAAAAACACCATTGTCCACAGTATTTCAAATCTGCAAGATACTTTTGTCTGCATGATTATTGTTGTGCCTTCTGGGTTTCAATAGTAATTTTAGCTAATCTTCTCCACCACTAGGTCTACTCCGGCTAAATTCCAGCTTTGAGGCAGCCTAACATGTACTCCTGCTCCAGGTTCACCAAGTTTTCCATGATAAGACTACTATTATCCATTCTCTGCATGTTTTTACCTTTCCAGCTCTTTCTTCCTAATTTAGCCAGACAAAACCTCTTTCCAGGAGGATGGAATTCTATACCTGCATTTCCAGCTGTTCCACCTTCACCCCTTCCAGCTGTCTGATTCAATGCCTCATGCAATCCCTTGCTTCCTCAGTCTCACCAGTTTCTTACAAGAAAGTGGTGAAGGAGTGCATTATTTCACCATTCCCATCTTTCTTCACTCTTCTTACATGTTTTTATTCATCTGTATTTTAGGTTCATACAGCTGAACCATTGATAAACATTGGAAGTAGTAACATTAGGAAGAAAAATTATGCTTCAGAGTCCTGCAATACATTGGATTACATCCAGGAAGTCATTAGAGGTACCCTGGAGACTGCAGTATCGGAAGATTCCCATATGTCAGTGTATTTTGGGAGATATGACACATGGGTCTTATAGATCATTTTAATAGTCTTAAAGAAAAATTTTATTGAATCTAGCACAATACTTTGCATAAAGTAGCCTGCCTAGAGAGTACAACTTTACAAAAAGGAGGTGACAGTCTGAAAAGAGGTGAATAAAGTACAAAGGAACTTGAGAAACATCTACAGTAAAAAAACCACATTTTAGCTGATGGCTTGTGAGGGAAATATCCTTCATGAATTCTCTGCATTAGGAACATGTTCCTATACAATTAGGAACATTGTATACTAGTTGCAAGAGACACCCTAGAAAAGCCTTAACTCCCCACAGCACTAACTCAGTTTTTGGGAGGCACCCTCTTCAGTGCAAAACTAGAAATATATGGATATTAAAAGTCTTAGAATGTCATCTACTAATTGGTTTATATAAATTTAATGATTTTATCATTAGTCTTGCTTTTTTTTTTTTCTTTCACCACCTGCCAAGCAGAAAATCATGCAGGTAAGAAGGGATGTCTGGAGGCCCCTAATGCAATTTGCTGTTCAAAATTGCAGCAGGTTCCTCAGGACCTTGTTTTGTCAAGTCATGAATATTGCCAAGAATGGAGAATCTGTAACCTCTCCTCGTCCCTGCTGCATTGTCAACCACCCTCATAGTTGAAAGTTTGAGAGGTTCTTTGTTTCAAATGGGAGCTTACCATGTTGTCACATTTTGTGTCCTTTACCCTTCCATTACACACCTCTGAAAAGAGCCTGGCTTCTTTTACACTCTATTATCCTATTAGATTTTAGGTTGTAGGCAAACCCAGCCCTCAGCTGCCCATCATACATTATGTGCCTGCAGACTCCAGCCATTCTGGACTCACTCCAATATGTCAATGTCACTCTTGTATTGGGGAGCCCAATACTGAATATGGCACTCCAGACATGGTTTCAGAGCCCCAGATAAAGGGAAGGAAATGTTTCCTTTTGGTCAGGCTCTTGCTAATACAGCTCTCTATGCTTTTCGCTGCTTTTGCTGCAAAGGCACAGTACTGACTCATATTCAACTTCTCCATCAGTACTCCCAGGTCCTTTGCTTCAAGGCTGCTTTCTATCCAGTCAGACTCTCAGCCTGTTACTCCACCCCAGGTACAGGACTCTGCACTTGCTTTTATTGGAACTTGTGTAGACCCCATCAGCCCACTTCTCCAGCCCAGGCCTCTGCAGACAGGAGCCCTGTCTTCCAGTACATCAGCTGCTCCCCCCATAAGTCAGCATCACTTCATAAACTTGCCAGAAGCACCCTTTGCCCCATCCCCCCATCCCCCAAGTCATTCATAAATATATGATTCTGATTCCCATGTCACTCCTGAGTGATGCCACTGGTGGCGGGCTATCCACTGCCCTTTGTAACACTGACAGCCACGACCTTTTGAGCCCAACAGTCCAGCCAGTTTTCCATCCAGCTTATCTTTCATTTAGCCCAGTCCACATCTCATCAGTTTGGCTTATAAGGATGCTACTTATAGGACATCATCTTAGACAAACCCATTTGCTGTACTTGATCTCCTACATTTGCTTCTTCAGGCACATCTTTGTAATATCAACCATGGCAGAGCTCAGGGTAAGCTCCTGTTACCTCTTAAGCAAACTATTGGAAAAGTCATGAGACAAATCCTGTGTCAAGTCTTTCTATTACCCTGCAATGATCCAGCTCCAAAGAGCCTTAGACAGAAATCCTTCTGAGCTTTTGTAGCTGCAAAAATGGTGTGTTGAAATACTACTGGCCAGAGATGAGCAGTATACCAACTGTGTTGAAATTTAGCAGTGTTACAAGTACTCTCTGTAGTTGTTCTTTCACAGAATCTTTTAATAAATGGTGAAGGAAAGCGCACTTGCATTTGCTCTGCAGCTCAAGTAACTTACGTAGATACCACAGGTTTATTTCTGTAGAAGACCATTTGTTGTTGACTTCAGCAGACAACTGTTTTGACTTCTCTCCATATTAATATACAAATTCTCAAAAACCTAAGTATTTGGGCTCCTTCAATAATGTAAATTTAATAAAATGTTTTCATTCTGTACTGCTCAGATGAACATTGTGCTGAAATATTGTATAAACTATGTGTTCCTATCTTTGAAATTTATAATTAAATCCAAATGTCAATATGATTTATTTTTAAAACATCTCTCAAACACCATATTAGGAAAGAATACAATTCTACAATATACAGTGGAGGAAAAAAATAGATCCTTAAAAGCTGTAGACTACAGGCATGCTATTTTACATGAAAGATAGCACTAGATTCAATAAACTTCTCTGAGTCAAGACTATTTAAGTGATTTATAAACATGAAAACGACATAATGTGCACCTATTTTCTGCTTGTGCCCTCCAAAAAGTACCCAAAACATCATCTCTAACTTTCCAAGAAGTTCACAGGCACTCATAAGACCACAGCAATGAAAGAAAATATTGTCTCATTTTACGTCAGCAGAACTCACAATGCTTGAGAGAATTGCTCTGACAGCATTCCAATTTTATGTATACACTCCATTAATTTCTGCACTGCCTTTGCTCTACCAACTAACCTTAACATTTGAAGGTAGGATAAAATAAACCACCCTTGTGTCCCTTTAAATGTCTAGCTAACCCTTAACTTCATTAAAATCAGGCTTCCAAAAGCCTCATCTTAAGTTCGTGGAAGTAAACAGAGCCTTTACAGGGCAGAGCTTAGGCCTTGGCCACTCGGCGGGCTGCGCGCCGTGTCTGCCCCGTGCCAGGCACAAGGAGCAGCTGGGGCTGCAGAGCTCGAGCCTTGCCAGGCTGGCCCTTCCACAAAGCGTCTCTTCTAAGGAAATGCAGAGCTGCTCTCCCCTAGTCCCTTCTCAGATCCCACGCACCGGTGGCTGTGCACTCACATGGGGGGCTGTATAAAGGCTGTCCAGAGCCAAAAGCCAGGCAGACCACAGGCAGGGTGGCCAGTGACAGCACTGAAGAGGGCAGCACTTGGCACCAATGTGGGGAAACCTAGGGAATGTGCCTGATGGAAGTCTAAAGGAAGGTGGGATAAAAGGGGGCTGGATGCCAGGAGGCCCTTTATACAACAGAACAGACAGCTTCCTCCAGAGAAGATGGAAGAGGATTTGCAAGAGTGAAGATATACAATACCAAGTACACAGGCACAGAAACTATTGTAGACAACCCAGCACTTGCCTCTTACAAATGCTTTGGATACTGTGCTGGACTTGGTATCTTAATATTAAATTTGTGGAAGATATATAGAGCCCACTCTTTAAAAAACAAGTTATTGTCCACACCCTCCTTCTCCCCGTTGCCACCTATATTAGAAAAGGAGCACCTTTATGTGTGGAAAGTTCCATGGAGTGCCTTAGAAGCTCCATGTCTGCTACATCGCCAACTACTTTGTTGACAGAGTGGCTTCATGCACACAGCTTTGTTTTACATCTGTTTTTAAATTCCTAGTTGTGCAGTCAGGATGGGCCAGGTGCCTCTGTCTTCCCCCACCATCTGCTGACATCTTCCTCAGTGAGTGCTGCTGTTACTTCTGCCTTACTTGACATCTGCCTATTCCTAAAACGGGTCAAAGTGGTGAAAGTGCCATAATTAAAAGTACAGACACTAAATAGAAGGCATGTGATGCCTCAGACTGGGACCTGCCACTAGCAATGTAGTACAGGAAGATGAAACGCCTGGTTAGCTGGTTACAGCTCTGCCATACTGGTTGGCACAGAAAGCAAAGTTTACTTTGGGAATTAAGGGTGGAATCAAAGCACAAAATGCTGATAAAGTATTTCAAAACCAATAGGGGGGATCATGTCTGAAACTGCTCTTTTATGAAGGGGAAATAATTGTGGCTTTCTGTATCCCACATCTGGCTGTAAGCCCATCTTTAAAGAATACAGAAAACTCATCTGACAGAAAATTAAGACAGAGATCAAACAGTGGAAATTGATGACTTTTGAAGTTAGTTTGGATATATTGCACACCAATGGTAGATGCTCCTATTTTATTTGTCATGTACTCGTATTTAGGCAAATTTTATTATATCCTTCAGATAATCTTGTGAACAAAGATTATTTCAAAAATCACTTCTTTGGCATGCTTAAAATTCTCTGCCCTTCCTGTAAAAACTGCTAAAGCAATTAACAAATCTAGGGACAGAACTATTGGCACAATTTTCTCTTGGGGAGGCTCTAATAATCTGGACAGTACTTTAGTAGTTGTTTGTTTTTTCACTCGCTTTTTTGCCAATTAAGGCTGCATGACTGCAGAGCAAGCCTTTGCTTAATTAACAAAAGGTAGCTTAGTTAATCCAGTGTCTTTTGCTAGACAAACAATTTAGTAGAGAGATACACAAGTGTAAAGCTTGAAACATAGATTGTTTGCCCAAAGGCGTCTGCTACTGTAAACTCTGTGTAAGGCTGTATGAAGTGCAGTGTATTGTCACTGCTGGACATCAGCACATCTTATTAAAGAACCTGGTCCTGTAGTTATTTGCACAGAAATTTCTCTTTGACCAAGCCTACCAATCTCTGTCGCCTACCAAATGGCTTCTTAGGAAAATGGACACAGATGTTGATCAATTGTCCCCTTTACTGACTGTCAGTATAAGTAACTTCTGATAGTGAGACAGCCAGAAGCTACTCATAAACTTTATTAGCATGACTCTCCAAGAAGCCTGAATTAGTAGCATTTTTTTTTAAATCTGGGAGTCCAACCTTAAACTCAGAAAGAAACCTGAAATAGAAAACAGGAAGTTCTTTAACTAGAGGAGGTGCATGGAAATCAAGATACACTCAAGCACTGCTCTTCATCTGCTGGCTTGCTTGTAGCTCCACTTTCGAAATAAAAACTGAACAAAAGAAAGCAGTCCACACACATAAAAAAAATCCAAACATACTACATACCCCACAATCAAAGCACACCAAAAAAATAAAGAAAAATTCCCTCACTCACAATAGAAAACAAATAATAATCAAAGCCAAATAATCACCTACTTAGACAAAACCTCCTGTCAGTTTAGAGGCACACTACAATAACATTAAACTGGCTAAAGTCTACAATTAACATTTCTTTCAAAGATCTATATCAATATCACCTTTTATTTTAAAGCTTCTGAAAACACTCTGCAGAGTTTTAAACAGACTCACCAGTATCCTGGTCCTCTTTCATAGAAGCATAAGGAGCTACTCTAAAAATCTCCAAAGGTGCAGAGAAATTCAAAACCAATAACACACAACCCTCTAAAAAAAAATAAAACCAACAAATGAGCACAAAATCCCTAAAAGACTGGAAGACTTTATTAGTGCTACTTTCCAAACAAGACAAGGCCTAGGACTGACACTTTGCTACCATAAGAAAAAGAAGGTGCTAAATACAGTCTAGTCCACCCCAGTGCATCGCTGGGGGCATGAATTAGGAGTTTTTACTTGAGATCTCAGGAACAGGCTGTACCCAGACCCCACACACTGTGGGCTGGGTGACTCACTCCATTATCACCTCCTGTCTTTCAATAAAGGACTATGGTTGCAGATGCAGCTTCATGAAGGCGAAAGCAGACTCTCCCAGCGCTGTACAGCTCTCTAACCCATGGGAAACAGAAGGCTGTTTTACTGCACAGAAGGAAACTCCCCACAAAACAACTTTTAGGATATAGTAGTAGTTCCCCCAAATGACATCAACTAAGAGCAACTGGTTCAGCCATGCCACGAGGCAGAAGCCAGAAAGACTTGACAGAATCAAAAAGGTTTGAAAATCACTTCCAAAGCAAAACCAGACTGCAAATTTTGTTTTTATGAAATAAAATCAGTATCTATATAGGCTGAAAAATTTGC
Source organism: Acropternis orthonyx (assembly GCA_035583155.1). Classification (NCBI taxonomy): domain Eukaryota; kingdom Metazoa; phylum Chordata; class Aves; order Passeriformes; family Rhinocryptidae; genus Acropternis; species Acropternis orthonyx. Next base: position 72,045,232 of record JAWWEU010000040.1, on the reverse strand, counting down.
CTCAGAGTCCTCAATCAGTGCCCTACAAGAACTCAGACTGATTTTTGCTGCGATAAAAACCTTAATAAAAATATAACTGTCCATAGCTCCCTTCTCCTACCTTCCACTCCTGAAAGCAAAAGAGCATGTTCACAACTGCAACTCTCCTACTTCCAAGGCATGCAGGCTATTTCTCACTCTGAGGTGTTAACAAGCCACTTACATCTAATGCAGAAGCTAACCGCAGCTTTATACAGGACAGCATCAATTTATTTAGCACATCTGTCATGTATGCTCTGAATCATCCACGGATGGTTTTGTATATATTATATGTTCTTTTGCTAGTCCCACAAAGTCAAAATTTAGTACAAGCAAGCTAAATTTTGTTTCTTTCTGTCTGTGGATACTTTTTCATTTGTATATTTTAAAGTTAAGTGCAATCACTTGGTGCCTATTTAAAAGCCATGAAATAGCACAGGTGTAACCAGAAGCAAATCTGATAGCAAGCGCAAGGCATCATAACCAACACACATGAAAAAACACTACTCAAGAATACTGGCTGAATACACAGACCAGGGAAAAAAGTTGTCTTGGTTTTAAGCCTGTAGATGGAATGGGTTTAATGCTTTGAAGGCAGTTCAAACACAGCAAAATAGATCTCTAGATTGCCTTCTCCCTTTCTCCTCTGAAGATGTTATTGCAGCCCTGCTTTGGTAGCAGACAGATGTTTGCTGTTTTGGAAGTGCTGTTTATTGAATCTTTTGCTCTGCTCTTACTTTGAGCTTCCCTTGCATTTGTTATGTTTCCTGCTCTTCCTTCTCTCACATTTGGACTGTAAACTCGTAAGAGTAAGGACCATCATCTCACATGCAAGGCTACCAAAATCCACTAAAAATCAGTCACATGCACAGATGGATAAAAAAGGTTTGGTTTGGTTTGTTTTTTTCGGTAAGCAAAGTCAGAAGTCTTCTGACTTGATATAAATAACCGCAGCAGCAAGAACAAAACCCCAAACCCAAGACCTCCACTCCATTAAACTATTGATTCACAAAGTTTTAGTGCCTCCAGTCCAACAAAGACAAGATAGACATGTTTGGAAAACTAGCAGCCTATGTCCAGTACTATGGATTCTTTGCTCCCAGGTGTTATCTGCTAAAGCAGCTTCTCTTGCAGAATGACAGAGCATTGAACTGCACGTTGTAGGCAAACTGGTAAAAGGAGAAACACAAATTATGAGTTTCTTTAATTATTAGTGTATTAGACCTGGATCCCCAGAGCTTACACAAAGCTGTAATTAATAGGGTTTTTTCTGGGTGAAAAATGCATGTCTTTCCTCTGTCTATATGTCTGAATAAACTAAAGCCAAAGCCTTAAGCCTCTGTAATACGCCCATTGATGCCAGTTCATCTATCAGGGAAGACAGAAAGAGATCTAACCCAGAAGTACTTTTTACTTCAGCCATAAAGACTCTGTGCTTATAATGAATTCATCATCTGATTTTCTACATCCCCTGTGCTGAGATCTGAAGAAGCCTGCTTGCCTGCTTTTTTCACCTACTGTTTGGCACAGAACCTGTTTGAACAGAACTGAACTGCAAATGCCATAATCACAGATCTAGCATCTAGCTGGCACTAGGGAGAGAAAAGGTTCTATTTATAGCTCTTCTGGGCAGTGTCAGCCAGTGGACATGCTGCTACTCTGACCGTCCTTGGGATGACCTTCACAAGAATATACCTTTTACTTTGTGATAAACTGTGACAAGGCCTTCAGGTTTGTCAGGATGTTCCTTTCATCCCCTCCCTTCTCCTCTGTAGTATATTGGAGTTGCTCGAACCTATAGATGAACAAAAGACATTTGAAGCAGCTGCACCTCAATGAAAATTGGAGGGGTTTCAAGCAATGAAGAAGACACATGCTGACCTTCATGGTAAGTACTGTGAAATACTCTAACCTGGCAAATTCTCTTTGACAGTATAATCTTTTAAATCACCCGTTTTACTTTTTCTTTTTACAATTTTTTCTGTTCTCTCTTACTCCTGTCCAGCAGTATTAAAAGACAGCTCTTTTTTTTATTTCTCAAGTAATGAGGTAAAAACCAGTTTAAGTAGCTTATAGAGAAACTCTAATGAACTTATAGGCATTTAAGCATAAATTCCTTGGTCTCCATTTGAACAGGGAGCAGAAAGGTATGCTGAGTTCTTACTGCCACCAAAAACACTGCACAGATCTTGAATAAATACAATGAGCAATAACTTACAGCATGAGATGAAATACAGAAGTCAATGTGCACATGTGATCACAATAGTTATATCATTGAAATTGTATCTCTGTTACCTGGTGAATTTTGTTGCCTTGAATAACTCCTTTAAAATAGGAAGTGCATGAACTGCATCCACAACGATAATTGGAGCACTGAAAATCATAAGAAATTTTGGGTGGGTTCTTTGCATAAGAACTCTTCGACCAAAGTCATTATAAGTTGATCACTGTCAGGAGTTATGTGCCATATAGCCTGTTCCTGGGGGCGGGGGGGTGGTGTCAAATAACAACAGCAATTAGGAAGTAAACACTCAGTAACTGCAAAACTCCTCAGAAACCCAACAATTGCTAATTGGAGCCATAAATAGATTTGTTTAGTGTGTACTACAATGTACATGAATATGTCAAACTTAACTATCTGCTTTTAAATCCACATTTCTTTAGAGAACCTAAAGAAATTTTGTAAGTTAACCTTAACTTATTAATTCTGTGTTTACTGTGGAATAAATGACTACTACTTGCCAAGATACCCTTGTAAAAGCAGCTGTTGAAATAAAGTGGTTCTTTCCTGCCTGTTTGAAAGATTTAAGAAAACAACGTTTTATCAACAAAGTAGCCTCATTTGAGTTTTAGACTGAGCTGCAACAAACTGAAGACAAAGATCTCAAATGTTCTGAGATGAGATTCAGTGAGAGAGAAAAAAAGCAGCATGTAGTAAAGTGGGGTTCCCAGCTCTCACTCTGTATTAACTCTAAGTTAAATACTGTTTACACAGGCAGCATGCTAATCATAAATCCTTGTTAAACACTGGCTAATAATTATACTTTGTACTTTTTCAGAGCTTTTCATCTGATAATCTCTGAGCCCTCTGCAAACACAAATTTATTTTTACCGCATTGTAGGAGTAGCTAAACAATTAGTAAAGATGCCAGATCTCTGGAGTAGAAACCATAGAATCATAGCATGGTTTGGAAACGACCTTGAAGATCATTTCTTTCCAATCCCTCTGCCACAGACAGGGACACCTTCCACTAGACCAAGTTGCTCAGAACCCCATCCAATCTTGGCTTGATCAATTCCAGAGCTGGAGCATCCACAGCTTCTCTGGACAACCTGTTCCAGTGCCTCACCACCCCCATAGTAAAAAATTTCTTCCTAATATTGACTCTAAACCTACTCTCTTTCAGTTGGAAGCCATTCCCCCTTGTCCTGTCAGTACGTACCCTTGTTAAAAGTCCCTCTCCAGGGTTCTTGTAGGTCCCCTTTAGGTACTGGAAGGCTGCTATAAGGTTTCCCCAGAGACTTCCCTTCTTCAGGGTGTACAGCCCCAACTCACCCAGTTTTTCCTCATAGGAGAGGTGCTCCAGCCTTCTGAGCATCTTTATGGCCTGTTCTGGACTTACTCCAACAGGTCCATGTCCTTCCTGTGCTGGGGACCCCAGAGCTGGATGCAGCACTGCCGGTGGGGTCTCACCAAAGCAGAGGGGCAGAATCACCTTGATCTGCTCCCTGTGCTACTTTGGATGCAGCCCAGGACACATTTGGCTTTCTGGGCTGCAGGTGCACATTGCTGGCTCCTGTTCAGATTCTCGTCAGTGACTACCCTCCATTCTCCTCAATCCATTCTCCTCCTGGCTTGTACTTGTGCTTGATGTTGCTCCAGCCCACATATAGAGCCTTGCATAACTTCACGAGGTTCACACAGGCCCACCTTTCAACCCTGTCCAGGTTCCTCTGTCTCTACTGCAGGACAATTCACAACACCCTTGCCTGGAGATAAGGGCAGATCCAATTACTCTGCTGTAGACTGTAGGAATCTGCTATACTGGAGTTTTTGTGTTAAAGGCAGCATCGTGAAAATGAAGCTATACTTTCCTTGTGTTCTATTCATAACAAAAAAAAATATTTCTCATAACTAAAGGTCCGACTCAAAGTAGCGACACAAAGACATCCCGCACAGCAAACCACAGACCAGAAAAAAGTTTGAAGCACAAACATTAGGAAGGCCAGTCAATTATCGTAATCTGATAAAGTGCTTTTGGCAACAAATTAAAACAGTTGTTTCATGTTTGTAGGCAGTTTTTAATGACTTGCTCTTGCATTTTAAGGTACTGGCTCAAGACTTCGGGTTTATGACAGGAAATGCATTTAACTGTTTTTTCTTTCGGCTCTTGCTTTAAAAGAATAATGATGATCCAGTGACTAAGCAAGAGACAACTTGTATCTTCATTGGAATCAGTGAAGAAATATTCATTTGCATATTGTTGGCACCAAGTAACTATGAACTGCACTGTTATCAACATCAAAGGACTCATCTAGTGTTCATATTGTCATGGCCAGAGTTTTAATAAAAGAGGCATAGAAAATGACCACTGAAATAAGGGACATGATGGAAAACAGATCTATTCTCTAACAGCACAGCTTCCCTTGCTTTCCTTTACCAGAGCAAACTGCAGATACCAATAACCTCAGCTGTAATGAGGACTACAGAAGTGAGTTTAAGTTCTGTTCGTATTCCTGATGTCAAGAACAATTTACGTTTGTCTAGTCCTTCACATTCAATAGAAACCCCCACAGAGATCTTTAAACCTGAGCAGACTGCCAAGAGCCTTGAAGCACTGGTGCAGCAGAGGAGGGCTACTTGAGCAGCACAGGACTGGCCCCAACCCTCTGCCAGGATGTGCATGGACACTGGGAAGCAAGTTGGCACTAGAAACATCAACAGGTCTTTTTAAACAAAATGGGCAGGTAAACTGGAGACTGACAAGTACAATACCTATAATAATACCATATGTTCATGATGTCTTCAGGAATTTTACTATAGTTTTCAGTCCATATATTTTCTTCCAGTTTTCTATTTGACACTTCACTTTAGCCCTTAGAGTACCTATTTGCCATATTTCCCGTTCTTTCATCCCTGCTGAGTTCACTCCAGTGCTTCCCTTCCCATCTCTCCTCTGTTGTTTGTTTTCCTAATCAAATAATCTCCTTCCATTTTTACTGAGCACCACTTACTTAATATTTAAACAAATGAAATAAACCAAATCAAATTAAATTAACCAAATAAAAAAACCTGCTGTCCCTATGTTATATTTATCTAATATAATCCACTGCCCTACGGCATACTCAAACTGTGAAATCTTCAGCCATTTATTGCCTCAGTCTGTTTATATAATATCTAGTGAAACAAATTCATATTTCTAAACGGTATCAAGGTCTCATCATAATAAAGATAGTTAGTCTTGTTGCTGGTGGTTGACAGTATCAACCAATAGTTCAACTATGGGCAAGAGGTCTAAGCATGTAGATGGAAATAAATCCAAAGAAAAGTAACACAATCACTAACAGCAATTAATGCAAAGTATATTCTAAACACCAGCCACCTCAAAAAAAACCCCCAAACCAACCAAACAAAAAAACCCAACAACAAACTCTCTATTATTAAAGTAAGTTCCTTTCTCAGAAACTTCCGATCCTAAGCATTATAAATTATCTCTGCTTTGAGCTGAAGTTCCAAGAAGTTTAAATCAGTTTTACATCTTCCAGCAGCTAATGAAGGCTGAATACGTGTAGACAAAACATTCTGCTGTTATCTCAGTAGTCAGAAAAAACAAACAAAATATTTCATAGCTTAAAATAATTCCTCCACAAAACATTTTTAATACCATGTGACCGTGCTAAAAAAATATGCCAAATTACTTTGTCATTTTAGTTTGAAATATATAGATGGCTCTTCTGTCATTTATCAAAACACCAAACTAATTTTTCACTGCACAGACAAGCAGTTGGGTGTATACATGGTTAAACACTGCTGAATATTCAGTGTTTTTAGAAAAACCAGCTTAATGGCTAAGAAGATTCTCCCTTTGTGTGTCATCAGCCTTTTAACCAATTGAGAGTAAGGCATTCAAGGTACAGGTCTGACCATAAAGGTGGAGATGTAAACTGTAGATTCTGGACAGAGAAAACAATAACTGGATTCTGGGAGAAATGCCTGTCACAGCTCTGCAGGCCTGGCAGGGTTCATGGGCACTGCAGGACCAAAGGCAGTGCATGGGTCATCCTGCCCTGCAGCATATCTGGGGTGCAGTACTTCTCCACGTCCTACTTCCTGCTACATCAACTTCCAGCCTTAGTCCCCTTTTACGACATCTTTTCCTTGAGTTTGTAGGTTTATTCCTACAGAAAGCCACCAATGTTACCTGAAACAGATCAAACACAAGCGCTCCAGTAATCGCAAGGCAGAGCTTACTAGTGCAGAAATCTATGGCACTGCTGTGCCCACCACATTTGTAGTGCTCTGGACAGTTTTCCCGAGGCAGCACAACCAGTCCCCAGTCAGTCCTAGTTCCAGAATCACCTCACGCAACTTTGTATGTGTCGATGTTTCACCTTGCGAAGCCCAGCATTAAGGTGCTAAACATTTTCGTAATCCAGTGAGGATATGGGTACTTTATTTTATTCTGCAAATTACAGGATGGAACTCTTCAGTACTTCTCTTTCCCAGTCAAATTAACACAGGATGTGATGTTATCACTTAGAGCCATAGCAAAACAACCAAAATAAGGTTTGGTAAGCCTTCAGTAAGACAATAATACTAACCCAGTAAACGGCTGATTCAAAAAGAAATAATTTTCAGAGAATCAAGAGGAATCAAAGAAAGAAAAAATAAGTATCATCTCTGTTTTTTTCTTTAAACATCAGATAATTTCCTCAACAGACTTTGCTGATTGTGTTTATTTTACAAGACAATCTTTTTCTCCCTCTCCAGGAGTATCCATTCGCTGTTATGCCCAGCAGATAAACCTGAAAGAAAATACATTCCCTACTACTACTAGAACAGATCCTCCCACTCTTTAATTTAACTCCATGTTGAGATAATGAGGAGGCTTTTATCTACATACTATAGATAGGGAAGTGACAAATGGGGAACGTAGATGGCTTGCTTGCTGGCTCAGGAAAGACTTGCATGAAACAGGGAACTGAACACAGCATTACAAGTCCTAACCCAAATCAACATGACAGCCTTAATTGTGACCCCAGGACACCACCCTTTACTTTTCCCAGCCAAGTAAAGAGCAGGCAGGTAAGCTCTGCTCAAAGATGGGTTGATCTTTCACAAAACAAGTGCCTGCACTATCAGCAGTAGCCACCTCTTTGCCTTCTCTACTGTCACCTTGGGGACCACATGGCACCACCTTAGCTGTGATCTTTCCTCTGTAGCTCCAATTCTGCTGTATGTTGGAATATTTTTCCCTCAGGTACAAAAATGGACTTATGTGGTTGCTTGGTCCAGATATCTCACTAACCCAGTAAGCTAAATAACCATTAAGACTAATCATGGCTGAAGTACAAATAAAACAGCAGTTCTTATAAATAAACAAACATGGGGATATCATCCATCCCCTTTCCACCAAGTACTTTGGATCAGCCTCTATATAATTAGATCTATAAACACTCCAAGCCTCAACTTTGATTCACACTGAAGGCTTTATATGATTTACTTCCAGGGGAGACCTGTTAGCCCTAGAGAACTACTCAAACTGACATTTTGAGCAACAGAGGCCTCCAGTACTTTTTATCTCAATATTTTGAAGTATAGGACATAAGTCAGTTAAAATGGTCCGTGGATTTAATCATTTTGCAATGCTATCTTCTACTGAAAATATGATTCAATTGTCTTGTTGATTTAATCTATCCCTTGATGTCACAAGTGCTTTCAAAATTTTTAATCTACTTGTTCAGCTTTGCCTGCAATGTATTGTACAGCCAGATAATAAGATCATTGTCAGTGCAAGCCAAAGGTAGAAACCTTTCTGGTAAATCTGTGCAAGGCAAATTCAAAGTTTTGGGTATATAGCTGTGCTAGTCTAGTCCAACCCCCATCTCTCATGGTAATAGGATGCATCTTGCAAATGCCAATAGCTGGATTTGCAGCTTCACAATAGGTGAAGATCTATGACTATGTGCTGAATCAAATACAGAACAAAACCATCTCCAGAGACTGTTATGTACCTGGCTGGCAAACAGAGGTATAATGTTTCCATCTCCAGTGGCTGATGGTTGAGTGAGGTTCCTTCATGCCATTTGACAGGCATGCAGCACATGCTGTAAGGAATGCACTGGACACTGAGGGAAGCATTCCCAGTAATAACATCCACTCCTGGTTTTGTAAGGAACATCTACTTTCCTCAGCACCATCTGCTGGACAACAGCAGGTGCTGGAGACCATCACAGAAAAGCTCTGTTTTTCTGTGAGTTTTTTAACCATCCTCTGAAATGCAATATATTGTCCTTCAACAAGTCTCCCTCAGAAGGCAGAGTCATTGAATCTTGTGGGGGGTGTTGGTTTGGTTTGGGGGCTTTTTTTATGAGTTGTAGTGCCTTAGCAATATCCAATCAACTTCCTTTACCATTCCTCTAAGTTCTATAGGTCTTTGCTCCAAAAGAGTTGAGACTGCTGTGAATTCAGATCTGTTGCAGCTGAGCATACTCTCCTGGGACAGTAGCCTTCTGCTTCTGCTACACGTTGTTATCCCAGAGAGTTTCTGGGAAGTGGTAGCTGAAAATATATGAGGAAAAAAAGAGGGATGAGAAAGATGTTTCACACAGAGCCCTTGCACAGTATTGAACCTGGATTTCATGCTTTGAAAGTGGTAAGAAAAAAGGGGAAGGGAAAGAGAAAATGTTAAACAGGGGGGCCTACAACCAGAAGGCAGCACTGTGATCATCTAATCTGACTCCCTGAACAGCACAGACCAGTAACTCAGACATTTCAGAAATGGCCATGCCCCAAAAATATGTGCACCAAGGATTTTATTCCCAAATGATCTGGAGACAAAAGAGCAGGCATTAAAGGAACATTTAAGCTAGAATTGATTATAACGTAAATGGAGTTGCCTTCACACTTCTTGCTGCAACTGTTTCACAGACGGCAAAGCATCTTTATTTAGAGTTGAGGACCATAAGGAGCAGAGCAGAGCAATACGCATTCTCTCCTTTTCTACAGAATGGCTCTGGGATGCAGTGTGCCAATTACAGCTTGATCAGGGGTTTTATAATGAAATTATTTCTTTTGTCATAAACTGTTGACATAGGAAGAGCAAAACTTTTTGTGGAACAGTACCAGGTGCAAAGTAAGTTGTTTCAAGAAAAATGGAATTTTCAGTTAAAAATATATATATATACAAAAATCAGAGACAGGATGAGAAGTACAGAGAAGAAAAATAACAACAGAGAAATCCAGTGCTTAAGGCATTTCCATAACACAACAAGTTTTAGTTTCTCCCTCTCCTGGTAAAACAAATCAATGTATCCACAGAAGTTGCTTTAATGCCAGTATACCAGGTGGTTGAGGTTTCCTCAGTCTCACTGATGGACTGCCCTCTCTATCTCCTACTGCAGATCTTTCATTCTGTGCAAACCGCTAACACCCTCGCTGTGAAATGCTCCCACACTCCAGTGTCCACGGAACACATGGAATTTACCTTGGACATTGGATCCAGTGAGGAATAAACCCTCCTGTCCAAGGTATATTGCTTTATATAAAATAGAACTATTTTTAAAACATGCCAGAGAAGCTGATAGTACAGCTGATCCTGTCATTCACCTTAGATAAGGCAGACTCAGGTAGAAGTCTTTGTTTTTGATCTCTTGTTCTATCTCCTCCTTCTTTTTCTCCTTCTCCACACTTAAAAAACCAACAACCACCCACCCCACCCCTCCACCCCCTGCCAATTGGTCAACCGAAAAACACCAAAGACTAACAAAATAAATACATAAAGGTAATGGGCTTTGTTTAATTTCACAGTGAAATTGGATTCCCACCCCTTTATCTGCCCCCACTTCAATCAAGTAGCAAATAGTTTTTGTCCCAAGCCCTGTTTTCTGTGGTTTTATTTATCTAGAGCAATACTACACTTGCTGCACAATTTTTGATAATAACCACAAGAAATCTTTGGACAGAAATTCTAATAAGGGACTCAAAAAACTCTCTGAGTCAAGAAGGTTTTACATTTAGAGTGCCAGTTGATAACTCAGGCTTGAATTTTGCTCACCCTCTCTGAGCCCACTCAGTCCAATACCTAATTGATTTTAGAAGACAGGAAAACCTTATTTTACAGTAATTCCTATTGGATCAGGCAGGATAGAGAACTTCACAAGTATGATTAAAAAAAGAAGGAAAACAAAATACCCCCAAACAAAGCCAAAACAAAACAAACAAACAAAAAACACTTATCAAAAAGCCCAACAAAACCCCCACAGAACTCAAAACAACCCCTCCCCTCCTCCATCCTCACCTCTAAATAATGCTTTGAATAAAGAAAATTAAATTACAGCTGGGATTTCAAGGCAACCACCTCTGTATTGGCAATTGTGTGCATTCAAGCAAGAGGCATTTGTTTTTTTCCTTGGATGCTTATCTTTTTCCAAATGATGGATTTGCAAAAAGGGCAGCTGCATGGCTGCTAGATTGGTTTAGTGCCTTTAACTGATTCCTGTCTAACTTCCGTGGTTTGATTATGATTAACTACATGATTTATGCCTTCTTGAAGTGCATAACTCTCTCCTGACAGTTTCACAATCAGCTGCAGGGTCAAGGAGGAACCTCATCTGTAGGTTTATTGTAGATAAACCCCAAATGGTCTAAAGGTCTCATTTTAAGCAGAGGAGCCAACTTCTGGGAGGCAGTAATTGAGGGGGGAAAGTCACATGTTTTCCTAAGGTTGTTGAATATTTCTACATAAATTTTTGTGGGAAAAGGACTTTGATAAGAAAAATTGTGCAGTGACAGGCCTGAGCAGGGCTTTGCTTTGTTACCTGTACAAGCAGAAGGGGATTCTTGAAATGTAACAATTTGGAAAGCAGGGAGGAAAGATATCCTGCATTATTGTACAATACAATGTGTTAAATAGAGAGCACATGAACATTAGGGGAATTACCCTTAGGATCCAGAACACACTGCAGCAGAAATACAGATAGAAAAAGGAACCAGCATCTTGTGATTAGGGTGCTGTGCTGAAAAATGAGGTGTGGCCTCAGCTGCTTTTTTTGGCTCTATGAAGGGTAGCTCAGTTGAACCCAGATGCAACAAAGCATGAACCTCTGTGACTAAACTTCAAGCCATGTGCAAGGCGCCCAAGTTAGAGTAGGGATGCAGTGCTTGTTGTGCTTACACCGAAAGGCAGTTTAGCAGGACTGGTTGGGTGTACAGAAAATTCCTCGCATCCCAAAAAGTAGAAATGTGGATGTGTCACTTTCTCACGCTGCTGCTTTTGTTGTTCATGAGCTTATGTAGCTTTTCATTAAAGCTTCAGTTTCAGTTATGAGCTCCAAAAACATAGACAAGCTAGGAAGAACTGAACCCATAGAATCATTTTTTAAGGACACAAAGCTGTGGGGAGAAACACATTTGAAACAACACTCCCAGTCATGCTGGGATACGCAGAATAAAGTGATGTCCTTCTTAATAGTATGACAGCATGTGGGAATGGCATTGAGAACACCCGTCACACAGACTGGTGAGGGAGGAAGCCTCAATGACTGCAGTGACTCTACTGAGTAGGTAAGGCTGAAGTTTAATGATGTGGCTGAGATAAATAACGATCAGATTCCTCCAAGGCTGGTGATACAGTGACTTCAATGAATTTAAATCTGGGCTGCTGCCCTGCCTTGGCCCTACGTCAGCCCCAATTTATTCTTTATTCCTCCAATGGTGCTTGTGCCATCCCAGAGCAAAACAGAGGAGATGTGCAGAAAACTAATTTTTACTTTTGTTGTTGAATTCATTTTCGGCTGGATCACTCCAACAGTCTTGTTCAGCATACAGATGATATAGTCAACACAAAGCAAAATCTGTGGCTAGAGATGGGGGAAGCCCATCCCTTTCATTGACATGCTCCTGGAATGCATGTTTAATATGAATGTGAAACAGCACACCCCAAGGGTGAAAACAAAGGTTGCTGTTAAGAACTAGGTGGTCTGGAAAACCCTCCCTTCACAACTTCTGTTTTCTTGGGCTAAGCCAACTGCCTTGTGCAAGGTTATCACAGACTCTCAGACACAGGAGATTGGAGTGGACATAAAGACACCAGAGGACATACAGAAGAAGGCAGCAACTGGTCTGTGTGCTCATTTGTCTCATGCAGGAGAGAATGAGGCTGTCACTGCAAGAAAACTCATCCAAAAGGGTTTCCAGCAAGGAAACAAGACGTGCTCTGAACACAGTTATTTTATCTGCTTACTTGAAGAAAGAGTTGAGCCTGAACATGTAATGACTAGCTAGAGGCTGAGCAAGCTGTGTGGGTCTGCTGGGGGGTTACTGTATTTGAGGAAGGATTATGCAGCACCGTGAAATCAACAGATTTTACTCCCACAGCTTTTATAGACTTGTTCTGTTTTCTCCAGGTTATAAAGTTGTTTTGAAGCCTGGGTCATTGACGTCAGCATGTCACATCCATTCAGCCTTGAATCTTTCCTGACAGTGTTTTCATGCACCTGCAAGCTAGTAGCACGTACAAGCACTAAGAAACAATGGTGAAAGAGGCTTTCATTGCCACCATAAGAACAGATGAAAGCATGGCCCCTGAGGAAAGGTTAAGTGACCAAAGCACTTGAACCTGAGAGATCTTTGAGATGAACTTCAGTCTCCAAATATATAAAAAGTAACTGGGAAAATAAAAAAAGGTAGTATTTTATTTTCTTTTGTAACAGGGCAAGAAGTAATGAGTTTAAATTCTGGGGAGGGGCAGTTAAATATAGAAACAAGATTACGACTTTCTAACAGCAAGGACAGTGGCACGTAGGATCAATTTACAAAAAGAGAATTCTTCTTCATAAATAAGTTAGACTATTCTGTCATGGATGATTTAGATTATCTGGGAGGAAAGGGAAGGAGGAGGATTTCTAGGACTCTGAATTAGACATCAATATATTCGAATATGGGTCTTTAAAACTGAAGCATGGACAGCATCCCATCGCAGCTGATATCGTGACATGGAGCACAGTCGGTTTCAACTGCGATTAGAACATTTTTCCTTGTGCCTTCAGGCACTCCACAGCTCTGCCTCATTTCTGGCACAGTGAAACAGAGTTCCTTGTGTTTCCTTAAAATGTAGGAAAGAGATTGATTAACTGCAGACAAGAGCTATGAGGTCAGTTTCACTAGATAAATTGGTAAGTGATATTCTATGCCCAGGAAGAGAATCTGTTTGACAATATTACTTGTCTCCTCTAGCTTACAGTCTATAAATCATTACTTATCCACAGAAACATGAAAACAGCAAAAGCATGGAAGAAAAGTATTATAGTCTTGTATTATTTACTCTGTATATCAAACAGTAGTTACTGTAGTTAATAACACACACACATAAGTGCTTTAGTGCAGATTTGGTACTTTTTCAAAAAATTAACAAAAACACCTGACACAAACCCCTCTAACTGTTTTGGTACATGTGGCAGGTGACATCATGTAGGTTTACTATTTGTTTCTTTAAAAAACCACAAAAAAAAAAAAACAAAAAACCCCAAAACAAACAAAAAAAATATAATGTTTTTCCCTGCTTCATACCAGATTAAGCTTCTGAAGCCCAGCAGAACAAAGACTGTCTACCACTGTTTCAGCTAAAAGTTGTGAAGTACAGTTTTTATTCAAAAAGTTGGGTTTGGCATATTTTGTATACTGTTACCAACTGCATAAGACTTCTATTGTTAGAAAAGTGACCCAACAGGCCCACAGTTTGTGGCCTACAGAGGTCCAGAAGCAGCTGTGGAAAACTCTTTGCTTTTGCTATTTGTATACAACAAAACATTTTTACTTCTTTAATTCTGTATGGTTCATACACAGCTATCCTCCACAAGCTGCAGAGTAACTGTACCTAATAGCTAAAATAAAATAACACAGGGTAAACAGATAGATGGAGTCTACTCAGAGCTGTTTTTTCCCCACAAAAATGGAGATGATCTTTTGCCCATCCCTAAGAGGTCCAAATTTACATTCAAAAGTATCAGTGGAGTTTTTTGGTACAAGACGTAATTAATACCAACAGTCAAGTAGGGATCACAAGAAGAACAAAAAGTTATGGATAATGAAACCACACCTACACTACAGGAGATGTACATTTTACAAGGAATTTTGAATTATGTATTTCAGAGCTCCTTGCTACTTTCTCTTGATCAGCTGATACAGCTGGTTTCAGATAAACAGGGTACAGTGAGTTACAGGACTTCCCTGACACGGCAGGCCCCACATTTAGTAATTTTCATTAGTTTTACATCATGACATTGTCTGGTATGTTTGCTGTCAACTCTGATAAATAGTTTTGCCCAAACAAGTAATTTTCATGTATGATTCCCAATTTCAAAACCAGTTTTCAGTCAGGTTGGAGGGTGTATTACAAGTTACTGAAAGCAGCTTTTAGAGCTGCTTAGGTGCACAGCATTTCAGTCACTTCAGAAAAAAAAAAAACAAGCAATGCTTCAGTCTGAAAATGCAGACAAGTTTCCTAACACCCTGAAGAATTTCTGTTAGAATTCACTCAACTTTCTGTAAACTGCTGCAACATGATGCTGTATTACTGCAAGCAAATCTCAAACAGACAGTAAAGAAATTTGATAAACTTAACAGCTTCTGAAATAAAGTAGCACCACATTTTCATTTTCCTCTCAAGAAAAAAAATCATCTGTTTTAAGGTCAGATATTACATATTGCACCAAGAGTGATGGCTGGAGGTTGCATTTACCAGGCTGTGAAGTTGTCAGTCATTGCAGGCTCTCTTGATGTGTTTGCCTTAGACTGCATCCACTCATGATGTCCACCATGCTCTGCCCTGAGGCAAAAAAACTAGAAGATAATGAATGATCATATACCACATTCTTAGGGATAGTCCAATCAAAGGGACATGTTACACACACAGGGCCCAAAGTCCACAGACCAGGGCAAACCAGTTTCAAAAAACAGAAACTCACTGGAAGCAGGACTCCCTGTGGGCCCCAGTGGGATTTGTTCCACTGAAGAACTTCGGGTCACTTGGCCATTTGAAAAAAATTACATCAGAAGCAGAAAGCTGACAAGAAGAATGAGAGAATAAAGGAAAAAGAAAATAAAGTACGCCGATCTTACTGCTTCATATAGATTTTTGTCTAGTCCTAATTAAGTGCCATCATATTAGAAACTTGCAAAAATCTGTCTGTGACAGAAAACCATGATGCTCAAAAGATGGAAAAATCCTCAGAAGCATGCACATGAGGTGAGGGAAAGGCTTGAGTCAAAGTCCATTGTCTTTACCAAGGAGACCATAGTCAGAATTATTTAACAGACACTGCTGGAACTGGTCAAGCACGAGGGAAACTTATGAGTAAATAGATCAAAGAGCATGTGCTGAGAGTGTCCTAGAGGCAAAGCAAAGAACGGGTGGCTTGACTTTGGTCAACATACTAATTATTGGTTACATAATATGAAGTTTTGAACATATTTGAGTCCGAAAGGAATAGTTTGCTCAGTTCCTTGACTTATAGTCACTACTTAACAAGAAGCATTTAGAAATAAACACAAGACTTATCTAGCAAATGCTTCCATTCAATAAAGCAGCCTGAAGCATATGACCATCAAGACAAGATACCAAAAGAGGGGCAAACTATTTGGAAGTCCTATGCTTTCTCTAACTATTGATAAATGTCTGATTTCCAGTACTCTCGTCATTGCACATTACTCCTCATCTCATTCACCTTCTGTAGTTTTCACAAAACAAACAAACAAACAAAAAAAAAAAAAAAAAACCCAAACCCCAACCCTCAAGCCAAAATAATAAAAAAACCCCATAAAAATACCCACAGCTTATGCTGATCAGAACAAATTGTATTATACATACCCCTTCCAAACAAGACATTATTTTGATTGGGTTTTAATATGGGAGTGGTGATGCAACAAACATTTCCATACATTTCCCTTCTGGCTCCAAAACAACTTTCCTGGAATCAGCACAATTGGATATACAACCGATATACTGATTTCACAGGAATCAATTACCACCTCTAAAACCAGGTGGTTATATATTTGGACACAGATGAAGAAAAATCTGAGACAAATCTTTCCATTCTTTTAATTAATGCATTCTTTTTTAAAAAAAGTAGCAATATTGAGTGCAGACATTCACCTCAAAGTGAATCATGTATTATTGCAAGTTAAGAAAAAAATATCAATACAGATGATGTTTTCCAGGTGTAGGAGCAAATACAAAAGATATGATCTTCTAAAAAAGAAGCTGCTGAGTAGCAGCTCTAAATTTTTGAGATGATTTAACGTGGATGAGATTAAAATATATGTGACAAAATACTTTGGGGAGCAGAACTCTGTTCTGCAAGGGCAAAAAATGGATATTTAATTTCAACATTTAGAGTTTAGACACTGTAACTCATACATGATGTCAAAATGCAAATTAGACTCTATGATCATCACAAAAGTAGGGGGAAAATGATTAGCACTACAGAGCTAAAATTATACCAAAAATATAATTATTTGAAAAAGTGAGTAGCAGCCGTTAATTAAATTTAGTAGACTAGTGATAGATGATATCTCCATGCCTGAAACACTCCCAAACATTCAGAATCCACTCAATTTACATGAGAAGTTTGATAATAAACACAAATTAGCTTACTTAAGCTGTCCTTGAGATGACTATTCTTTGCTGGAAGCAGAGACACTGCAGGCAGCCAGGTAATTCACAGGAAGAACACTGCCATGGCCAGGCACTGTCAGGGCCTGCTTGTTCTGGTAAAGACCAGGTGAGTCACAAACATTATTCCCCCTCTGCAAACATTTAGCTTGTATACCACTTCTCTTTTAAAATAATCATCCAAGTTGAAAAGAAGTTTCTTCTCTGTTTTATGCAGGTTCTGGAGACGTGAAGTCTGTGGTTATTGTGGTCAGCATTTCTTGGTGCAAAATTGTTTGTAAATGAATTGTTTAAACTTATATTTGCCTAAATTGAAATAATTTCACTTGTGATAATAATTACATGTTTGATATTTCAAACTGCATAGCATTCTTTTTGCTTCTCTTTTGCTTACAACGACTCACAGATTGCAAATTCATGTTGCTTGCCAAAATATTAAATTACCAAAAGTTATAATTGGCAATAAACATTGTAAATAACCAAAATTTTAGATCCTCATGTGTGAAATATAGACTCATATTTTCATAACCAACACAATTATGTAAAGAACCCTGCTGAAAATTTGCTTCCAGGTTGTGGAAGAACAGAACAAGGAGCAACAGAAGCTGTTAGTGTATTCTCTTCTATAGTAAGCAACTACTTGTGAGCAAAATTCACAGTATTGTGCCTGAACAAGAGGAAGAAAACACTTTTGGTTTATTCTTCCCAGTACTCTGAATCTCCATCACCATTCAAAAGGAGCATGTTGTAGTGCATTATTATACCACCAATAATTACAATAATTTGCATTGCTGTATCTTCCTTGCTGAGAGATCCATATGTGCCTGTAATTTACATGCAGCCTGCAGGCTGCTTTTTGTGCTCCCAGGCATGACAAAAAGAGAAATATCAACTCTGATAAGAATATAATCACATAGGAACAAGTGAATTCCAGCTCAAGACTATAGTCTGGCACTGGATTTCATGTATCTTAGAAACACATTTCTATGCTGGGTTAGCAACGACCTATTATTTAAGTTAAGCTTGGTTATTTTAAGCAAAGAAGTCTGAAAATGAAAGTTTGAGAGTCCTTATACTCTATCCAGAGAAAGAGAAATTAATGAGCAGCTGGAGGGGAAGTAAAAGAACCTATTTAGGTTTCACTGCTGCTTTTGAAATGGGTGGACAGCTTATTTCTACTAGAACTGAATATGATCAGAAAAGTTTGGAAACTATGTAAGAAGGAGTAAATAATTGGCAAAGTGCTGTGATTTCCATCAAAGAATAAATACAAATTAGGTTTTTTTAATCAAAATTCACTAACATAATTTAAGATTATGTCAATGCAACTACTAAATTGCACATTGTTTGAAGGTCCATCTATGTGGATCCAACTGTTCTCTATGTTAAGAAGTTAGAGTTTAATTCTGCAAAAGGACAACATTTCTAAAAATAAATGAGGAGCAAGCACTTCTTTAGTTTGATCATGAACTTAGTGCCCTGGAGTATGAATAAAGAACTAAATAAAGAAGGGGAAAAAAAAAAAAACAAAACCACCAAAAAACACCAAAACCCCCAAACTGTTAGATAAATGGGTCTTTGATGACAAAAAATAAAAGAAGTTACACAAAGGTTTTGAAAATAGAGGAAAAATCCTTAAAGTGATTTTATCAATTGCAATGTTGGTGTTGTTCATTTACATTCAACTGAGTATTACCAGTCCTCCTATATTTCAATTCATTTGCAAAACTTGAAAACTTGTGTTTCACTACCATAAGCTGAACTCTTAAACTAGAGGTCTATAATAATATACATAGAGGGAAGGCAAAAACAGAAAACACACTTTTTTTGGTTACTCTTAACAGAATGAATAGATGACGCAGTAGAACTATTCTCAGAAAGAGCCCTTGATCCAATACTAATGCTAATCCTGGAGGACACAATAAAATTTACCAAAGGTAAGAAAACTAGAGGTCTTTTGTTTTATTTTTAAACTCAATTTTCTATTTTCATTACAGTAGATCAGAATTGATGTCAACTCTGAAATACAGAAGAAAATCATGAAGAATCTTAGGAATACCTGGATATGTATTTCCATCCTTATTTCATAATATGTCAAATTAAATGCTTGCAGACACTTCCACTGGACTATAGATTCTTTTAAATTCTGATCTGAACTCATATTTAACTCTCCATTATGATGAGCAAAACCTTTCAGAAATGTATAATTATCCTGATATTCAGAAAGGAAATAAAAATCATGTCTCTGTTCTTAAGCAACATAACAGGAAATTACCAGGGGCTTGTTCACCATTAGTTTGATTTTCCCTTCATCCAGGAATACTCCTGATTGCCCTAGGGCATGGAGAATATTTAATCACACCGTTTCACAGGAGCACATTTACAAGCCAATAGTTTTAGCAAGTAGATAACTTGTAAGAGTCACAATACCTAGTCACTGATGAATCCTGAGCTCTCAGGAAGAAGGAGGTATGGCAGGTATGACTGCCAGTAGCCTGGAGTTACATTTCAAATAAGAAATAAAGCAATTGCAAAACCACAATTCAAAAGGTAAATTCTAATCCCTATTCCTGGTGAAGAGTTTCACTCCTCCCTATCTGTATTAAAAAAGTACACCCTGCTCATTCCAGTGGCTCCGTGCTCTCACCTGCAGCAGAGAGTGGTGTTAGTGCAGGGATGCCAAAACAGCAATAGACAAAAAAGGCAACACCCTTTGTGCAAATGTAGCTGGATATACTTTGAAGGTGAGTTTTCTTCCAAATATCCTGAAAGTGGTTTTCGAAGAAACATATAGGGATCATTCTTAATGCTTACAATGTGTATACACATATTAAAAACACAGGAATACCTGAACAGAAACTCCTAATAATGTTGATAGCCCTCGATGTACTTTCACATGAAGTTCTGCTTAAAAACTGACATTTCTGTACAATTACATGAAAACTAGTGTTGTGTTCTACACTCTGCATGACTCATCACTTCATGTTTGACTCAACAATGCACTACAGACAGACAACTGAAATTATTTATATAACCTGGATGACTTAATTTAAAACTTATTTTCAATTCAGTACAATTTCAAACTATTATTCATGTCATTCAGAATAATAAGAATTTGATGTGACAAAGACGACTAGCCTAAAACCCCATAAATTTGATCCAATTTAAAAACACAGCAGTGATCTTTATGTAATTTCAAGAGCTTTAGAAAAATTGAAAGCCCAGCATGAAACTTTGTTTTCAAACAACTTTTTTTTGGAGCACACCAATATCCAGAGTTCATATCAATTGCAGGGTGTTACAGCTTAAAGACCTTGCAACTGCAATTGCTTAGTCTTTCATTTATGCATTGTAACATATTTGGGGGTTTTCATGTGTGCATGTATACTTATTAAAAAATACAGAAATCTTCAGAGACATTTGTGCAAGATGAATTTCTCTTTCACGCAGAATTCAGAAGAAAAAGCTGAGAAAAAGGAAGAATGCATTGCTTGAGGAGGAGTAGTAGCAAAAAATTGAGATCTGAGGTCTAGTTCTGTCCTGATGAAATCTAAATATTTATTTGACACAGAAAGCCAAACCAAAAACTCCAAAGCAAACAACTTTAAAAAAAAAACAAAACAAAACAAAACAACAACAACAAACTAGGACACAGCCACCAGCCATAATAGGAAGACAGCTCTAAGCTTGCTTATTGTAACTATCAGAAGGTGGTTTAAAATTTGATGGGTATCTGCAAAGAATAAAGCCCTATTTGTCATTTTAAAAACAGATACAGCAAAGATTCTTCCCAGTACATGGAGCCTGAGAAAGTAAATAATAATTTATACTGGTCAAATGGATATACTGATTATTTTATTTGGACAAGAACAATTTCTATTAGTGAAGTAAATGCTCTAAAATTTCATTACTAAAATAATAATACATCACAGAAAAGCCAACAAACTCCAGACGCTCCTGAGTGAAGTTTTATAATCTAAGGATACCCTTCTTCTGGTTACTAAACTTCTCTTGCTTTTTCTTATGCTAAGCTTTGCTCCATTGGTGAGTTCTGGTGTGAGGCAGCCCCAAAGCTGCCTCACTACATTCTGCATCTCTCTGCTGCTTTCTGTGTCCAGAGCCTGGGAAGCACATTGTCCAGCAGTTTACTTCCCTCCCTTCCTGCTCTGCTGGAGGGTTCACACCCAGCCCACACAACCAAAGCTCTTAAAGTTCATTCAAATCTCAAAGTATAATTAAGTTTAATGAGAAATGGACTAGAAATTTGGATCCACAAGGAGTTTTGCATGTCCCTAGATTCAAGGGTTTTAAGGCCAAGATCAATACGGATGTAAGAGTTACCTTAGAATCAGGAAACAAAGAAACAAATGAAAAACCACAAACAACCCTCAAGTTCTTTTTTAGACAAAACATCAATGCCCTGAGGCAGTTTAGCTAAGAAAAAAATCCCTTCTCTTTCAGTAGCAAGATTTCTAAGGGATGTAGTAGAAAATAGCGGGGCTTTATTAAGTGTTTATCCAAACTTGCCGTCTTATTTGGCTGATGTAATTGGTGGGCAGAAATTAAAACTCAATATTATAAGGAAAGAAAAGGAAACTTGGTAGAAGTCACTTAATAGAACAGAGCTACAAGATAATAGTTCTCTATGCTCTCTGTCCTTCTGATATAGATTGAAATGAAGAATTATTTTTTTTCTCTGTGGCACCTTGAAGGGATTTCTGCTGAAAAATATACATGATATATAACTGATATCCACACTTTTGAATATTTTAGAACATTCACCCTAACTTTGGATGATTTTGTTTCAAACTTAAGGAAAAAAAAAAAAAAAAGGGCAGCATTTTATGTTCAAAGTAATTTTGAAGCAGAAAAAATCAAATAAAACTAATTACCTCAGTTGCAAGATCCCAGTCTTAAATTCCACCATGTTTCTAGGCATACCTGTATCCTATCTGTCACTGAGAGCCATGTAAAGTTCTAGCTCCTATCTTTGTTTCTCTAGTAGATATACCATGACTTCTCACATATTACTGGCCAATCTCCTGCGGAATCAGTATGCCATGTAAGCCATCCTCATTCAGATGAGATACTCAGCCATATGTAAAGCAGGTCACCCAGCAGGCACTGGACACGAACTGAAGCAGGTGCCACTTCACCATACATTTGTCACATCCACCTTTTACCTTTGGTCCTACACTTGAGCTTGCCAGATCTTTCAGGCTGGGATGTTCTTTTTACCTGTGTGAGAACTCACTTAATGTGGTTTCAGTTTCTAGATTTTGCTCAGCTCATATCACATATTACAAATAACTTTATCTAAATCTAACACAACTGAAGCAAACTTGTAAAACAAACTCACCTCAGAACATGGAAGGCAGCCCAAGAAAACATATCAGAAAAGCAGCTTTGGTGGGAACCACTTTGTCTCCTGAATATGAGCCTCAAAATGAAGAGGTGTTTCAACTGCTCAACAACTGGGGAGGAAATATATGGAAAATTTCATCCACATGCATCAAACCAATGTGGATAACTACATGGCCTCGTGGCTTCCCTGAGAAAATACCTGAAGAAAATATATGAAGCAAAGCATGAGAATAAAGGAGGACCAAGATGACAGGCCACAAATTTAACCTTTTCCTCTTCCTTCTGAAAAGAACCATGTGACTGAAACATGACCAGAAATCTCCATATAGCTTTGCTGTCTTGAGATTGCTTTGGAGAGGAAACACCTCTGTCAGTTTGGCACGGCCAGTTCGAATCAGCTCTGATATCATAAAAGGACAAGTTCTTAATGATTGGATTTAGTTAAAGCCACATGAATCAGTCATGAAGACTTCAATAACTCTTAGTTTGCTCACCTGCTTGAGATTAACAGCCTTCTGCTCTCTGCTTCACTTACCAGGGGATTTCCAACCCACTGTTAAGGGTATGTGATTGTGAACACATGACAGCAACTCCTGCTGACTCTTAAAGCTGCAGAGACCAAAACACTCAGAATAACAACCTGAGTTTAGAGTTTTTACATGACAATGTCACGATTACACGCACAATAGCCAAAAGCTTTCCATACCAAGTCAGAGTTTTCAGGAGTTCCCTGTGGCTGTTTTCTCAATCTTGCTTTCTTTAGGGCTTGGAACACCTCCCAACCAATTATCTAGTTACAACATCAGCTGGCCATCTGTAAAACCTCTGGAGGCCTCTAGGTATCTCCAAGTTACATCCAGACAGGACATTTTGATCCATGTTCCCCAGGCTAAGTTTCAAACCTGTATACTTGGAGAATTAACTTTTTGTCTTCCAAACATTTGGGTTAGTAAGGTAATACGGAAAATTTTGTGCTACCATATACATTTAGCACACAAAGGAGAAGGCCCCTTCTAATTATTGAGTTTTGTCTTTTCTCTGCCTGAGTGGGGGGGTGGGGGGTGGG
>JAWWEU010000040.1:71975998-72021792 GCA_035583155.1 Acropternis orthonyx | reverse complement strand
TTTCTATAATGCTTTTTTATCCAAGTTCTCCTCTGTCATGGGAGAACAAAATTCTCCCGTGCTGACACAATGGTGTGTTGCTATCATCAAAATAACATTGTTGTCATTAAGTAGGAAAAAGACCATAATTTCTGATGCAATGGAAGTCTTGTCAATATTGCATTTGGGGGGGAAAAAAAGAATATATAAGAATAATCATATTTGTTCAGACTAAATGTCCACCTGAACCTGGGTCCTGAGTCAAACAGCAGCCACGAGCCACTGGGGAATGGACTTTTCACAGTTCCACTAAGTATCCTTCTGTCTCTGACTGCTTCAGCTCATGTTATTCCCCAAACCTCATGTGATTTAGTTAAGATTTCCAAATACTTATGCAGATTTCTCTTGACACACAAACATCTTCTTTCAAGGAGTTCCATAGGTCTGTTCTCAATTTCCTGAGGAACTACCCCATTTGGTTTTGAATTGGTCTCCTACCATGTTCACGCGATTGGAAGGGATAGTAAACAACCTACATCTATCAACTATCTTAATACTACTGTCAGTCTCCAGGTTATATCTTGAAAATTTTGGGGGGAAGAAGTCTAAATTACTCAGTCAGTCCTCATGCAGGTGCTCTGTAATCAATCATCCCTGATGCCTTTTTGAATGCATTCTGGTTCAATTATGCCCTATCGATATGAAAGAAATGTACTCGTTGGTCGAAAGGGTGGACAAACCAAACATTTACGTGTTGTCTTCCATTTTGGTCAACAACAAGAAGTGAGAGGAAAAGCAAAGACTTGAACTGAAAGAATATATGAAGCAGGACAGAAGTAAAAATAGAACCACAGATCCTATCTGTCAACCCAGTACTATAAGCACTGCAGTAAAAGAGCAAGCCTCCCTTGCTTCCCAGTGTTTTTATAATTCCTGAAAACACTCTTGCAATAGTGCCTGAGTTTTTCTTGGAAAGAGAGCAAAAGAGCATTCCTCCTTCTGAAGAGAAGCTTAAATGCTAGGATAGCCCCAGGTGAAACATTCAGATAAATATGATACGTCTTTGTTTTTACTGAAGCACATGGTTTTGAAGCAAGGTGATTTTGTTACACAGGACTCTAAGCCCATGGGAAATTCACCTGTCTAATGAAAAATCAAATAATATTATGGCAGCTCAGTCAACATGTCTCTGTTTCAATAAGGAAGGATTTTGCTTTCCTAATGGAAGTCCTTGATGCTCAAAGGAAGCCTCATGAGTAAGGAAAGTGCCCACGGAGACAACAGAGGGTCTAAGCAGCCAGGTTTAACAAGTCAAAACAGAAAACAAAATGCCATATACCATCTTCCCTATTATTTCTGGTTTCTAAATCTGCTCCACACTACTGGAGGTAATTTACTCCAGTTTAGTATTAAAAAAACCCCAGCTTATCAAAGACATTTAATTACATACACATGGACCAGTGACTTTCTGTTTGAGCTAAACCAACATGCATCTCCT
The DNA here is from genome assembly GCA_035583155.1 of Acropternis orthonyx. Classification (NCBI taxonomy): domain Eukaryota; kingdom Metazoa; phylum Chordata; class Aves; order Passeriformes; family Rhinocryptidae; genus Acropternis; species Acropternis orthonyx. The sequence continues at coordinate 72,020,315 of JAWWEU010000040.1, read as the reverse complement.
TACAAAAGGATCACAGAAGGAAGTTTCTTGTGATCTCAGATTCCTGCGGTGTCTGTTTGAACCTATTGGGCTGAATGATTTGTATGTAAGCATACTGAACAACTTGTATTTGAAGACTGGACAAAGCCCTTTCATCCAGCCCATTAGTTCCTGGCACACACTGAGCAGGAGCATGCACCTCATCATGAGTAACACACACATATTTATGGGATCAGCAATCAGCTGAGTATTCCAGGAATGTATGCCACAGAATTGTGTTAACAAACATTATTGTGTCAACTCAATCTGAAGTTTCACAGAGGCTGCAGGGCATTAACAAAATATCTGTTGTTTGCAAGCAATACCAGCCACTTACATTGCAAGTACAAAATACACTCTGATCCACTCAGGCTAGTGAAGGAATTGGTATAGCATCACTTCTGTGATTCCCAACCACAGGATTAGTTTACTTAGGACAGCTTTAAACCTAAATTCAAGCCAAGCACATCATCATATGGAATTGGAATAGGTTTAAAAAAAAAAACTAGCTTACAGCAGTATTTAAAATAAAGTCAATAATCAAGAGAAAAAGTAGGACCATCAAACATGCAAGTTACTACAGGCCCATTTAAAGAACTATCTTGGCTTTAGAAGCATTTATAAGAAACAGAGAAGGAAAAAGGATTATTCATAGACAAATGTTTAAAGATAAGACAAAGGAAAACAGAAGGCTAAATTATTGTGCTCATTCTCAGGAAATCCATGGCAAACCCCAAAAAGCAAGCTAAAATCCTTTTTCCACCAGGATTTTGCTCTAGTAGGACATAAATTTTTTAAATATACATTGTTTTATTAAGTGCATCAAATTTTACTGTCCAATATGTCCTACAGAAGTGGTTTATTAAGCTGAAACACCCTGAGATCTCATATGCTTTCATGATTTCCAGTAAGTTTCAGTACATTTCATGCATTTAAATATACAATAACCATTACATAGTAAAAATAATAGGCACTTCAACTTACTGTATGTAAGGAAAGACACACACATATTCCACACTAAAGTTCTTGTTATAAGTAAAATAGGGGCTACCTATATCATTAAAGCTCATAGAACACTGTTTCCCATTACTTAAAACATGACTAAACCGACTGTTCTGGTTGAAAGTTTCCAGGCTCATTTTCTGCTTCAGATTGATTTTTTGTTTTAGTTAAATGGAAAGGAAGATGTAAGATTCCAGCCAATTAGTCCAAACATTACTAAAAACTAGAACAGAAGAAAATGAGACATATTATTCATTTTAAGAACAGTTTACCTACCTTTTTCCAAGACAGAGAGAACATTCTTATGGGAGCAGCAATCCTGACACAGAAAGAGAACAGCTCTTTACGTTGCTCTTTCATTCACCAAATTTGGCCAGGTTATAGCCATTTGGAAATTCAGAGTTAACGCAAGCTCAAAAGAGATCTGTTTCATTTCGCCAAATCAACTTCTAAAGACTCACTCTGTGCTAGGTATTTTCCAGGTGAGGGCATGAGAATGCGCTGCTGCTGAGGGACTGAGCTTTGAGTACCTCATCTGGTTCTGGATCTTTGGCAACCCCTTGGTTGCACCTCAGAGCCTGATTTGATTGTTGAGTCAAAACTGCTGTAAATACAGAGGAATGAACACTGAGGCAAAGGAACTGAGGCAAGAGAGGAAAACAACACCTGGGTGTTAGAATGCAAATACAGAAACTAATCAGACCAGGAAAGGCTCAGTCAAGAGGTTCTGATTAAGACAGAGGTGACTGGGAATAGTAGTTATGGGAGAAAATTACATGAATTCAAGATGAAGGGAATTGGGAATTTCCTAGATAAATAAACTGAGCCACAGTAGTAATTCCCAGGAATGGTCATTCATGTTCAGTATATATTAATGCAAACTGTAACAGGTAAAGACCTTCAGAATGAACAAGGAAGTAGAACATCTATTTTAAAAGAAAACAGAAAATTCTTTATTGTTTAGGCTATGAAAAGGTTATTTTAAGGGATACATCTGTAAATACTTTGCTATTAAGACCTATTAAAGCTATAGGACAAATTGAAATGTGAGTGTATAACCAGTTTGTAGGTATAAATTATTCACTACTCACTGTTGGAAAGAAGAAATTTTGGAATAGCCTTACAAATTGATTAGACAGGATAAAAAGCAGTGCATATGTAACATAAGGTTTTGATAACTGGAGATTAGCATAAAAGACTCTGAAAGGCATTTTCCAGAAGGAGAAAAAGGATGCATTTCAGAATACATAGGAGTAATACTTGAAGTCAGCAGAAGAGGGGGCAGGTGAAGGTGGGGTGGTTACTGAATTTGTCCAACTGACATGGCAGAGAACCAGTTATATGTTATTAAATGCAGTTTTAAAAAGTGTATTTATTAAACTATAGAGTGGTGACAGCAGCCAAGGAAGAGAAAGGTGAATGCTCATAACCTCTGGAGAAAGGACTGTGGCATGCAGAGATGGGAGAGGGTTTTAAGCAGGTGTGATACCAAGAGAAAGTCTGGATTTCTGTGCTGGATTATACGGGCTGTAGAGCTGGTCATCCTCCTCCAGAATTAAGACATGAAGACAAAGGAGAAGTACAAATAAGAGAGGCATGTAGCACCTCCAGAATTTTTCTGGGAAATTTTTAGGTAAAAGGCAAGAAAGTGGCATCTAACTCAGACACAGGACAATTCTGCTAAAAGCAAAACAGCAACAGCAGTTGCTGAAACCCTCCATTGAAACCAGATCTGGGCGATGCTCTTAAAATCCAAAATCAAGTATTGAATTAAAGTATGGTGAAAATAGAAATGTAAATATGTATAAATGTATATTTAAGGATAAATCTTCCAAATGTCTCAGGAAACAGGCATCTCTTTGTTGAGATAGCTAAAGGTTCAGTTTTTAATTGCCCAGTGAACAAACAACATCCTCTAGAAAAGTTAGTATTTTTGTTTATGTTAAAATTCATTAATAAACACAGTTTGATCATTCCAGTTCCATTTTTCACATTATATATCTAGTCTTACTCCACCGTGTATCTTTTTGTATGTGTGCATATATACAGACACGTATATATATGTATTTATTTTACCACTAAGAACTGGGAATTACTCCAATTTTAAACAAATGAAATTGTTTTTGTTCCAGAATTATGATAAGGAAATATCTTAAGCCTAGCAGCTATTGATTTACACAGCAGCTTTATCTGCTGAATGGATGAAGGATATGGGAGTGGTTAAAAAGTGAGTAAATGTGAACTCTGTCCTGAAATCCACAAAAGAATTCCCTTCCAGCTTTCCGCTACCACAAAAGCCTAGAGCATATCTCAGCTTAACTCTTTTTGTCTTCCAGAGTTTTCACATTCAGAACAGTTAATTGAAACCTGGAGCATGCCAGATTTCTCTGTTTTTCTCCAGTCTTTTGTGCTATGTGTAATTTATTAAGATCAAAGACTTGGAAATGCAGTTGGTATGTTACAATACATAAAACCACAGAGTTGTCTCCTATAGAGAGCACGTAAAATCTCCTTGAGGCAAAAAGGATTGTTATTTCTCTTACAGAAGGACCTCGGTGATCAGGATATCAACAGGGCAGAACAGGACAAACTTTTGATGCAAACTTCTTGAAGAGGGAGCCAGTTGTTGAGCAAATAGTGGAAGTAAAAGTGAAACTGCAAAATGGTGTGGGAAAAGCAGGTGAGAGCAACAAGCTGATGGAACGGAGGACAGGAGGGACAGCCGAGAGAGGGACAGCAAGGTGCAGGCAAAGAAATAACTGAGATAAACCAGGATGAGGACAAGATTTAGTGAAAGAACATAGAGGCAAGTAACAAAGGGCTGCAAGTGCATTCTGGAAATGTGTCAGTGCAAAAAGACTGGTGAAATGTAATCCTAATCCCAAAGATACTTGGCAGAAAACAGAGTCAGAATTACAGATCTATGTTTCCCTTTTAAATTACCAGCACTGTTGCTTCAAAAGTCCACCCAGCCTGCAGTAAATACTAAACACCTTTCCTTGACTGTACAAATATCTTGGTGGCCTCTTCTGGAGTCACTCCAACAGGTCCATGTCCTTCCTCTGCTGGGGCCCCAGAGCTGGATGCAGCACTGCAGGTGGGGTCTCACATGACTGAAGTCCATTCAACACAACATATCCTGCCTATGGCAGCTGCCAGTGGCTGCATTTCAGGTACAGGTTACTATCAGGAGGCAATGACCTACAATGCTTCAAACAGTCCTTCTCCTGTTCTTCTTTATTTTTTATACAAGAGCACCCTCACTGGCTTCTATGGTCTTAAAAAGAGAGAAGTATCTTCCTGGGGGCTATCTCTGAGGAAACTTGTTCTGAGTCTTTCTCAACACGGATTCTGGAAAGAATAACTTGTTCCTCCTTTGTTTCATTTTTGGAACCTTTTCAGAGGAGGAATTTCTGCATCAAATATTACTTTTCTTCTGGTAGAGGCTGGCTGTCTTGTAACACAAATTAAAGTTTACACTGTAGAATATTTTTTAACACTAGAAACTGAAAACAAAAAATAAACAAGCAAATGCCATGTGCCTCGCTGTCAGCACAAGTAAAAGTCCCACAGTCTCACAGTCATGATTTGGTCATCAGATTCATGTGCAGTAAAAGATATAGAAGGAGGGGTAAAAAACCAAACCCAAACCCACAATACTTTTCTTAACCCTTAAAAAATTTAAGAGGCTGTACTAATCCTTTACAGGGACTTGACTCACAAATGACTGGGAAGTAAGAAATAAGGAGACAGGCCATCATGATGGTTCATAGATGTCTGTGCTCTGAGAAGACATGTTTTCTGTCCTTGATGTACATTTTTGGATTTGCTTTTAGGCAAGCAGGGAGAACTGTGATAATTTACATCCTATCTAATCAGGAATTTCTTTCTGCAGGTACAGCAATTACTTAGACAGTATCTATACCTGATATATCTATATGCCTGAAAGCATCTTTTCTTTCTTATAATACATTTTTAATCATTAGCAATCAGCATCTGTAGGTCATTAGCAACACAGTCAATATTCATTCACATTTTTTGCCAAGTGTTTAGTTGTAATTAAATGATACCTTCAGTGTTTTTCTCCCAACACAGTTTTTGATTTAGGTGATTGTGCCCCTATCCTAGCTCTTAAAAAGCACACAGACATAGGCGGCTGCTCTGACTAGTATATTCCATGGATCTTCATGGATCCTGCATAAAAATTGGCTGAAGAGTAGGCAGAATAGAGTATAGAGCAGGCAAAAGAAATTTGGATCTGATTACAACTCATATGAGTGGCCAATCTTCTAGAGAAAGCCAAGCCTAACTCCCCAAATGGAACAAGATCAGGCTTTATGGAATTTCAGATCTGGCCATCACACAGTCTCCAAGAATCAGTCAAAAAAGATGCTGAGCTTTGCCCGAGTTCTTCCATTTCACTCTAGAAAGACTTCTCAGCACTTAAATACATGATATAAATTTAAGCAGAAGAAGCACAGGCAAAGAGACCTTGCAAGTGTAGCTACAGAGACCTCCAGCGTGAAAGCCAAATTTACAACTTCAAATAATGAGCCATTCCATAATAAACAGGTTATGGAAGGGATCAGACAGAGGCAACCCCGAACTGCTTGGACTATTGGCAAGTTCACAGCATACTAAATGTTAAATCAAAGGAAACACAACAATGTTATTTAAAACACACAAAGGGCATGAACTGATATGGATAATGGCAAGTAGACTATATAAATAATCTTAAGAAGATGTTATTAAAAGCCAAAACTTCTATGTAGCCAATGAAAAGTGAGATATGGTGTTGTTTCCCCATTCTCTTTCAATTGATTATAATGGAAACTACTTATTTCCCTACTCTTTCCCTCAACATCAATAGCAGAGGTTTCACCAGGGCAAAATAGCTTACAACTGATTCGGGAAGCAACAGTGTTATGCTCAATGTGTAGCTGAGCCCACACATTGGAGGACTAATAAGCATTACCTGCCCCACAACCCAACATGAGTGGCAGGGGAAAAAGAGCAAGCAACCTGCCCAGCAGTCCCACTCCAGGCTGGTGGAAGCAGCAGCAGTTTCCATTTTGTGGTGAGGTTTTTCTTGGGTGGGTGCTCTGCCTTCCCTAAATGCTTTGAAAATGAGTATTCTAACAGTAATCTTTTTTTCCCTCACTCTTGTCTTCATGGCATTAGAGCAAATTCTTCTAGAACATCTCCCCTCATCGTATCTCTCCAGAGAGGAACGTGTGCATTGTAGAAGCCAGGTAAAATTTGGACCCAACTATGTTATAATGTAAAAGGAAAAAAAAAATAGAGGTAGTGATATTTTTCTTTCACAGACAGCAGAATTTTATAACTTCTTTTCCAGCAGCCATAACAAGAGAAGAGATTCAATTCTTCACCACTGCTTCTGGAAAACAGCAATGAAGCAATGCAAACTGTTCCCCAGTTTCCCTTGTCTATTATGTCCTTTCTATGAAACTTGGCTCTTCAGGTTTCAGGTCACATATACATAAGATATAAAGCCCTGGCATTAATTACCATTTCATACGTAGCTCTCAGTACCACTGACTAGACAAAAACGGATGTACAAGTCCCAAGAGAAAAGAGAAGGTTTCCAGGAATTGGAAACAATTCTTATTCAAAGTCTAACATAGAAGCCTAGTTCTGTTCATTGTCATTCATCTTCTGGAGCAAATATAATGAGCATTTCTCTATTCTTACAGTGACGCAAACAAGTATGAATAGACTGACATTAGAAGAGCTACTTCAGGTATAAGATTCAAATCAAATCCAGTCTAGGCTCTCAAAGTATAATAAAGTTCTCTTAGCCTAGGACATAAATACAGGGTATCAGTTATCACCTGTGACATGTGGATTTTAACAATGAGTATTTACATAAATGCAGTTCTCCCATGTTATGACTGACACAGAGCAACAGTACAGTTAATAGTAAGAGATTAGTTTCCTCTTCTCTCACCCAGCAGTCAATTGTTATAGGCAAAACACCCACTACATCTTAAGAGGGCCATGCAGATAAGAAAAAGTGTTGGTTTGTGTGGCTAAACCAAAATGCAATTGCTGTTCTGTTCATGGATTTTTATTAATAAACTGCTGCTGATGCTGCTGGCACCTTGCTTCTGTTATTGAGATGAGTCCTTCGAGCTTCCAACAGTGCTGGTGTTTTCTCTTGGGAAGGGATATGACCTGCAAGAGTTCCATTAGCCTAAAAGAGAAACATCTGCTTGGAGTGTGGAGCAATCTATTGGCCAAGCTTAGCAGTAGGTTAACTGCAGCTGGTCAACTCTGCCCTATCTTGCGTGCGTCATGGAGACAAAAATGAACTAACATTTACTGGCTTTTAGTGAATTCTTAAAAGGAGATATGATTCAGATTAAAAAGATTATTTTGTTGGCCATTTTCCTTTACTATAGCTTTGAGTTACAACAGCGTTTTCCAGAAAGACAATACTGTTGAACTATGAAGAAGGCGCAGGCAAGCTGTTATTGCCCTTTTTACTGGATGTGGAATTCTAAGTGACTGTATCCAAACCAGGCCAGAAAATTACCAGGGTGGGACTACTTGAATGCCCTTTTAGTTCTAAAGCATGCTGGTGGCCACTAGTTGTAGCACTGAAATGTAATGTTGCCAGTAAATCAAGAAAATTCTGTTCATGTAATTTGGAATTGCCTCCACATCATGAGGTGCTTAATAGGTTCTGTTCCACATAAAAAACTTGTATGGCACGGTCTCTGCTTCCTATGAAACATTAGTCAGATTTAATTGTGTTTTTTCAAGGAGATTCTTTCTAATTTAAGGGTAGAGGTAGCCCTTAAAGTATGAGCCACATAGATCCACAGTTTTTAATTCCATAATTCATAATTCACAAATGTGTCATTCAATTTTATAACAGTGGAACCCAGTAAAAAAAAAAATCAGCTCTTCCAAAAAAGGTTCAATGCATTTCTCTGTTACACTGCTTTAACTCCACGTTACATCACTGTGTACAACCCAGACTGGTAAATCTGATGTTATGTCCTCAATTTAAGTAATTTTAACAAAACTAATTGGCAAATCTTACCAATTCTCATTATGTCTGTGGTACATTGATAATATAGGTTGTTTTAATAAGGATAAAAAAGAGTGGGGAGAGAAAAACATTCTTGTATCTGCAAGTCTGCTCTGCAATGGTTATCTGTGTGGTTAATGCTGCAGCCCATACAGAGGCATATTTGTTTTGCTGCATATGTATGCTTTTATAGGGTGTTTTGGGATCCATTGGTATGGAAAAATATTACTACCTCCATGGTTTTTTTCCAAAACTTACAGGAGAAAGAAATTTCTTGTAGAGAGCAAATGTGAGTTTCCACATACCGCCATCAAAATCTTGACTTTGTTTATATAGAGCTCCAAGGGTTTTCGTGCTGCTTCCTCCCTGTAGGTATAATAGCAGCATGTTATCTCAGGCCTGCCACGCACAACTTTCACAGCCAAATCAGGCTTCCATAATTCTCTGTCAAGTGACACAAAGAATAGAGTACTAAACACAAGTTCTCTCTTTTCACCCTGTAAACATTACAGGCCCACTCGGAACAGCAACAGGAGTATAATAAACTAGGAATGCAAATACGCACACATTTTACAGAAGAAAGTTTTATATGAAGAAAATGCAATCCAAATAATGTTATAAAAAGACACTTTGTGAGTCAATCCAGTAGAGACAAGAAACACTCTCTGATGGAAGGAAAGACCAGCACTTGTGTTCATATTTTTTCTTATTGCTAGTTGTGTCAGGAAGAAAAAGTATCACTTTACAATTGTTTTTAAGATTAATATTCATCTATTCCAATTTTCTTAAATATTACCTCTAGCAGACTGAGAGTTGTACCACCCTCACCATCTGCTCTAAATTCAATACTTGGATGGCTTAATGCCAAACCCTCAAAGAGCTATCAGTTTGTGTGTCAGTCTATAAGATATGTTTTATAGTTTTCAATTTCTGAGCCTCAGTTAAAGCTGTTTTGGATTATATTTCAGGTTCCAGTGCATTTGCTCAGGCTTGTCAGCATCATATTAAATATGTGTTAGACCAAATCTTCTCATTTGATTCTATCTCTTCTTCAAACATTTTTCTTACTTTTATTTTGTCAAGCACACAGATGGTTCCAATTAATATCTCCTTTAGTTTATCTTAATAAAGCCAGCATCCTGCTGTTGAGGAGTTTGCTAAAAAAGCTATTCTATCATTGTGAGGCTCTTGCCCATCCCTTAACACTCTTGAAGCTCCAAACTATGCCATTGCTGTATTGGATGACAACCATTCTTCCATTTTTCCCTGGATTTGTGAATCAAGGCACAAACTCCAGATGACACAGCTTTTTTCTTTTGCATGTATCAGGAGTCTGGTACTAATTCTCACAAGGATAACTCTAAGCTAATAGTGAGAAAACACCCACCCCCCTCCCCCCCACTCCCCACAGTAGAACTAGCATGCTTTATAAAAGAAATAGGATTTTTGCTAGAATTATCTTGGTAAAAGGAGACATTTTGTAATATTAAGCTGCTGTTCTGTAACAAAGGTAACCCTGAAAACCTTTGCAAGTCAATTTCCATTGACTAATGTGGTGTTTGACTTTGGGTTTTGATTGCCTCTTTTTTTCTCTTCTTGTACAACTCAATCCAACCCATCTAATCCAGTGGATGTCAGAGAAGACACTCTCACAGATTACAATGTTTTACCCCTTTAGAGACTCCTAACAGTTTTTGCTCATCGTGAATGTAAGCAAATTCTGGCTGACAATTCAGTTACTACCACGCGAAAAGTGAGTGAAAGATTCTGTCACATTCGGTTTGGCTTTATTCTTTTAATTTATTTTTTAAAATCTCCTGAGAATCATGAACAGGACATCAAAAGCTAATTTGTAAAAACCCCAGGACTCCAAGATCTGTGTCATCTAGAACAGCTTTCATTCCTACTATCAGGTTTTCTATTTGTACTTTCAACTGTGTTTTTTTCTAGACTGGATAACATATCATCCCTGTTTTACACAGAGGTGGAGTACTGTGAGGAGATTTGCCCAAGTCCTCACAAAAAAACTATCTTCAGGACTGAGAACACAGGTGGTAAAACTCAACTTTTCTCCAAGCAACATTTCTCTGCTGTTAATAAAGTTTTGACAATTGGCATCATTCACCAGTCTTGATTTCATTTCCTGCTGGAAAAACACAGGCAAATCATGCTACTAGCAAAAGTTCTTGGAAAATTAATAAACACATAAATTAAACAAACTCCTGAAAATAAACTGATAAAAAACAAGGAATATTAAAAAATCCATTAATTTACAAGGGGAAAACAAACAAACAAAAAAAAACAAACAAAACAACAAAATACCCCCCTCCATTCTGAAAAGAGTAGGTACATTTTGGTTTTGCAGCAAATTGTTTATAACCAGAAATGGAGCTCATAGATTGTTATTACTGGATGCTGGATGTGCCCTCACGCACAGTGGATGGCATGCTTTGGCAGGGAGGTCCATGCAGCTGCCAGAAAGTGTCAGTGCAGCGTGGATGGGAGAAAACATGAGCATGGGAAGAGTGTGGAGCTGTTCAAGCACTCGCAGAGACACATGCCACCTACGCCGGAGTGAAATCCTACCAGTCCTTTGTGAAGCACCTGGATCCAAGCAAGCTTGGGAATGCTGTTGCATGCTGGTTTCACCTTGAATGCAAAGGAAATACACAGGATAGGAGGGCCACAGAAGTCAGCAGGATGGCTTGGAGCTCTAGAGCAGCAGGATAACCCAATCTGTATAGGAGGCTGTATTGAAGCAGTTTGTAAAAACATCAGGCACACTTCACTTGGGATAACATTTGGAGCGTGGGTGGCATTCCCCACTGAATTATTTCACAGCTGATGTTGCATTACGCTGTTTGTTGATAAACAGCATTATTAGAAAAAAAAATCAAAATATTTTTAGATGTAGGTGAGTACTTATATAGATGGCACCAAAGAGAATCAACTTTCATTTCTGTAAGAGCAGGGCCTGGCACCTAGAAATCCTGCACATAAATGGAACTGTCAAGTCCAAAACTGTTTCTGGACAAGATACTTAATCTCCATTAAAAAAAGGCCATTTTTCAGAGTACATTGACATACAAAACTTTAAATGATTATCCAAGTATGCAAAGGCCTGAGTGTTTTTGAAGGTCAAACCACTTATTTCAATATCGTGTTTCTAATTCTAGTGCCTTAAATTTTATACATTTTTGCAATATCATCTTTTTTCACTAAAACTGCTGAAATTTTAAAAAGATACAGCTTTTCAGCTTCAACTAAACCTCACAAACCGGTGCATAAACATTACAAAAATTCACACTGCACAAACACAAACAGGCAGGATACTCTCAAAATAAAACTGTTAATTCCTGATCACAAAATAACACAAAAGTAAAAGAACAACTGTAAAAGGTGGTCTGTGCAGTGGTAATGACAACTAAAATTGCTCACTCATATTGATTACAATTTTGATCTCATGAGTAGTCTCATGAATCCAAATAATTAATTGCGGGGCAAAATATATTCATGTGACTCACAGTGGCAGTATTCTGCCCCAAGGATCTGAGGCAAAATGCAGAGAAGTCAGTGGAAAGATTGGAGTTGACTTTAATGGGCTTTGGCCCAGGTCCATGGTGTGAGGCACATTCAGCGACACCAGCCAGCTCCAGGCAGCTTTGTAAAGACTCTTTGTCTTTGGAGGAGCTGTGGACTTGGGGCTACAAAACACTTCTGATTAATATAAAAGATGAAGAACTTACTGAAATGCAAGTCAAGAAGACACACACCACAATCAGAGAGGTTTTATCTTCAGCTACCCAGTGTCTGAGGGGACCTGCAAGGTTTCCAATTGATAAGAGCCATCAGCAGCACAACAAACAGGTTTTAGTCCACAATGCCATGTCATGCATGTGCCTTCTCTTTTAACAAGTGCCCCCAAAAACCAAGGAGTTCTTTTGATGTTTATTGACACTCAGTCCAGCTTCCAAAGGAAAATATGGTTCTTAGGATGAACAGATTTACTCTGCCATATATCTCCGGGTTATAGGTGAGAGAATGAATGGCAAGCAAATATTGAAAAGGTCAAAAGCCCAAATGTCTGAAACATATGTATCACAACCTCTGGATTCACACTGTCAACATTTCAGAGTAATAGTGTTACTGCTGTTAATATTTAGCACAAAAATGGCATTTCAGTTTTCCTGTGTTGTAGCAATAATTCAGTTAGAAGTCACCTATGGAATTAGCACTCCAGGTGTTTTTGCTTTCTTTAGTTTTCTTACCGATTACCTTTAAAGAAAACACAAATACTTTTCAGAATTATGTATTGCTCTGAGTCCGGGGATATTTTTCCTGGGGAACAGGAACACCTACAAAGTACTAAATTGTACAAATCAGGTGGTAGCATATGACAAAAATACAAAAACACAGTGGGCACGCAGTCAAGAAAATGTGCACAATAGATTTCCTTGGAAGGAAAGTGATACTAGGATCAGCTCTAGTTCAATTCAGATTTTTGTAAGCAGGCAATTAAATCTGGCTCAGGTGCATTATGAGGAAATTTGTGTGTTATTATATCCCACTATGAATTTTATCTGGGAGAGGAATCGCATCCCAGAAAGGTACTCTTGACAGAAATCTTCATACCTTCCTTCCTATTTGCCTCTGCACAATATTGTTCAAATGTTCATGTAACCAATCTTCATCCTGCTGCGTGAAGAAAAATAGAGCAGAAAAGTGAAGCTTCTCTTTATTCTTCTATCATGGTTCTGCCACAGACAAATCTACATTTTACAGTCTCATAGTTAATTGTCAACACACGTATCTTGGTGTCTTGCCACATAACAGATTACAAAGCAACCCAAAAGCCTGAGCTGAAAGAAAGCAATTAGTAATTTGCCTAATCCTGCCTGTCAGCCATCTATTCAGGTACTTAGTGTGCCATCTCTGAGCACCCCATGAAGATTAATGTAGTCTTTCAACACCTCTGTTCAGGAGTGGGCTCATTTTCTAAGTGCAGACGCAATCCAAGGAAAAGCAAATTGCTCACACTGAGTCAGGAAAAACTTGCCAGAGGTGAAAATTGAGCACAGGTCTCTGAACCCCAGATGTGATGCCTTGATGATCCTCTCCTGATGGACATTTCTCTCAAATGCATCCCTTTCCTCAAGATGGATTCTGCAACATTCAACAAACAAAGAAGCAAACACATTTTAGAATAAAGAGCTCCAGTCCCTAAACAGTAAGTTCTGAACTAGGATTAGTACTACCATATACTAATGTATGGTTAAAATATTGGTTTTTCTTGGTGCCAAGTGCTACCACCATGAATTATGTGGCTGGAAAATCACAGTTTAGGAATGCCTTTCCCCTCCCCTATCCCCATCCCCTTCAACAATACAAGATATCCAAGGTGAAATATCTGTTTCAAGTGCTATTGAAGCAAGCATTAATTCAAGTAAAACTAAGTAACTGAGGAAGGTTAAAGAGTCCTAAGGAAACAATATTAGTGAATCCATACTTTCATCTGTTCCGAGCATTCGCAGAAACACCAGTTTAAACCTTGGCCTTCACAAGTAGCTAACAGGCAGAAGGAATTCAGACTGGGAAAATAACAGGACACAGGACTGAAGAGCCGTGATGGTCAGGCTCTGCTTTCATTAAAAAGTGAAAATTTCATTTTCATTAACATATCCATTTTGATCCTAGGAATAGTAAATAAACAGCCCTCTCAGAAAGCTGCAATTCCTTACAGGGTGATTACATTTCTAAAAGACACGAGGGGGTAACTTGAGCAACCAACACTAAAGGTATGGTTAGAAAAAGTGGTGCTGAATAGAAAAGAGCCCTATTCAGAGCAACTCAATCTCACCGCACATTTTCCAAAGCTGGACTTTTCAGGTACCCATGAAGATTGCAGTTGCTGTGTTAGCTCTGCACTACAAGAATGTCTGTCTTGGATTCCAAGTAGAACATCTTTTGAGGGAGTACACCTCTCCCTTGTGAAGCCCTACAACTAGTCTAGGCTCCTTGTGTGACTAATAGTGAAGAGATAGAGAAATGAACCCCATCCCTAAAATATATCTCCAAAACAATATGTACAAATTGCCCTCTGATAAGTTTTAGGGTTGTGTGGTTTTTTGGTTGGTTGGTTGATTGGCTTTTTGCCCTTGTCTCTTGACAAAGTTGAAAGCATGGTAAAATCTTCCTTTTTGTTTCTGTCAGCTAAAACTGATAGAGGTAGGACACGCTACTGGAACTGATCTCCCATAAATCATGTCATGGGCTCTTCTGTATCATGTCAGAATGATACCACTATATCTTCAAAGGTGACAGAAAAAGGAGAGTTCATTAATAGTCACTTAATTTCATTAAAGACCTCAATTCTCCTTACCCAATACTCATTTCTATAAATGTTGGTACATCTTACCAGGTAACCTTTCATGCTGTTAGTATTTTAGGTGCTAAAACTTAGGTTTTCTAGACTGTAATGACAAACAACTTAGTAGATAAGATGTACCTGTAACTATTTTAGATTAACAGTAGACCTTCATGTTTTCCTGCATCAGTTTGAAAATAAGAACTCCATTTAAGACATCATTATCAGAATAGGCTATACTAGTTGTCAACACCCTCTTTTCTCAAGACAATATTGCTTTTTGACAAAACAGAAAAAACCATCTGCCATTATCCAATATTTTCCTAAAATTCAAATGACTCAAGGTTCTCTTAGAAGTTTAAAATTGATCGACCAAAAATTTAGTTTCAGAGTCAGTTTTGGCCTGGTAATGATAATTATTTTCACTGGAACCCACTGTACCATAACTTCTTCAAATATTATTTTTCCTACTTTTAACAACACCAAATTGTTTTTATTGAATTTTAAAACTACACAATACATAACTGGTTTTTAATTCTGTCTCTAATTTCAAAGGAACGGAAAGAGAATATAATATGCCTTACTGCACTTATAATTGCGCCTTTCAAGGTTTCACATTCTCCTGCTGAAAATATGATGTCCTACTTTTTAAAGTTTTGCAGCTATTTCAGACCAGAAATAAACAGAGAGAAAAGAGATACTAAAGAATCAGTTGCTGATAAAGACCATTCTAAGCATTTCAGAATACTTAACCTGATAATTTTGGTTTCTCACAGCAGCTCTTTGTCACATTTTCCTTGTCCCTGGCCTTTTTTACATTGAGAAATGCAAGTATAACTAGAAATGGAACTGCATGAAAATGTATAAAATTTAGATGTTATAACTTAATTGAGATTTGGAAAACTAATTCAATGCTTGTATAAAACCTGAGTTTACAAATACATTTACAACGGAAACAGTTTTATTATTTCATCTTACTTTCAGCTCAAACCTGATATCATGTGTCACCAAGATGAAAACAAGAATTTAGGAGGCTTTTTAAAAAGACAAGATTGCAATGAGCCTGGAGGTGTCTTTCTTTCCCTCTCTGCAATTACGGCAAACACACAAATAATCCCTTTCACAAGCAGAGGTTTATGAAGCCCAATGTTAACTAAATTAGGGTGAATATCTTTGCTATTCCTACTGGAAAGCTGTTCCATTACATTCGTCTCATTGTTACACATTGTCTTTTAAATTCTAATTATAGGCCATGTACATTAATTTGTTTCTGTTATCACATTTTATGCAAACACTGTAGCTTCTGGGTTAGCAAACTTTCCTGGACAGGCATTCCCAGCTACCAGCCCCAGCTCTAGTCCCACCAAATTCTGCCTTGGAGTCAAAGTATCTGTGATATGGAAAGTTTTATTGAAACTGGAATAACATTTCAGAAAAAAAAGGAGTTGTGGTTCTGATGAAGTGCCCCTTTCCAACACACACATAAACCATTTCAACAAATAATTCCTGACCACATTTATTACATAACTGCATTTTTAAAGGTACCTCAGAGAATAAGTGAAATAGAGTCCAGTTATGTTTTCTGAGAGATGTTCTAGCTTCCTGATTTTACTGTGGTTGTATTCCTGAGTAGTATGCAGCATTCTATAGGTTATGGTTTGCTGAGCAACTGAAAGTAATTTTGATCACACTGTTATTTTGAGCCAGTCCATAGGAACAAGTTCAAACAGTGCTGCTGTATTTTGACTGAAGTAGACTTAGCTCCCTAAGGGGCAGGGAAACACTGGGACCTGAGAAATACATGCATTAAAAACCCCCAAAGACTAGTTTTGTAAATAAAAGATTGGGGGGGTTGTTTTTCTTGGGTGGTGTGGGGATTTTTGTTTTTGTTTTTTGGGGGTTTTTTGGTTTTTTTTGTTTGTTTGTTTTGTTTTTTTAAATTAGGAAGAATAAGAAGATGGTGAAGACCCCAAAAACTTTAAACCCTAGCTTTACCCAGACACTGGGTTGGCTCTACTGCTGTATTTGCCTCCCACCACTTTGAGTCATCAGGTTAAAAAATGAGAGTATCATGGCAATACTCCCAACTGGGAGACTGGATTGGTGATCCAGAGAGAAAAAACCCTATTCCAGATCTGCTCACACTTCCTTTTCTCAAGCTCAAGAGTGGCGCGTGGGAAGAAACTGTGACCCCGTGAGGTTAGGGCTGGGTCCCAAAAGCACAGTCCAGCCCTGAAAAGACTAGTGTGTTACCAGAGAAGTGCTGATTAATTTCTGTGAAGTTTCTATGTCTTCAAGGGCTGAGGATTATTTCCTCTTTGCTAAAGGTCAGCTTTTCCTCAACCTGTTCACAATGAGCTGCATTTAGTGCTGTGAGCAAGCACAGCTCAAATGCACCACAGGAACAAACAGAAGTAGATGCTCAGTGTGAACACTTCACTGAGACAGCAAGAAGCTTTCAGCTAAACACTTACAAAGGTCTTATCCAGTAATTGCCCTTTAAACAAGATTATACTGAGATCAGGGAATGTCAAATTTGGGAGGAAGTTTGTTTTTGCAAGCTGTTGAATGTGATAGGGTGTTTTCTTTTAAATCATAAATCTGATGACTTTTGTGGAAGCTTTTGGAAACTATGAAACATGCAATTGTTTCAGTGAGGGGTTTGCTGAAAAATGTCTGATCGTTATCTTTAAATTATTAGTTCAACTAAACAAGAGAAGTAGAATAGCTGTTGGACAGATATTTTGCAGGGAAATACCTGGTTGTGTCTGCAACATCCATCTGCAGTTTCCAGCTCTCCTCAAATCATAACAAAAAATCTGCTCTGGGCATCACCGGTTAATAGTAAGGCATTTAAATGCAGTAAAAAACATACTACAAGGAAACTTTGCAAGTTCAGAGTTAAAATAAGCCCCTTGCCTGATCCAAAACCCACGTGGTGAATGATAGCTCTGGCTTATCACTAGACAAGCAATTTAGTGCTTCTTTCTGACTCCCAGCATCCCTTAAATGGTGACTGCAAGACCACAAGTGTCTTGAGCTTTTCACTGTTTAATGGCTGTCTTACATAAAGGAAAAGTGAATTCAGACCAGAGGAGAAAGGGATAGAGTATCTAAAGGGCATGTACAACTTCCCCCTCCACCCCAGTTTATCACAGGACTTCTCTTCAATGTTACTGCTGGAATAATATTTTTCCCCTTGGGTATAAAATTCACCTCATCAGAAAGAGTCAGTGCATGAAAACAATACAGCCTCTCAAATCTACATATGTCCAAAGGGTTAAATTTTATCTTCACCTTCAATTATTTCTATTATCAATTAAGCCAAAGAAATAACAATCACTAACATACCCTTATCTGACATTAGCATGTACCCAGTTTAATGGGCTTTATAAGCATGAGCTTTTGGCTCACAGCTGCAGTGGAAAAGGCAAGCTGTGTTTATGCTTCTTTTACTGACAGAGAAGCTGAAGCTAAAGCAAAAGGGAAATTGTGCACCTGCTGATAATCCCCCCAAACTCCAAAGAAACATTATCAGAAATCTCAGATGGGAAGGACAGCTGGAAAGGGGAAAGTCAGTAAAGGTAAGAGAGTGGGTTTTAATACACCTCCCTGAAAGTGTGCAAAGGACTTTGAGATATGCAAAGAAAAAGATATGTCATAAGGGATTATTTCTGGGTTTTTTTCAGAGAGCAGTCCAGTTGGGAAATCGCACTTTATTCTTTTCAGAAAACAAAACAAAAAAAAAATCGTGCTTGGTTCTGACTAAAGAAAACAAGTTGAAATTTGAATTTCATTTCAGAGTTTCCCCTTTTGTATGCAGATGAAGATGATGAGGAATTCATCATAACAGATGAGAAAACTCATCAGGCTGAGCAATCCCACGGCAGTTTCTGTAGGAAGCAGCATGAGAGGGACCTCATAACGTCATCACGTCTGATCAGTGTGAAGCTTCCAGCTCAGCCACAGCACAGTCACACGAGGAGGATCGTGGTATCAGCCCAGGACAATAACTGAACAGATGCCTCAGGATCTGCAGTGACAGGCTTTTGCCTGTTTGGTGATCACACCCACAGCATTCAGTTACATCTAAATACAGGAAGAAAAGATCCTTCTCAAGGCAAATAATCTGCTGTTTCTCAGACAACTTTACCTGCCGATTATAAACCAAAATAAGAAATTATCTCTAGTATCTTCTAATGTTATTCAAAATGGCTTTTTATGAACTGTGGTATAAACTCTATTATTTTCAGTGTAGGCCAGCAATAAATTCAGATTAAATGCATATTCAATGAATAATTTTATGATGTGACCAAAACAATATATTGGAATTAGTTAAACTAGTTCCTGTGAAGTGACCTAAAACTTGGTCCAGGACTTGTAATTTCTATAAATTGGCAGTGGTCAGAGTCAGCTGAAAAGTATGAAACAATTGAATGCTTTTGTTAAAAACGTTTAACACTATATTTTTCATTTTTATTAAACAATCATGGCCATAAATTTTCTGCAGGAGGCATTATTTCCCACACAGTCCAGAAATTACCTCTGGGACTTCATTTTACTCCAGACAAAGCATGAATTCTTTTGCAGTGTATGTAAATATGTGTGTGTGAGTGCTGTTTATAATGTAAGAGATTATTTAGCCTCCTGCAGTTTACAAATAATAGAAGGAAGTTCTCTTTGCTTCACTACAATGGCAAATGGCAACTTTCTGAATTAGAGAAGTAAACCTATTTACAATTTGAAGCAGGGGCCAGCATTTCATTAACTACTTTTGTAAGACCAAGACTAGGAATATTTGTGAGGAGGGGAAAAAAGGTGGTATGCCATGCAAGTGTCTTAATAATTAAATAAAATTAGCCTAAATGGTAAATAGATTATGTCTGAGACAATGGCTTTATTCAGTGCAATGGCTATAAGTGCATTTCAGTATTGGTGCTACGGGTGTAAGATGTAAGTCTTTGTAAGGAAATAAACAATAAATTGTTTAGTTTTACTGCCTCTTATTCACTGCCACTTATGGCAAAGCTGCTTATTAAAAGATGGTATTGCTGTGCTAAACCCAGGGACTGGCTTGCAGGGTTCAGTTTCTGGCTCTGTCACAAGGTTAATCGGTGACTTCAGTGTGTTTATCATAACTCCATTAGTAAAATGGTGACATTAACATTTCTACCCTTCCTCTTTTTTGTTTAGATTGCCAGCTCTTCCCAGCAGAGTGTCCCAGAGAAATGACCTCTGTTAACACACCTAGAATTTCTTTTAAAAGCTGAGAGAAGTGGGCAAGAACAGACTACAGAGTTGGGATGAAACTCTTTTTAAGTAACAGTTTTTCCCAACTTTACTTGCTCACCAATCAGAACACAGAAAAATCATGCAAAAACTTGTGCAAATACTGTTACTGATAAAATAATAATGATAATTTTTTTAAGGATCAGTTTCCCAGGAAGAAATTACTACAATTACTTTATCAATACTAATAACTTTTCAACAGCAAAAATGTTCAAATGAAACATTATAGTTTCTTACAATTTTTCTAAAGAAAGTTTGAACTTTGTAATTTTGATCCCTTTTGTGCCACTATTCTTTTAAATAATATTATATTCCACATAATATATTTAAACAATGAATCACAATGAACTGTGAAAATTTGCAAACTTTGTGTCATTTGGTTAACTTCAAAAATTTTGCATTTCCCACAAGAAATTCTGTTTACTTACTAAGATTTTAGCCTAAATTTTTGATTCATGAGAATCAAACAGTGGGAAAACTCCAGGAAGTGATAATGGATAGACTGAAAAGTGAGGGAAGATTAATGAAACAATCCACAAAAGAATCACAAACAAAAACTGTGGTATAAATATATTGAGATGTATGCAAATTGACTGGATCATTGTCACTAATTCTTTCTGCTAAAGGCTTAGTGTGGAAATCTTAGAATATTGCAAGAAGATCCCTCAGTGTGAAGGTTCTTGGTATAAAGCATAGACTCGGTGTGAAGCAAAGACAACAATGTGCAAACCCTGTTAATGGTACATTTACATTACCATTTCTCCACATTGGTGTGACCATTGTGTTTTCCCCTACCCACGTTGGATAAAATCTTTCCCAGGATGTTGTTGTGCCAAGGAATTATGAATTGATGAAGGCACAGCCATAAGTCCAGGCAGGGAACAGCACCATGCTCCTTTCATAGCAGCTGTCAAAACCAACTGTTGAAGCAGATGAAATGTAAACTGCAGCTCTGTCACACATACTTTTGAGATGTGATGTCCTGGTCAAAAAAGGATACAAATTTGTTTATCTTTAAAAAAAAAGAGACAAGAACACTGACCTTGAAGATCAGATCAAGTATCAAGTGGCCTAAAATAACAAACAAAATGAATGTCATGTCATATCTCCAAGAGTCATTCCTCAAGTTTATACATGGAATTTATGAACAGTTCTGGAGAGACAGCCCCTACAAAATGGTATTGAGAACTCAGATGCCAAGAAACTGCCAGTGGAATTTTGAATGCTCAGCACCTTCCAGGATCACTCTGATGGGAAAAAAACCCCAAAATCAGAATGTCCCATTAGATTAAAACCAAAGGGCTTAATACTGGTGGCAGAATGCTATTCTATTTTAATTTTAATGGATTTATTTTTGGAGCAAGAAAGACACCCTCAGATGAGGAGGGCGAGGTTAGGAAACATTTAAACAAACTGGGCACACGCAAGTCCGTGGGAGCTTATGGGATGCAGCCATGGGAGCTGAGGAAGCTGGCTGATGTCATTGCTTGATTAGCTTTGAAACAATATGGCAATTGGAAGAGGTTCCTGAGAAACAGAAGAAATCAAATGTCACCTCTATCTTCAAGACCAAGAAGGTCCAAAGAACGACAGGCTGGTCAGCCTCACCTCCATCCCTGTGAGGTTGGTGAGGGAAATAATCCTGGAAATCTTTTTCAGACACGCAAAGAATATTATCAAGAGCAGTCAGCATGAAGTTATAAAGGGTAAATCATGCCTGAGCAGCCTGATAGCTGGACTAGCTTGGTGGATGACAGGAGAGCCATGGATGGTGTTTACTTGACTTTAGCAAGGGGTTTGATACTCTCTCACATAACATACCCATAGACTAAAAGTTCAAGCACAGGTTAGATGAGCGACAGGGAGGTGGATTGAAAACTGGCTGAATGGCTGAGCCCAGGAAAGTGCAATCAGCCACAGAAAGTCCAGATGGAAGCCAGTCACTAGTGGTGTGTCTCAGGGTTGACACCATGTCCTTACCATTCAACCTCTTCTTTAATGTCCTGGAAAGTGGCACAGAGTACATCTGTACCAGAGAGTTTTCAAACTATATGAAAAACAGAGGAGTGAGTTATATTGAAGATGGTTATATTGGTGTTCAGAGGGACATGGATAGGTTGAACAAAAAGGTCAAGAGGAATCTCATTAAGTTCAACATAGGCAAGTCTGGGGAAGAAGAACCCCAGGCGCCACTACATGGGATGAAGATTAAGCCAGACTGCTTCTCTGTAGTGCCCAGTGACAGAATGAGAGGCATTGGGCACAAACTGGATTACATGAAACTCCATCTTAATACAAGATAACACTTCTTTATGGAGAGGGTGATCAAACACTGGAATAAGTAATACAAGATAACAAATTCTTTGTGGAGAGGGTGATCAAACACTGGAATAAGTTACCCAGAGCGACTGTAGAGTCTCCATTCTTGGAGATACTAAAAACCTGAGTGGGCATTGTCCTGGGCAATCTGTTCTAGGTGACCCTACTCGGGGTCATTCAAAGCCTGGGCTTTGGATGAGATGATCTGAAAAGGCTTTCTCTAACTTTACTGTGTCCGTGGCTCTATAATGTAAAATCCAGCCTCACACAAACAAACAAACGCACAATCAACAACAGAACCCCCAGATGATAGGGGAGAGTAATAAAACTCATGACAATACTTTTTCTTTTTAAATTGTCTGCTAGACCCACATAAATAATGTCTAACTATTTTCTGACATATTTGCCAGTTAGGGGGTTTTGTTGTTGCTGTAGTTTTGTGTTTTTTGCCTTTTTTTTTTTTTAATTCCAGACCATATTTTTTTATTCCTCCCATATTCAGCTTCTAAGTAAAACTGTGCATCTGCATTTCATTAGTGCAAATATTAATCTCAAGCTTAAATACTAATGGAAAACAAATTTTAAATCTTGCTTCCACAAGGAGTTTCTCTAGAAACATAGGACCAGAATTAAGTTTGCATATTCAAGGGTATAAAAGTCTTGCAGATTGTGATCAGTCACAATCCATAAACACAGCTTGAATTCCAGAGCTTTAAGATTAAAACAGCTGACATGGAGAAAATAGAACTCATCCAAAGGAGATGTGGCTTTCTATGCCTTTAGGAAAAAACTGAATAGGAGATGATTTTGTATAATACTTACACCTTATAAAGCTGCAGATGCATTAACTAATAATAATTAATTACTAACTAATATTACTTAATCTGCTGCCACACTAGGCACAAAGAAAAGTCTCATGCATACTGCTGTACATTTTTCATACCTACAAAGGTGAAGTGACACCCTGGCTATGCACAAAACAATGGCAAATCTGCACTAAGAACAGCTGCTATCTAATCTCGCAACTCACATCTCTTTCTTTTGAACTTCATTAATAAATCAGTGTTATGATCACTGAATAACAAAGACTGGATATCCATACCTGTGCTGTTCTCTACTTCTTAACTACAATCAAAGTTCAAAGACTTTTCCAAACATCTACATTCACTACAAGGTGTACTTTGAGTTGGGCAGAATTTATCCCCATAAAAAGAAAATTCCTATTTTCAAGATTTATGAGGCACGTACAGTGATAAGGTTTGTGCTAACCCACAGCACAAGAGTGTGTTTGACCCTTAGTCAGCTTGAGGGCGTGTGTTATACTTCAGAAGACTCAGGTCAGTGGTGGGTTCAATTAAAGGCTTTATCTCCTTTGAAAACAATGGCAACATAAAAAAAATACAAACATATTTTTTAAGCAACATGTATTACTTAGAGAAAAATAACATTTGATTCTATTGCAGAAAAAAAGGAAGAGAAGATAAACGATGCTTTTCTTTCATTGGAGGTTCCTTGGTATGAATATGAATGGCACAACAGAGAGAGAGGTATATGAAAAGAAACAGTACGTGGCAAGTTTTTGAGACTTTTAGATAAAAGAGTGCAAGCTCTGCATCAGTCATTCCACAGCCTCTGTTTTGAGGGATACCAAATCTTCCTGTATGTTGCATATCTGTTTCACATTTCACATACTGTAATTCTATACTATAAAAATTCAGGACACAGGAAAAAGGAGTCACAATGAGAAAAGAGAACAGTGTTCAAGGATTTCATTAGCATTATCGTGATTTGATTTACACAAGGCAATACAAAACCACAAATACTGCTCATCAGTTCACACAGAAAATGAGCATTGCTTTGTAAAAATAGGGGGGGAAAATGACAATAGGGCACAACAATATAAAATGTTTGGAATGGAACTTGCAATTTTCCAAAGATCTTATTTGTTTCCTCTAGGTAATTCATCCTCCAAATGGAGACTCTGCAGGAAGATATACACCTTCCATCTTCATAGATTTTCTGTGATGAGACAAAGCAACAGATTGTAAGGATCTTCAGATTTCTAGGTAGAAAGCGTGATCTTGCAGTATTAAGTCAGAATAATTAGCACACTCTTACTAAGACTGGCGTGGTAAACTGGGTTGTTGCCAATACACTTGTCCGTTCATTCCCTAATTGCACAGAATTTGCCTGGTGAAATAATACCCTAAAAAAGTATCGAGTTTGAAAATGTAGCCTCTAATTCATTTGCCACATTCTGCATTAAAAAAAAAAAAAAAAAGAAAAGGAAAGTGGAATAGCAGACATGATTTCTTGCTCTGTTTTCTCTGGGTATTCAGGCTGATGTATCAGACAGCACAAAGGAAAAGGAATTGTGTATAGGGATTAATCTTTACACAGAAAGAAACAGTTAACCAGTATTGTTTGTCTTGTTGGAGGGAACAGTTAATTGTACACTTAATTCTAAACCAACACAAACCTCTATTGTGTTCAGTTATAACAAAGTGTATAAAAACCACACCACAAAGTTCAGGCAAAGACGTCAGCAGAACCACAGAGGTGTTATGGGCAGCAGATCTGAAAATCAAGGAGGCTGAGAGCAGAAAGCAGGATCTTACACCACAGGCATAAGCTTTTACTGCAGGCATGCCCTTTCCCCAGACCTCATTATACTCCAGCTTTTAGCAGACATAAGAGTACAGCTGGTCAGCACTGATATAAAGTTCAAGGAAAAGTGAAATATATTGTAGAAATGTTCTTAATCCATTTCCCACTGCCACAGCAATATTTTGAAAGCATTTTTTGCTTCAAAAAGGAAATAAATGATAGTTTGGGAACTATTCTATGTTGGTTGGCTGGCAAGTATCTAAAGAGCCACTAAAAGAATCCTTATACCACCCATTTCATTTTCAAGAATTGCAAATGTTGGAACTACACATACAGTTTTTTCAACCACTAAACTTTTCAAACCTTGATCTGAGTTTTAGTGCTTTATTAATTAAACTATGCATGTTTAATTTGTAATGTACCTAGTCTTTTACTCTGAAAGATGTAAAAAGATTAGTGTTTCTCTAATAATGATGCTTAATAACATCTCCTAGAAGGAGGTAACTAATATCCCAACAGCACAGCTTTTTAAGCTTAAACAAATTAAAGACAGGGCCTTATCACTAACAAAAAGCGGGGATTGACTCCTGTAGAAATAAAAATGGACCCCAAGAATCAGGACTCCCAGTTCTAACACGATTATATTCAATGCTGGCAGTCTGCAGACTATTGTTAAGGAATACAAAATAAGCTCAAATAATTAAAATATTCTGCCAGTTGTTCTGAATTCTACAGGTGTCTACCTCCACCATCAACCTAAATTTTAATTGACAGGTTGAAGAAGATTGAAAAATGGTTAACTCCTTTTGGGTCTCAGAACTTAGCATGTTTTTCTATTTTAAATAGTTAATAATCATCTTCGCGGAAAAGCTGAAGTCCCTCTGTTGAATTATTAGTTTAGCTTCCAAGTCTTACAAAAAAAAAAAAAAAAAGTTTCATTTTTAGGAGCAGATGTAAAGCCATGTATAAAACCGAGGTAAATACCTTTGAAGTATGTACTTATAGGCAGGGAATGCTTTTACAGTATTAAGATAAGAAGCCTTAAAATGTGACCATTTACTCCTGTTTTAATATTCCATAAATTCATAACACGGATCCTGTTTAGGGTCCCTTTGAACTGCCAAAACAGGACTGAAAGAACCAGAGGAAAAAAATCAGGCTCCAGACATAAACATTTGGCTAGGTAGGAGTATATTAGCATGTAATGAAAGGTGTGAACCGTTCATGAACACACTCCCAAAATGGGTTGAGACCAGCTACTCCCAGTATCGGTAACAATGTAGTCCTGGGAAGACAGAGCCAAGTTTCTTCAGCAGGTGCTGTGGGCTGTGCAGAGCTCTAGATTAACAGTCCCAAGGTAGCTGGTTTACAGCCAGGTGAGTCTAAATGAGATGCATTGACATCTGACTGCAGCAGACACAAGGGTATAGCGGGGGACTATAACCTGCCCAATTCCACATGTTCAAAGAAACCCGGAATCTCAAGGCAATGTACAATGTCGATGCTCTCGCAGTGCAGAGGCTTGTAAAATAAATCATACGTATCAAAGATCAGAAAAAAACTCTACCCATGTTAACCTCAGTGATAAATGCTCAAAGCCCCACTGAAATCATGGACAAATTATATTGTTAAATTGAAATTACTGTTGGACATAGTGGTCAATTATTCCCCAGATTCACAGTGGATTAGTTTTCCAGTGAAAATTATATTTCTGAAAAGAGAGATGCTAGAAATGTGCATTATGCTGTTTAAATGCTATGGAAATTGATGCCTAGAAAAACAGTCGTGCCTGGCTGACATTGGGGATAATTTGGCAAGTTGCCGAAAAGTTTTACCGTGTGCCCCAATTTATTGCTGTGTTATACAATGCTATCCCATAGAAGCTATGTTAAACTATAACAAGTTTATATTTTCTGCAGAAGAATAAAAGGTGACAAGGAACCAGAACATTTTTCAGTATTTAAGCATATGATGAGAAACTATTTTCTACCAGAGTACAACCATTGGAATGCTTTTGTGGTAGAGAACTTTTTGTTTTGGTAAGTTTTAAAGCCTGTAGGTCATCTGGAGACTGTTTCCAGCTCAGGAAGTTTTTGAGCATGTGGTTAGACCACAAAGTGATCTAAAACACTTTAAGAAAATGTGGTTTCTTTTTCCTCCTAAATTTCTTTATGTCACATTTGTCAACAAACACATCACTGCACAAATGGCATGTGATCCCACAGCAAACTGCCTTTAGGAGTTGAGATCCTGTGTGCCAAGCTCATCTAAGACTCTCTTAAACACCATACTCTTCTTGAAGGTCAACACATCATCCTGAACCTACATACGCTTCATTACCACACTGCTCTGAAACACTGTTATTAACTCAAGGCCTGATGATGCAAACAAGGCAAGGCATTATTTCATGAAATTCAAAATCAGTGAAAGAGTCCTTAACTCTTCCACCAGAAGTGAGACAACAAGAATTGTTTCATGAATACAAGGACAAGTAGAATATTTGATACTGCAGACAGTGTGAGGGGATTATTTTTTTTTAATCCCTTGACCAAAACACTTGAATTGCTCTAGGAAAGACTGACAGTGTGTTAAGCATTATAAGAAGCAGAAAGCAAGGAAACCTTTCCTACGCTGTCAAAGCAACTTGAACTTCAAAAATATTCTATAATCACAACCCCTGGTGAAAATCCATTTTGCTAAACTCAGCTATTCTGAAATTATGAGCAGGGCTTCAAAAAATTATGGGATTGAAAAACGGTAAGACCGTAAGAAAAACATCATTGAATACTGAGGTCATGGAAGTTGGCATTACTAGTGTTGATGTACTACTTTCAGTCTGAGGGAGGGCAGGCGGGCTGAAGGAGCACATGTCCCTGCTGGCCTGATCACCATCTGGCTCAGCTTCTAAGATCAAGTCTTCTCTGCAGTTAACTCCTCCACTTAGGGGGGAAAAAAAAAAAAAAGAGATTCATAATTAGTTGTAATTGAACTGCAAACATTAAAACCAGTGATGCTATACTTCGAAGCATAAATAAATTTTTTTTTCCAATAGCAGATAAACAGAATAATTTTAATTTTTCTTTGCATATCTATTTATACCCATAAGGAGTTACACTATCTGTTGCTCCCATAATGACTCAAATTAATGATAGATTCACTTTATAAAATGTAACTTAATTCTCTCCATAATAGAAGTTTGGTTAGAATTATGTAAGTCGCCAAACTCAGTTGTCCATGTGATCCAAATATAGAGTATTAAAAACTTGCTCATTTGAAACAAAGAGACAGTAAAACACCAAAAATTCACAGAAACAGACAACACAGGCACTGAGTACACAAATGTATTTTACATCTAACCAGCTGCATAATAATTTGATGAATCCCAGATGTTGCAGTAAAGCAAGGCAAGAACATAACTCTGCAACTTATTTGAAACAAATATATATTATTTAAATTTATTCCTGTAATAACAATGAGATAGACAGGCTATGAGTTTCAGCCTGAGTTTCCTACACACACCAGAAACCATAGTTCTGTCAGTAAGCTGCCTCACTGGTCAAAAATGAAAGGTACTCTGATATTTATTGTGAGAAAGTAAGACTTTCCCAGATAGCCTACAAGAAAAAAATCCCACCTTTTTTTTCTTCCAACGTAAATTAATTTTAAAGAGTCCTGAAGGAGGAGCTGAACTCCTGCTTTCACTCAGATGGTTTGAGAACTTTCACAGAGTAATCCTCACATTGGAGTTATGTAAATAAATAAAATCCATAAACCACTTCAGACCTGCCAGAGTTGTATGGCACAGCAAAAGGTATGAGGAAGGTCGGTCAAAGATTCGCTCCAGCAGCGATAAGGCAGGGCACGGTAAACAGGGAAACACGGACAGTGGGAATGGGGAAGAAAGAACATCAGACCTGTGAGAAGGGAAAGGCTCCAGATTTTGTCAAGGTGACAAAACTCAGACACACCTGGCATGTCCTCTGGCCACAGTATGAAATGGATTTACAGAAGGACCAGGCTTCTCTAATATTTTGTGTCTAAATGAAGTAATTCATATTGCATTCTATTTGCCTGTGGAATGTCCAGCTATATGAAAAGTTCAGCAGCTTTATCAGAAAGTGAGAGAGGAGAGGGAAAGAGAAAACAAAATTTTTGTGCTACATCTCTGCTTTTTTTTTTTTTTTCTTAAACCGTTCAGGAGAATATACAGCTAGGCAAAATCTTGTTAAATCTGTCTTAACTTTTGTTTCATGTAGCTATAAAAATTAGAGTGTCTTTTCTCCTTTAGGCTACTTCTCCTAGTTTTGGATTTGTGCTGGAAACAGAGGTAGTAACACAGGAATGTTTTAGTTATTGCCGAGTCTCTCACGCTGCCCCACCAGTGACTGGCCTGAGGGTGCACTATGAGCTGGGAGGGGACATAGCCAGGACAGCTGATCCAAAGTGACAACAGGGATATTCCACACTCTGTGGCATCTTGCTCTGCATATAAGCTGGGGGAAGAAGGAAAAGGGAACGTTCACAGCAAAGACATTTGTCTTCCCAAGTCACCACTACCCGTGATGGAGCCATGCTCTTCTGGAGATGGCTGAACACTTGCCTGCCCATGGGAAGTGGGGAATTAATTTCTTGGTTTGATTTGCTTGGGTGCAGAGCCTTTGCTTTACCTCTTAAACCCGTAAGTTTTCTCACCTTTACCTTTCCAGTTCTCTCCCCTATCCCACCGGGGAGGAGTGAGCGAGCAGCTGTCTGGTGCTAAATTGCCATCTGAGCTTAAACCATGACAAGTCTTTTCTCCTTTAGTCTATTTTATTAAATTAAATAATATCATATGACAAAACAATCTAATACCACATCTCCTTTAGGACTCCCCAGTGGAGCAATGTGCTTTTAGCTGTGCCTCTAAGCAGATACCTGCAGAGTTGTCATTTCCTCAAGTGCGACTCACACATGTTCTCAAACCAACTTCAACCTCTTGCATCACATCTGGCAGTGTGACAGCTACAGAAGTCATCCCTCCCAGCCTTCCACTTGCTCCTCAGCCAGAGGTTACCATAATCCCAGCAAGGACAAGGCTCAATGGGACATGTGTTGCACTACTAGAGTCCAGGGATTATTAACTGAAAATCACAACTTATGCTGATATGTCAAAAAGCAAATTGCAGACACACAGGCACTACTGCTTGTCCCAAAAATGCTGGGTAAGTACCCAAGCAGCTGGCAAAGACCAAGCTCTGCACCATCACCACTGCATTGCATGCATTGCTATGGGGTTTGACTACTCTAAAGGAGCAACTGAATACAAAAACATTACAGCACGACAGACAGAAAACTTTAAAAAAAACCCTTGGGAAAGGCAGAGGACACACAAAGTGTAGATGTCAGAAAAAAAGCAGAGTAGAGACTGCTTATGTTACAAGGGAAGCACCAGGAAATCAAGTGACCCACAAACACCATCACTTGTCATCATGTATCACAGGGGATGGAAAGAGTAAAGGTGCTCCCTGGCAATTTTCCACTGGTTGTTCAAGCACTGCTGTGCAGAACACCACAAATCTCCCCTTCCTGTGATGGCCAGAGATCAAAATCCTTTGCTCACATGTGGGTACCTTCCCAAGACCTGTTCAAGCTATAGGTTATCAATTTGAAAGGAAAAAAACTTAGGAAATGTAGGAGTGAAAATATAAAGAACTGCAGAAATAAATTCAATTGAAATATAAGAATTAAAAAACATGGAAATACCAGTGATTACTCATCATTGCTGCATTTTCTTGTTTACAGGGTTTGTTAAAAAATCACTAGATAGTTGGAGAATTCATATTCAAAAGACATAATTAAGATCCTGCACATATATTTAGAAGGTAATTTTGGTTGAGAATTTAAATCAACTTGATTAAAAAAAATTAGAAATTCTTCCATAATCCAGGACTCAATGATTCTTCCTGTATTTTAGGTTTGCCATTTTAGGTGGGAAACTCATATCATCTATTCTTGTCACAATTCATTAGACAGGTTCTTTAAATACTTCAGTTTGTTCCAATAAGTAATCTGTGCATCATTTCTAAAATCAAAGCATTGTAAATGCAAAGCCTTTCTAGAGCTGAACCTGCTGCAGATCACTCTGAGGCTGTCACAGGACAGTCTCTGCCACAAGGTCTGAAATCTCCTTCACAGTGGTTGTCACATTGGCAGGACTACACAAATTTGTCATGTACACATGGTGAAGCCTTTTGTAAAATGTGAAAATCCAACATTAAACCTTCCATGAGAAATGGAGAAAAAAGGTCTCTTCTCAGGTGAGAATGACAAAATAGATGGATTAGTTAAAAGGATTAGCAGCAGTCTGTTATGTATCCTACTAGCTTAGGTTAAGAACTTATTTGGGCTAACATTCTTAAAAAAAAAAAAAATAAAGAAAAGAAAAACCAACCAAAAAAAAAAAAAGCCCCCTATCCAGAAACAATTAATTTGGAGTCTTCAATGGAGAAGAAAATATTTGCATATCATGCTCCAGTTTTACTGGAATTCTAGCCATGAAATATAAGATCTGCTTTAATTCAGCCATTGCACTAATCTTACAGGGAATGATTAAACTGTCAGTTTAAGAATACTTTGTGGGGTTTTTACAGTTTTCTTTATATTGTGGCATTTGGTTTGGTTCTCTATCTATGCAATTTTCAAGGAGCTTTACAGCTGCAGAGTTGGATCTAGAATATAAAGTAGTGGTGGCTTTTATGAGCCTGTCTGGACTATCCAAACAAAAAAATCCTTATAGTAGGCAAGTTTAAGGCACTAGTACTCATGAATTTTAATGACTAGGCCTGCATACATATGTACCACAGCCCTGTGCTGAATGGACTCAGAAATGTTTTAATGTGTTACCACTGGCTAAATTCTGAGGAAAGACAGAGTGGTTGAAACACGTGCTTTAGATCAGGATGACGTGCATTTTCTTCTCACATCTCCAGTAGCTTGTTCTGGCCACAGTATTGTGTGTAGAATACAGGGCACCAGGAAATCAAGATGGCCAAAAAATCTAGAAATTTTATTTCACAGTAATTTTTGCCTTTTTCTTTTTTTTCCCATACTTTTAAATTCTAACTGAGCAACAACTAATGAAAATATTCTTTTTGTGTGCTGCAGCCAAATGATCTCAAATGAATGTCCACATTCTGGATGTTCCATTCATCTTTTCCTTTCAAATGATAGTCATCTCTTGGTCAAAAAAACAAACAAAGAAACAAAAACAAACAAACAAAAAAAAACCCCACACCCAACCAACAACAAAAACACCAGCAAATTAAATAAGCTAAAATCTCAGGTTTGTTTTTTTTCCAGGGTTTTTAAAAGTTCACAAGGACATATTTCTAGCACCTTCAAAAATATTCTATGTTATATATCCATGAAATTAGATAACTGTGGAATACTGACTCCCAATTTAAACATCTACTATTTTGTTATAGAAAAACAGTGTTTGAGGCTTCCCTGAGCACCTCATTGTTTCTTTCCTTACTTCCCCTGCTGTCCCACTCCCTTTCCTAAAATTCTACCTCACCCGTCACACAACTAGTTCTGGATTACTACACCTGTGTGCCTGCATACACATTTTAATCCATATTAAAAGAAAATTAAAGGCCCGAGAATACAAAGTGTCTCTCACACCTGACCCTGTGTCCTGCCTGTTGTGGCTTGTAAATTCTGGTCACCAGCCAAACTCAGAGATCATATTTATGAAGGAAATGCTTTTCTCTTCTTGCCTGCTGCTAACATGTTCTCCCAAGCTACAGAAAATGATGGATGTAGGTAAACCTGAGAATAAAATAGGTCAAGTGCCAATGTTTTTTAAAGCAATGGGAAAGAAGCAGTCTGTAAGGATTTCCATGAAAAAATCAAAATTTGAATTCAGAAAATATTGCTCCGTTTGCTGTTCAAATTTCTCTGATTCTAGTCCTACAGCAAAATACCCTGTAATAAATAAACAAGGAGTAAAATTATTATAGAGAAAAACCAGAAATTGATACTCTGTGAAAAACTGAAAAAACTTATCAAGGTATACTTTTTTTAGCCTTTACTCTTTTTGATTATACTTTTAATCTAATAGTAAGTAGAAATGCAAGAATTTTGATAGAATATGTGAGTTTGCACTAAGAGCTGTGGGATAGCAATGTATGTGTCTCTGAAATACCAGAGAAAATTTCGGGGATTAGTAGGTAGCTGAGCTGAAAATCCACCAATAGGCAATAATTAGGAATTGATACACCTGAAAAATGTCATGGGATTTGCACTGGTCTCAAGTGGGTGGGATCTCAAAGGACCAACCTGGTCTAGTGGAAGTTGTCCCTGCCCATGGGGGTTTGGAACTAGATGAATCTTTAAGATCCCTTTCAACTCAAGCCATGATATGCAAACTCTGCTTTAATTCCCGTTTGATCTGTGTCAAACATATTTCAAGAACACACTTATCCCAGACCATGCAGACTCCAGGCTGAGAGTCAGATTAATCTCAATGGGTCTGTCCTGGTTCCAGCCCACTGTAACAGTGCGTGAAAGTGAATGAGCAATCCGGAATTAGGCTGCTGACTGAGAACTGGAATTCAGGAGCCCTGCCCTGTGGTACCACTTGCTGGATATGGCTGGGCTACAAGCTAACCTGCCTGGGACAGATATGACCTCTGCAGGGAACTCCTTCTTCATCCTCTCTCCATTCAGTGGGACAACTCTTTTCTCCAGGAGGAACAATGACTGCTGCCAGACCAGATGTTGTCTGTGAGCACACTGAGCATGGCTTTGCCATGACAAAGAGCAGCGTAGTTTTGTCAATGCATGTCCCTGGCTATGAGGGGAAGTGGGCCAGAAGGACCTGCCAAGGCAGACATTTCCAGCCTGATGCAGAACTCATCTGCCCACCAGACTCAGCCCTAGGGTGCAGGGATAGGACCTCTCAGCAGTTAACATCATGCCTTGCATCGGAAAGTCTCCTTCAGGTCACTCTACTCATAGCTCAGAAATTACGTGTCTGTGGTCTTAATCATAAGTCGATGTGGACACGCAGCTTGAAGGGTGTGGAAAGCTGGCCACACGTTTTTGAGTCTGTGTCAAAAACTGGTTGTCCCAGAAATGGGCAAGGAGTTTCCAGAACTAATTATGAGTGAACTAGCTTGGGTGTCATTAGCAAACCAGTGGCAACACTCCACATCTTACCATGAGCTCATTTATCCTTTTAAGTCAATCGTTCTTATGCTGTTTCAGCTCATCATTAACTGGGTGTTTTTTTCAGTTCTCCTTGCAGCTTCATTTCCCTTTGAAAACAAGGTCAGATACACATCTGACAAGTAGCTTATGCTTGCACAACTGCAAAAGTAAGCTGTCATGGTAGAGATGTGAGTGAGTCAGGCTGAATATCTTAGGTGAGGGAGTAGAAGAGAGGATACATATCTTAGTAAGTCATGCATTGAACCCTAAGCACAGTATAAATTAGCCTACATTGTTCAATCCATCTCCCTGTGCCACTATCTGTCATGTTAATTAGTACGGGAAGACAAGAGAATGTATACAAAAGATGCCAGCAGAATGTATATTTTGCCTGCTATCAGGTGGGAGAAAAACTTCAGGCCATACAGACACAACTTTCTGGACAGATCACTCCAGGTTGCTAGGGAAATCAACCGAAAACAGTGCAGACACAGGCTTACTAAACTGCCCTCACTTC
Source organism: Acropternis orthonyx (assembly GCA_035583155.1). Taxonomy (NCBI): domain Eukaryota; kingdom Metazoa; phylum Chordata; class Aves; order Passeriformes; family Rhinocryptidae; genus Acropternis; species Acropternis orthonyx. The sequence goes on along the minus strand of JAWWEU010000040.1, from coordinate 71,985,950 downwards.
GTGATTAGGTTATTTTAAATCTCTCAGGAGATTCCATTCCACTTAAATGTAGTGTGATAAGAGACAATTAGTGATACTCTGAGAGCAGTCGCATCTGGAATAGCAAGCACCATACACTTCCCTTTCCTTCCCAGTTTGAGATCTGTGACGCCTGTGACCTTCACTACAGACCCATGCCCTGTAGGCAGCAAAGGGGAGGAACAAGGCTGAGGCACACTGAGTTTCCGTGGACAGCAGAAGGAGATGAACTCTGACACCCCTGCGACTCACATACCTGATTTAGCCAAAAACCACGTACAAAGAGACAAAGAGGAAAAAGAAACATTTGTGACAAATACTAGTCCTTCCTTACGTGAACTTCCTAAAAGCTCCGCTGTCTCTGGTCACAGGTGACCCAGTCCCAACATCTGCAGGTGGATTGATCCTACTCATATGGAGAAGCTACTCAGCTGATGAGCAGTGGGGTTATGGCCCATAATGCCTCATCGCTACCACTGTTTCTGATGGCTACAAACTGGAAGCCATTTCCCTGTGACTGATTTTTTGGAGCTCAGACTGGCTCTGTTCACGTTCCTCGAAACTGCGTCACTGGAAGTTGACCTCTGGATCCATTTCAGACTGCAACTTCTGTCACTGGCAGCAATCAGTGCCTGGGATAAGCTTTGCTTGGTGTAGTTCATAAGTGAATCCAGAGTGCAGCAGCTCTAGTCAGTCAGGTAATACAGCTGCCTGCCTTCCCCTTCTCCTCCACTTCAAACTCAGTCTTTCATTTGCAAAGGACTTGGCCACAACTGCAGCATGGAGGAAGAGCAGTGAAATTAAGCATATAATTACTGTTATACTTATCTGGATACAAACTCTGTTACAGAAGAGAGAATAGAATCATACTTAGAAATAGCAGGAATGAAAAGTGGGTTTATTTCCTTTTGTCTCTCTGAAAGAGCATATCAGACTCACTGTAGGCAATAAGAACAATTTCAGGGGCATAACAGGGTTTTTGACACTGAAAGGGACTCCAGGGTGTGATGAAGGTACTGGAGAAGATGATTTTACAAAGCCATGGAACAAACTGTCTCTTAGTCAATAAATGGAAGCTTGCCTTCCATATACCTTGCCCAAGACATCACTGAGTGTAGGCGAAAGACGTTGATGGTGGAGAAAAAACAAACAGAAGATGTCTGGCTAATATGCCCTCTTGAAAATGGAAATTAATATGCCAATGAATCATACCTCAGCTGAGGGGACCTCTTCTGTCAGGCCAGCTGCACACAGAGCGAAGACCACACCAAATTAAAGAGAAAACTTGACCCAAACATTGAATACAAGAGCCAACACTGCAGTATTCAGGTCACTGATTAAATAAGACCAGAAGAAGGCAATGGCACAAGAAGGAGGGGTTTATGCATGCCTCACACTGGTAATCTACAGAACAGCAGTGGAGACAAAACCGAAGAGCAATTCAGTGACAGGAAACATAACTCGGTCTGGGCCATCACCATGATGATCCAGAAAAAGCCTCAGCCATCTATTGATGTATCACAAGAGAATTAAAGGTGAAATGCCCAAATACCCAGCAGAATGCAGGCAGTAGCTGCAAGATAAAAACAAGAGGTTACTCTTACAGTTGCCAAGCAAACCTGTACATGTTGCAAATTCAGTTGTTTAAAAGAAACATGTATCAATTAATCCTATATCACTTAGTATGCTTAGTTACAGAAGATGCCTCTGACAGGCAGTATCTAGCAGCCTATGTTGACTCCCAGCTTTTCCAAAGAGAAAAAGACCTGGTAGACAATCCAATCCATATGCACCCCTAACTAACTCAAATTTTCTTTCCACCCTGCTGAACATTCAATATGTACTGAATTTAAGTTCTGCAATAAATCAAAGCAATTAAAAATAGTTAACGGTTGCGTTTACATGAGAACAAGAATTTTGAGATAATTATTCTGAAAGTTGGAAGTGGAACCAAGCAATCTGTCTAATTAGCTTTAAACCTACTCCCACTTTTTGGAGTCAGAATGGAAAGCATTTGGATTTCAGAAAGTGTTGCTCAAATATTTAAGCTTTAACACCAGTCTGAAAGTTCAATATGTGTCACAAACCACTGTAATAATAATGATGGCGATAATAAAACATTGATAGCAGCCATCTGCCCATTCCAGACAGTTGAATCATTTCCAGTGCTCCCTGAGAGCCAGCACTGACATGGATTTTTATACACTGTATCACAGACAGTATATGCAGGGTCTGCAGTCGAGACCTTTCTGTAATGACGTCAAAGAGGCTGTGCAGCCAGCTTTTAAAATTGCTGCAGGCTTGTCCTAATGACATTAGGATATAACAGATGAGGAAAGGAAGATATGTATATCAACATTACAATAACAAGCAAGGACAGCTCACTTAGCTCTGGAGGCAGCACTGAGGTTATCCTCCACAGAGCTGCTCTCCAAAGTTTGCATCAGTGGAGGGGGTGGGGTGTGAATTCCATGACTAAGGTGCATAACTCAGCTGGGGAAATTTTTAGTGTGAAGCCTGGGGGAAAAAAAAAAAAGGCACTGGGATTGTTAAGAAACTGGAAAGAGAAGAGACTTTAGCAAGGCATTTCAATTGTCTCTTTGTCTCTTTGCAGTCATAAGGGTCAAGCACACTTTTAAGACCAGTATACAAGACACAGCTAAGGAATCCTTTGAAAAGCAAACAGGAAAACCTCAAAATACATTATTTGAACAAAATATTCAATGAGCAGTTGAATTGACTGCTGGCAGGGCTGCACAATGAACCAGCTTGTTTCAGCCCTAGTGATAACATACAAACAGCCACATTTACACGTGACCCACATGTGAGCTGGAGCTTTGCTGATACATGAAAGAGGGACAAGGTGGACAGTTTTTATCCTAGAAGTCTGAGTTGCATCTCTTCTCTGATGCACCTGGATCTGTCAGCCCTCTGTATAAGCTAGGAAGCTCACATGAGGTATTTATAAAAATAGGTATAAAGAAGGTCCGTTTCTTTTCAGAGGTCCAAGAAATCTACTTGGACTTGTCATCTGTCTGGATTTGCTCAAAACATTTGACACCATGCCTCAGGACATTCTTGTCTCTAAACTGGAGAGACATGGGTTTGGTGGATGGACCTCTCAGTAGATAAAAAATTGGCTGGAGGGTAGTCCTCAGACAGGTTGGGTTTAATGGTTCTGTGCACAAGTGAAAGCAGCGATGAGCTTCGCTTCTAGAGGTCAGTATTGGGACCAGCACTGTTAAACATGTTTAAGGTGTTAGAGGTTCAAATATTTAATGTTTTTTTTTTAACTGTTTCACGTGTTTAACAACTTTGTCAGTGACATAGACAGTGGGACTGAGTGCACCCCCAGCAAGTTTGCTGATGACACCAAGTGGCGTGGTGCTGTCCACACACTGGAGAGAAGGGATGGCATCCAGAGGAACCCGGACTGCCTTGACAGGGGGGCCCTGTGCAAACCTCATGAAGTTCAACAAGGCCAGTGAAATGTCCTGGGTTGGGGCAATCCCAAGCACAAATACAGGCTGGGCAGATTCTATGACATAGCAGAGTGTTGAGTCCAGTTGCAGGTATTACAGGAATTAATTTAAATCAGGATAGATTTTAGAAAGCTTTGATGGAAATTCTTGTAATTTTAAAGTGCAAATCACCGAGTGCTTGACAGATTTCTGAAAATAAGCATATCTGTGTGCTGTGACAGGTGAAAAAACCCAGACAGACATATTGAATCTTTACCAGTACTTATGAAATGAGGTGCAGATTAATTCCTAGTGCAAGTGGGTACTCTGTTCATTGCATGAAATACAATTTGTGGAATTTTGCCATTTGTGCTCAGTAAATATTCATGTAAATGAGACTACCGGTATTTGTATGAAATATGTTAATAAATCTGTGTTATTTTCCTTACCTCTAAAATATCCTGTGATTTAGCCATTCATGCTAATAGCATAATGTGAATGTTCAGAGTCTCTTTATGCTCTTATTTAATTTTTCCTTTATATTTTCACTCTACTGAGCAGTACTTGCAGTACTCCAGATGTATCTCTCAGAATAGGTATAGTGTTTAACATAATTACACTTATCTATAATTATCAACATTAAAAAGCTAAAGTTTTACTCCCTGTACATCTACTTTCATCTTATTTTCTGGAAACCATTAAAAAGAACACCAACCGTTATATATAATTGTATCATAAGCATGCTTTTAAAAGTATTTTTACTTACTGTGGATTGTTAGTCCTGAAAGGAGCATTCTGGGATCTTTAGATCTGAGGAATGAACAACAGAAGCAGTACCACACCAGAAGGTACCAAGTGTCTCCAGGTACTATATTTCAGTGTATGGTGCAATAAGACAGAATATTCAGAGATACAGGGAATGATGAAGACTTCCTTGAGATGAATTTTAAAAAAAATGATGAGATGAATTAAAAGGATGAATTAAAAAGACTTCCTTGAGATGAATTAAAAAAAAAAAAAACCAAACCCAAAAATAAAAATCTATCATTTGAGGTAATTGTAGCAGCACAGATTGGCAGAATGCACTTGGGCTGGCAGTGTCCTGGGGGCGTCAGGGGGTCCCGGGAAAGTGCAAGCATTAAAAAAATACCTAACCCAAGTCAGATCATAGTACAGTGTGGCGACCTTCAGGAAACCTGGATGACTGCTCACCTGCCATTTCTGTGGTCTGATCTGCATTCTCCCTTGTTAGTGTCTCTGCAGTACTCTTGGTCTGCTTCCCCTGTAGACTTTTCAATTTTACTTCTTTATCTCCAAAATAATCATCACTGAATTTGTTACTTTTAATCAAGTGCTGTGATTACCTCTGATTTACTACATAACAACCATGTTACTTGATGGAAAGGTAATGTAAAAAGACCTGCAAAAAGTCAGAAAATAAATAAATTAACCCAAAGGCAAAACCTTCCCAGGATCAAACTACTGCAAGTGTTTTCCTGTCTCCCCCTAGTTATTACCAGCTGTTCTTTGCCTAGAAAGTCATCTTGTTCAAACACTTCATGCTGATGGCAGTGTTGCATGGCAGAAGACGAGTAGCAAAATGTCTTCCTGGCCTTGTGCTTTTTCCCTGTTTTGCCTAGTTATGGTCATATAATGTGCTAAAACAACCAATTCAGGAAAGCTTTAAGCCCCCCAGAGTCTGCTGTGTTTGTAAGGCAGCAAACTTAGACTGATTTGTGAGATGAACTAAAGCAATGGCAATTTTTTTTTATGGTAAGTGATGATTCTGTTGGAAAATAATTTTAAAAATCAGGTAAAGATACAGAAGGGTACAAATAGAAACTAAAAACCTCAGACTTCAAGGTGAAGATTTTAGTTTGGCTTAATTCTGGTGAGAGGTTATGCCAATGTAAGAACTACCCTCACAGCTGTGTGGGAAAATGAGGAAGAGCTGAGGATCATAAACATATCCCACACTTGGTGCCACCACTGCATCAGGGCTGGGAACAGAATCCCAGCTGGGCATAACAGAAACCAAGAAGCCTCATGTGAACCTGAACCTCTTCCAGCCCTTCACTCAACTCGACAATGTGGCCGAAAGGATGACCAAATGTTTCCATGATGATCCTTCCACCAATCCCCTTAAAAAGAGACTCAGTTGATACTGGTCTCCAAGGACAGAGATAACCCAGCAGCTGCAGTGCAAAGGACTCAGACAACTACTTGGCTGCTGGACTCAACACTTCACTGTCAAGATTCCCAGATGTTCTCAGAGAGTGTCTGAAACTTTTGCAGTCACAATTGCCAGAGATTTTTTCCTCAAACAAAAGGGGGAAAGGAACTGAAAGGATTAGGAATTCTGAACAGAGGAAACATCAGAGCAGGAGTATAAATATAGAAAGTGAATGGTGCCTTTGCTGACTTAAGAAACATCAAAAAAAACAGTACCACAGGATTCCACTATTTATTGTTCACATCAAATGCTCTAAATTCATTGCACATTAGCCAAATATTGCTTCATGGGATGTAAACAAACTGGAAATACATTACTTTCAAAATTTCCAGGGGGAGGAAATTCTGATCTTGGAGATACCCCAAACTAAGCTTTGTAAGGCTTATGCAGTACTCAGAAGTCAAATTTTTCCAAGTTTGAGAGAATGATTTGGATATTTGACTGCTCAGATCTCTGGTCAGTCACTGTTCATATGGACACAGACTGCTCATATGGATCAAGAGTGGATTAAATATCTCTTGAACCTAAAGAAGGAAGAGAAAAAGTAGCTCCAAGACTTTCAACTTTACAGCAGAGAACTGGCCTATTAAGTGTTAATTCAGGGATATCTTAAGAAACACCTACAAGTTTTTAGTAAATTTGAATAAAGATGTAATTTTTGTAGCTTAAAGCTCTCTTTAATCACAATTCTCATAAATATTCATGTGATCACTGTTCTTTTATTTTTCTGCCCATTTAAGACCCTGATCTCTCTCTCCTGGGATCAACTACCTGCTACTATGAATTCCATAAAAGAATTCTAAAAACAGTGGTAATGTATAGGGATGGGATTGCTCAGATGACCTTATTCAGCACATGTCAATATTAGATGAGCAACATTTTTGTGTTCACATTTTTACTCAGTCCAGAAATGCATATTTTAATAAATACCTGATGAAAAATGTAGCTTATTTCCCAATTGCAGAAACTCATTTATCAATCTTCCATTATCCAGAAAAGTAATAAATATGAAAAATTAAGCTCCTATCAAATAGAGTAATGACAATTCTTAGGCAATCATTTATTTAGGAACTTATATAGCTTGTTTTACACATTGCAGCATTTTTCCATGTAAAATAATAGAGGAGCCTCTCTTTTTATTCACAGATTTTCAATAAACAACTTTTCTTTCAATTCAGTACCAACACCATACAACTGACAAAATTTTTTATGCTGAACCCATAATAGCAGGAATTATTCTAGTCTCATTATTTTTCCTTTTTTCATGACCCATTTTCTTCTCTCTCCCCTGACCATCCATAAATCACTCCTGCTTTATTTTACTATTTTCCTGGGGTGGGGAATAAAATATTGAATTGGATTTTTAAAACATACATTTCATATGAAAGAGTCTTCTGACATACACAATGCAGGACAGAATTCAACTTGTGTGAACAAACCAAGCTTCTTAAAGCTTAATTGCACTGAAGTAACCATGTTTTAGTGGGCTGAAGAATCCCACAAAGGGAAAAGACAACAACTGTCACCCAACACACTTTTCCAAAACTTGTTCCAGCCTGTAGAGACATATCATATTGTTCCATTAATTGAACACAAACTTTTTTCACAGTTGAAGGCATGAGTTGTTCATTTTACTGGGAGGCTCTTCTGTTCATTGCTGTTTCACAGACCATTTTCAAAAGCAGGACAAAAAGTCTTTGTGTGCCTAAAGGTACAAGATTCATACCTTCCTTCTTTTGTGATTTAACTTCCTGCTTTTAAAATGCATTATCAACTAAGTCCACTCAGTAGCACTACTTGGGCTTTAAATGTCCCCATGAATTAAATTATCTATCTTTATATATTAATAAACTCAAATATGAGCCTGTGTTAATCCTATCTAAGGTTAGCAGTCTCAGTTTTAGTCATTTAGCCCCCTTCAATGCCCAAGAAAATATAACAAGCTTGTTCAGGGAAGAATACATTCAGCATTGAGATCAATGGCTGAGAAAGGATGAATGATCCTCTAGAGGGTTCTCTGGCTACAGTGTGACTTTAGACGTTTAGCTTAGACACTTTTAGCTCCTAAGCAGCTGAATCCAGATGAAATGAGTAACATCCACAGGACAGTTGGGGCACAGAGGGAAAAGTACTACATCTAATTTTAGGCACCCAACCTGAGGTATTCATGGTGTCAGTGAAGCCTCCCATGACCTCAGTTCTCAGAATTAGCACTAAGGGCTCCACTCTCTATGTAGATGTCACTAATTCAGACAGTATGTCACACAGCTATGACAGTGTGGTGTCTCTCAATTAAGAGTTCTCTCTCCACCTCCAAAACCCGGAACAGGTCCTATGCTAACACCTTCCAGAGGAGGCCTCTTGCCAAGATGCAGTGCTTTGCATTATCATCTCACAAAAGGCTCAGCTGAAAGCCTATCCGACTTTTAGGATGTACAGGGATATATTCAGTTGCAGTATTAAAAAGAAAATTGAGTGAAATCAAAAAAAGCATTTCATTCTCAAATTTTTGAACAAAGCTAACAAAACAAATAAAGGGACATCATCATCATCATCATTGCCATCATCATCACCTTAAGCAGCTGTTGAACAATGGAGTAAAAAGTATTTCCAGAACAGGTTATCTTGAGTACTTGTGACCATATGCTGGAGGAGAGGGCAACTCAGAATGAGAAACTGGAGAAGTGAAGGTCTGGGAAAACAGGGCAGTATTTCACTAGGGTAGCTACATGACTTGAATTGAAGTGAACAGGAGGGAGGAAACCCTGGGCTGGTTCTGCAGAGAAGACACAGAGACTGTCCTTGCCCTTCCAGCTGCATCCCATCAGGACAACACTGTTTTGAAACAGGCATGCAATGTAACAAGATGTGCCTTGAGTGCAAAAGCACAAAGACAACCCATCTTTCTGGGTTATTTAGGTCCAGCAGCCATTGCCCAGTGCTGAGCACTACACTTTGAGAAAGAAGTGGGCCAAATGAAGAGGTGGTGGACAGCAAATACAAACATAAGTGAAGAAAATATACTATATTAGGAGGAAGCTGAAGAAAATGGAGTTGCTCCATCTAACAGAAAACAAAAACCCAAACCATACAACAAAACACAAAAAAAATATACAAATCACAAAAAAACTGAGAGAAGACATGACAAAAATCTTGATATACAAAAGCTGTAAAAAGAAACAGGCTTACTTTTTTTCATAGGTCTGATTCATAGGTTTAAATAGGAAAAAGTATTGGAAAAATCATGAAGTAGCATATAACTCTATTTGGGGATTCCCATCTTTGCCAGTCTTTAAAGAACAAGTTATATCATCTTGACATGACACAAGAAAAACAAATGGATGAGACAATCCATTTCAGTCCATCAAGTCATTTAGATCACTCTGCTTTTATGACTTTATTACATATAATAGGAATATCTGAACTATGAGTAGCAGTGGTGGTGGGGTAAGGCCAGCACAAGATTTTCCTCCAACCCCTCCGATGCTACTCACCAAACTGGACAGTGTGACAAAGTGGTTTTCTTACACAGCCTCCTTTAACTGTTGATTTGGATATGGCAACACTGGGATGACTGAATGGAACTGCAGCTTCCAGGCCTCATTGATTAGGGCTATTTTCCAGCATTATGGCACTGGAATATGTAATATACCATGATAACAATTAATTTTATATTCTCAAAGTCAATCTGTAATTCATTTTTATCTCTTCATGAGCTATATATAAATAACTGGTTCTGGAAGTGTTTTAAAAAAGCTGTTTAATATCTTGACCCATGTTACAATAAAATGCTGATGAATAGCAGCTACTTCTCAACACCTTCACTCTTAGGGAAAGAAGAGGAGCAGAATGAATGTTCTGGACCATCCAGATGGATGATCGGCAGACCTGATGGATCACGAGAACTCCAGGGTATGCCATGCAGCACTCTCGAACCTCAGTAAAGCTGTACATCCAATCTGGTTTAATTCATCAAATGGATAGCAGCTTCAGCACTGAGAGGGATGTTTCTGAACTCCTTCTCTTCTTATCTCCTCTAGTGGGTCAGTGGCAAAAAAGTGCATACATCTTTAGAATCTTTCTTATGAAAAATTCCTCTGATGCACACATGGACTTCTATCTTAGGGGATCATTTTTATGTTTTCTTTGTTCTATAATTTTTCTTTTTTTTTTTTTTTTAAAGTTAACAAATTTATATATATATAAATATATATATATATATATATAAAAAGGAAACTAT
>JAWWEU010000040.1:71963775-71975251 GCA_035583155.1 Acropternis orthonyx | reverse complement strand
ATTTTTCTTTTTTTTTTTTTTTAAAGTTAACACAGTTATATATATATATATATATATATATATATATATAAAGAGGAAACTATTAGTAGGCCAGTTGTAGCATACACTTTTACTGTAAACCAAAAAAAAAGTTCACATAGAAATATTCTTTACTGTAAGAAACTTTACATAATGCCCATCAAAATGAGAAAGGGTAAAAAGCTAGGTGTAACTAATTTCATTCTCTCCTGTGAAGACAAAAAGGGTTCAGAGTGGTTCTCTTTTGGGGAACTTTCTGACTTTATTATTTCTTTATTGCTTTCATATTGTTCAAGTTCTACAGTTTTTAAAGAAAAAGCACCAGTCAGAAGCAAAAACATTAATAACTTGCTCCCATGATTGCAAAAGCAATAGGAATCTTCTAATATTTTCTGAGGACTTGTAGACATGTTATGGTAAGACTACATAAACCAGATTTTCAGGTATTATTCAGATGAAAAGATTACATATTAATTCTCAGAACTCTTCATAGATGAAACTTTTTAAAACAAAAACGTGATTAAGTGAATTGTTACCTCTATACTGTGTTTCCTAAAAGACTACAGAGTGACTTCTTTTGTCCCATCATAAGAAATCATTAATATAAAACATCTTTTTTTAAAAGCACATAATTAAATTAGAAATCACTCTAAGTAGCTTTGTTCTCTGTTTTTGATCAAGGGGCACCAATGCAATAAAGATAAATTACCGATTTCTGGGGGTGAACTATCAAGAATGAAACTGAGGGGACTTTTCTCCTACAGAAGTAATATTAATTGTTGACAGTTAATGGCAGAATTATAGGTTCAATTTCTTTTTATATAAAACCTTATTGAATTAATTTAACCTTGTGCACGGTGTCATAATGGGAATCATCAATAAACTCTTGGGGAAACTTTATTTCATTTCTGCACTGAAGGTTGCTTTAAGAACTCATATAATTCAGTTTAGGTACAGTTGCACAGCATTGGGTTGTTTTGCCTGGGTTTGTCAATCTTATGCCAGGGAAAAGAGACCATTATTCATTAACATTCTATAGACTGTTTACACTTTAAATATTCCATGTCAAAACTAATTTAGTAAGCTAAGTTCAGAGGAAGAAGATTAGTTCATGCTAGGAACTGAGGTTAACACTTAGGAACCTCAGAAGGCTGTACAGGGCTGGTGATAATTGACAAGGGATTCTCAGAATCACCAAAATCATATTCTCACTAGCCCAGACCCCAGAAATACTGTAGTTCACTCTTCCTCCTTCCTCCAACCCCTAGCAGGACCCTGAACCTAAGAGCTCCAGCAGGTCTGGCAATCACAGGTATACCAACAAAGGAGCTGCATTGAGAAATTCAGACCAGCAGATTTCTCAATGGCTTCAGACACCTGGAGAGTTTTTGGCAGCTGTGAGCAGAAGCGTGGCATTGTGCCCTGGCAGGAAACAGCCCGACAGCCAGCTAATGCAGCCGTGATCCCACCACGTCAATCCCTGCCAGTGGACTTCAGTCTCACCAAAGCAACAATGTGTCTATACAGCTAATTGGATTCTAGAAGGTCAGTGTAATTCTTTCTTTTTGCCTCTCACTTTTTAGTTCATCAATGAAAGGTAAAGTGTGTCACCTTAGTTTCATGTTCACACATGCTTGTCACTCAGGCTCTGACAACCTCATCTTCCTTCTTCCAGTTATCTTCTTCAACGCTTTTTCTGCTGATCCCATCCTCTGCAAACCTACTGAAGGGCATTAAATGATGGATTACATGATAATCAAACTAAGGCAATGTTTTCACACCATTACTCTTCTTGTTATGTGTTCTCTCTCTTTCCCTGTTGCCCTTGAGAAGCAAGACACAAACTGAGGCAAACAGCAAGTGAACACGACCTTTGGAGCATCACCAAAACAATACCAAAAAACCTCATGAATGAGACCTACCTGTATGTCAGTTTGTTGCTGCAGCAGCAGAGACAGGAAAGTACAACATTCATTAGTTAATTAATTTTTCTGCATAAGATAAAGCACTCCCTCATGTATCAACAGAGCATCACAATTGTCCTTTTGTCCTATGAGCTCCCTGTGTGCATATACCTGTAGATAACATAGCCATGTGTCAGTGTTCTCACTTCTGCTGTGATCTTTCCATGAATTGCTTGACATTTTGAGTGTTCTTTCCAGTAAAGACTCCTAAAATTTTGAGTAAGGCTGTACCAATAAGTGTTAAAGAATATTAACTTGGTCCAGCTTCACAGATTCTTGCAATTCTGAGTTGGTTTACTCTGAAAATACAAAGGAAGTAAAATGATAGAAGATGCCTCTACAGCTTATTTTTACCTGCATCACAATTTTAAGACAGAAAGAGTTGACAGAACTGCTATTTGGCTTGACCTGTCCCAAGTTGAACTCATCTGGGCTCACTCCAGTAGCTGGACGAGTAACTATGCTGACTAATAGGGAGTAAGCCTATTGTGATCTTTTTTACACATCTCTGGCCGAGCCATTTGATCTCACTGCCTCCCTGGAAAAGGCATGATACAGTAATAACAGTTCAAATCAGGTTGTTTTGGGGAAAGCCTTGTAACTTACCAGAAGGCAGTTCTGGTGTCAAATACAGCAGATTCAGTAACTGTGACATGCAAAGAGCTGTGAAAGAGTTGAGGCTGTTGAAATGAATGCACATGGTGACAACAAAAACCAGCTCAAGCCATTTTGTACAGAAACCTACCTTAGAAATTCTTTCAAAAGGAGAGGGCAGTGAATTTGATCCTTGACTATATCCTAAGGAAATACTGTGCTTATTGCTGGCTGACACATTCAGCTGTGACCAACTGATACCACTGATTCCAGAGCATCACATGCAACTTCTGGTCAATATTTTTAGGGGCACTATGCCTCAATTTCCTACAGATAATGTAGCTAAAACATAAATAAACTCTTGATTTCCTGTAGGAACAGAAAAAGTAAAAGTTTTTCTTCATAAGCAGACACATCAGATTGCTGGCTTAAAAATTAGTTCAACTCTGTTCATTTACTCTGTTGGCCAACCTCTTCCTCCCCACCCAGCCAAGGACTCATTCCAAGCTCTGGATAAATCGTTGGCAGCCATTTTCATGACATGGTTGGCTTGAAAATGCACGGGAGGAATTCCAGCACTGAGAATTCAGCTGCAGGTGGAGAAGCACAATCTGGCATACTCAATGGCAGTCATCTCCATAGGCTGGCATTTGCAATCTATTTTTCTGGCTCATGAAAAGTTGTGCGATCATAAGCACTTAGTGTAACACTCAATTACTGCTTAGAAGCAACTCTATCACTGCATGCACAGCAATATGACTGAATCTGTTGGCTTGTCTTTGAAGTAAATCTGTAGAAGTGGCAAGCCCTTAATCAATTCATATTTTGTTCAGTTGGTGTCAGCATTCCTCAGTAGAAAGAAAAAGGTGCTTCATTTCCATCACTTAATGAATGCCTGAGAATGGCTCCAAAACCACAAAAAGATGCATAGTTCATAATCAGTAACAGCCTCTCTTCGTTGTAATGGATGAATGTGGAGCTGGACAGCAGTTGCTCAATATTTTTGAATGTCTCTGCATGCTGGCAAATCCCTCTCTAAGGATCTGCCTTGCTAACAGGCAGTAAGGTATTTTAATGATTTCTGACTTTATAAAACAAAGTTGTTGTTGTTGTTGTAGTGATTAGAGCAACAGAAGGGAAGGCTCCCTTCCCTCAATCTGCTTCCACCCTCACCAATACAATCCAGTATGTGTTTGGCCTTCTTTTTTGCCAGAGCACACTGCTGATTCCTGCCCAGTTTGTAGTCCACTAGGACCCACAGGTCTGTTTTCTTTTTTTGTTTGTTTGTTGGTTTTTTTCTACAAAGCTGCATTGTCCTCCAACCTGTACAGCCGTATGGAGTTTTTCCATCTAGATGAACTCAACATCTTTAAATCTATAATCCTTGTTTCTCGTGTCCTTCACTGTGATGTTAAGCTCCTAATGTTGTGGTATGTTGGCAGATGAAGATCATATTCCAGTCTTCAAAGGCAGCACTCATATTTCTTCAGCATGCGTCATCTTAATACATATTCAGGCTGATTCAGTGGTTAGGCCCTTTTCTCTGCAAACATAAACATCAGAGAATTGATTTAGCAAAGAGATGACACTGAAATGCTTTGTCTTGATTTTAGCCTCAAAGCACTTCAGTTAAAATGCTTAGCAACAAAGCACATCTCAGCAATAAAGGGAATGACGTTCCCTAATTTTCATTTGTGAAATTGAAATCTCTGGACAATGAAAAATGGTGTAGGCAATAAAGGAGCCTTCAGCAAGATTATGATTTTGTTCTTAAGCACAGCAGGCCCACAGTAGAAGTATAATGGCAAATATACTGGCTTAACAGCTATTTTTTGTGTGGGATTGCCTGTCTTTTTAGCTCCAAGATAACATGAATGTCCTCATGATTAAGATTCTCACAATACCATCTGACTTAAGGCACACCCCTCAGCATGTCCCCATCTATGCCATATCAAGTTCTAAGTGAGTCAGATAGTCCACAAAGGCTTTTTCCCTGAAAACTTAGAACTCTAATGAAGGTGGTGACTTATGTCTAGAGCTCATCCACACACTTCCCATGACCTGGAAACGGGGTACTGTGTGCAGCTGGCAGCAAAGGATCCTGTATCATCATCAACAATGTGATCAATAGCACAGAGACAGGGCCCTCCTGTAACACCATAACTGTTTTTGCCCTGCAAACAGAGAGTGGGAGGACCTGGGTCTGCTCTGCTCTCTTCAGAGAGCGAGGTACAGCATCCTGGGGGGCACAGGGCTGCCTCCTCAGCAGGTCCACCTGGCACACAGGCCAGGGTACCCTCTTGTGCCCACTGAAGGCTCTCCAAGCCTTTGGCTCCTCTTTAGCAAGGCTACAAACTATCTGGGCTTCTCAGAGGAAGAGCAGTACTTCTGCTTCACGGCTCTCTCTCTCTGGAGTGAGAGCCAACACAAATAAGTGGTTGTTCTGCAAAGCAGAAAATGTTTGCAGAAGGACAAAAGGCTACTTTGCATCAAACCTTAGAGACATTGGGTTTGTAGCTACTCATCAAGGAAGCTCAGAAAATGAGCTGATGGAGGAGTTGGTGGCACTTTTAGGGCCACACAGCCTGGAAAACAAAGTCATTTGGTAGAAGATCTAAACCCAGAAATCTGCCTTCTTCATGGGAGACCACAGTGAGGAAACAACTTGCCAGATTGCTTCCCACCATCTCTAGCAGTAGAATTGTTGGGACAGAAATCATCCATGGGGCCCTGTCCTTCATTAGTCTCCAAATGCTAATGTAATAGCAACAGCAGCAGGTTTTAGTGTAGAAAAAGAAATACTTGGGTATATGTCTAGACAAATAGAAATACCTCAGAGGTTTTGTTTATTTTTTTCTTGAATTTTAGAGGATTAAGAAGGACTCTTTTCATGTCATTTTGGAAATAGCAAATCTTTTCTGATCTTATCTGGACTGCTTTCAATTGACCACAATACTTGCTGTGCTTAATGTGTAACTTAAGAACTTGAAAAGGGATGTGTTTGAAAACTAGCTAACCTATTACTGAGGTAAAATTGAGTTAAAAATGAACAATTTTCAAGCCTTACTAGCATCTCAGTCCTTAAAAAGTCTTTCAAATTAAAAGAACTTCAATTGCAGTATGAAATAAAATGCAAGGAATTTGCTTCTACAATAAGAAAAGTAGTTTTTGACTTTTAAAAGAAAATACCAAGACCTAGAAATTATGCAGCAAAGAAGTTATGTTATCTCTGATGGAAAGAGCAATCCAAGAGAAGACACCCTTGGTATAATTTAGAAGGATGATTAAAATAAGCAAAAGAAGTGGATCATGAGAGATATCAAGGCGCTTTTTGCTGCTATGCACCCTGCTCTGACCCAAAATTTCCACATACAACTTGCAAGAACTAGTTCCTTACTGCTAAAGAGTTACTATCTTTACAGCAACTAAAATTTTATTTCACCTGTTTGCCATGGACTGTGACTGTAGTTCTTTCATTATGATCTCTTATGCCTCTCAGCATTAGTGATAATCATCTCCCCTCCCATGAAAAATGGACCCTGTCTTCTTAAGATCACAAAGCAGAGGCCAAGCGATAGGTAGCAGTCAGAGGACAAAGCAAAACCCCATGCTCCTTTCCCCAGACGGGGTCATATATTTTTTGATTCCTTGTGATTTATAATGCTCAAATACCTCATCAATATATAAGTAATAAAAACAAGCAAGTGGTTACAATAGGCCAAAACCAGAACTCCAAGTACAAATTCCTCCAGATTATTCAGACTCCAGCCCCTGAATCATAAACCAGACTCATGTTTTTGGCCCTGGCCCCTACGCAAACAGTGCGGAGGCCCCTCTTCCAGTGAGGTTCAGCTGTTGCCAGAATCTTTAAGGAACAGCCTGTCACTTTCCTGAGACCAAGATGAGTGATGAAACTTTCACAAAGGAGCAGCTGACCCACATTGCTCAAGAGGAGTGCTGTCCCAGAAGATGAGCATAAGAACAGCACTCCACTTCAGATGAGAAATTTCAACAAGATGTTTGCCAAGTTCTTTGACTCACACAAATCAGAATCTGACCCTGGCCCTGACTTGGCCATCAAATCCACATTCTGACATATGTCTAATTCAAGCTCAGTGCTGTCCACTGGGTCTACCTTTATGCAACACATTCATCGTTTCTGGTTAACACTATGGGAACATGAGTTGTGCTCTTTATTTCTCCTGTACATAAGGTAACAAAAAACGAGGACGGGAAGAAGAGTGAGAAATGTGTTCTGACTATAAATAGAATTCCTTAATTGCTTAGCATGCTTCAATTAGTCCATTGCACAAATACAGTTGTCAGTTCTTCACTCCAAAGAATCCTTCTTAGCTGCTAATCCAGAACTATGATTTAAACAACGCAGCATTAAGAATTTCCATGTGCAGCAAAACACAACCAATTATAATCAACACTGACAAATTCTAATTTGACATTAGACATAATTAACTACATGAGAAATTACCCCTATAATAATATTCCACAGGAAGCAATGGCAACTTCAGTAACTCACGTTCACTATTAGGTGTATTCACAAAGTTCCTGTCGGCTAAATGATTAAGTATCTGACACAGAGGCCAAAGGCCCAGCACCCAGATCACAGAGGCCTATGATTTTTAGGTAGCCCAGGTATCTGTTGCACTAAATTCTTGAAAGTGAAAGACTTCTAACATCTCCTACTGCTGCAGAGCATAAGAGGAGTCAGAAGCAGGAGACAAATCCTAGGGGTAGACCAAAGAGAGCTTACGGCACGAAACAGAGCTTTTATTCTGTTCTCCTAAGTGTTTGATACAGGAGAGAAAGATCAATTCAAGTATGCTCTTGAAGTTTTGGCAGTCTTTCAGCTTAACATCAGGAATTGAATTTTCTCTCGTTTTGAATACTCTTGTCCAGTTTTAAGGCCATCTTCTGTCCTGCTTTACAATTCTGACAGAATGGTTTCATCTTGGGTCTCTCTGCCTGAGGACACTCAAAGGTATCTTGTTAGAGCAGTTTAATGAATGACAGCTTCTCAGCCTATCCTGGTAAATGATGAAATTGATTTTGTGGAGCAAATAGTGTCTTCTGTATCCAGGTCTCAGTTGCAATCTTAGCTATCCTTGCTATATCAACTGTGGGTCAGAGGTCTGATTTTATTTGAAAAATGTAACATGAAATAGGAACTGTTTGATGACATTGCTAAGCTTTGAAAACCTGAATCAAAGCTACTGGATAAATTTGTAGTTTTTGGGTTAGTCCAGGCAAAACCAGAACAAGATGAAGGATTGCATTAGACCAGGCAACAAAGAGGGAAGGAGAAGGGATGTAAGTGGCAGTACTGAAACCTGATATGCCAAATTTCACAATCATGAGTGGTTCAAAGAGTCGAATGTGACAGAGAAAATCAGAGAAAATCAGTCCCATGTGGGAAGTCTGGTGACAGTGACTCGCAATGACACAGAGAAAACATTGTGAACTACATAAAATACATTGTACTTTTGGCATCCTCCACTTTTGTATAGCACTGATAGTAGTATTTCTTCACACTTGCATTCTATAGCTTGAAAAACATCAGATACCTTCAGTATGAAATCCTGGTCCCAGTGAGGTTAATTAAAGCTTAGCCATTCCGCTTAAGAGAGCCAGAGTTCATATTTATAATCTTCTCATTTTCTGTTATCATGCATTCTTTTTCAAACTTTCCTTTTTCCATTTAGAAAGTGTTCTTAGGATAACAAAGCAAACATCCAGCGGATATAGAAACCTGACAAGGAACGAGCCTCTTGTGCTAAAAGCAATCCAGACCACTACATTTTTCATTAATTAGTATTTCTCAGAAAGTTACTGATTAGCCTCCTAGCTGTTTCCAACACTTCAGTCTGAAACAGCCCAATAACTACAAAAACAAGTTTTCATATTTTAAAAAGCTAATGGCTCACAGCTTCTAGCTTTTACATAGGCCAAGATGACCAGAAATAAACTGGACAAAAAATGAGCAAGGAAAGCAAAGGCAAGTTGCATGAGGAACCACTTCAGAAACCACAAATGAGTAAAAATAAGACAAAAATTAAACTGCTGTAAAGTTTTGCCCATCACTTCTTGATGAAAGACTGGTTTTTACTGGCAGTAATAATTCTTCTAAGGTTAAAATACTGTTAGATAGTACCATGCGTGTACGTGCTTATGATATCTTCAGTGTTGCTACTGGAGATAAGTAAATTCTATGATCCAAAAAACATTTTGGACTCAAGATAGTTCACTGGTAAGCACAAAGCACTGATAGAAGCTGCAAAAAGAACATATGAAATAATATTACTCCTATAAAATGAAATCTCTACATTAATTTTACTCACATTATTATTATTCGACATTAGGAAAAAATGCATCACAAACCTACTCATTTTTTCATCCAAATGTAAGGCCCATTTCCCTGGCATTGCCTTCATTAATAAATACACAGCAACATGCATATTTAAAATAACAAATTAACAGGACACTTCACTGCACACACTTACATGCCTGGGGAGAAGATGAGAGTGCAAACAACATGTGACAGATGTTAATCACATAGCTTAGTGCACTATTGGAAGTGGGTCAGTGATAGCACTGAAGAGCACCCCATTGCAACCATAGAATGGTGGAATAGAATTAGAATCAATTATAGAGACCTATAATACAACTGAAATATGAATTATGAATTTGGTTTATTTCTGTTGTATGAGAAAGTTCGTTCTGAATGTGGGTTTTTGGTTGGAGGGATCCTCTCTTATCTGGAGAGTTAGTCTCAGAACCAATATTTAACTTTGGAGATGGCAATTAACTAGACCTATTACATATGGAGATGTGCTTAAAATTAATTGAAGAGGGAAAGAAAATATGAGATTAATTATCTTCTTAATTGCATTTTTCAAACAAATGCCCTTCATATAGTCATTTTCATAAAGACATAGGTCAAAACCAGGCAGTATGTTTTCACAGGATAAGGAAGACCTTTACAGAAATACATCCAAGTTTTTGTAATGATGACTTACATTTAGTTTGTTTCTCATTGAATCAGGATTCGAGACAGGAGTTCATTCCTGCTCACTACAAAAAGCCTCATAAGCAGTACTAAAACCCTTTGCTAAGGTATTAACAACAGTGGATGGTAGGGAGGGTTAGAATGATAATGCTTTCACATCAAGTAATTTCTGTCAAAGTAGAATTTTATGTTTTTTATGTTTGCTAATCTCATCTCCATCATGGCAGGTACATCTTTTCAGATAGCTATGACTTTTGCTCCGTCAATTCACTAGAATTTTAATTTCAGTTAGCAATCTTGCTTCAGGAACAGATTTTGTGCTGCCTTTTTGCACTGAAGATAAAGTTCAAGATGCCTGTAAAGGAATAGATAATATATATTCTTTCATCTATTTGCCTTGCCTCTTAAATATGAGTTCACTGAGCAAGAACTGCTTCTATATAGTCAACTAATGCCTAGAATAACATAACTGTGATTTGGACTGAGACTTAAGACAGTTGTAACAGAAATAAGAAGCAACCATAATAAGCCCTTTGGAAGATCCCTCTTTTTTATAATCTGTCCTAAAGGGAAAGGATTGTGCAAGTAGAATGACATTTTATGCTACATTTCTGTAGAAAGGGAAGAAAATTAACACTGACAGATGCATTGGACTCCTAAACTAATTTTGATCTGACTGCAATTTCTCACAGGGTGTACAGCAAAAACAGTACTAGTTATTGTTAAGTAAATTCAAGAGAAATTTGACCAAAAAAAAAAAGTTGCAAGTTGCAATAGTACCAAGGTTCTTTAAAAAAAATAGCAAAGGAAAAAAAAATCACACTAACCAGGCTTCATTGCAACATGATAGCGAAAAAATAGCAACCTAAATATCTCAATTCAATAATAAAGTTTAAAAAGAGAAGTGCATAACTTAGGGAATTTGGACTGTATTTCTGCATTTTAGAAATTCTTTTATTTGCACAATCAATCAACTGGAGGCTTAAAAATGAATGATTCGTCCATCATATAGTGTCCCTTTAATTTGTATATGAACCTCTGTCATTGAAGAACAACATAAAGACTGTAGATTATAGTACAGCTTACTCTATTGATGATTCCTGTTTCAGTGGGAAGTACAACAATGTGATTTGCAATCACATGCCTAACTCCTTTTCCCCACACTAATTTCTGCAGCACTGGGCTGTGTGCTGTTGTTTTTCTCCATACACTAAAAGTACCATAATTTAGGAACAGTCTGACATATATTGAAAATATCAGCAACATAAAATTGAGAGGATCGATGCACCATAGAATAATATAAGGCCAAGGGACCTATAGTGGCCACCTGGACCAACACTCTGCTCAAAACACAGTTGATGTCACTGTTTAAACTGCTCCAGTTTGTCACTATCTCTTTTACAAGGATGGGTTCTAAGCAGGACATGATGCCTTAGACGTAGGTGCACAAGCTCCAAGTTGAGGGCTGTAAGTAATTCCCAACATAACATCCAAGCAATTTTCTTAAGAAGACTTTAAATCTGAAGACATTTACACCATGGCTTACTTCTGCACAAGGCTAAAATGCTTTTAAGCATGGTTGTCTACAAGTGTCGATTCAGCCTTGTCTGGAAATACTTTAAAATATGTCCAGGATGTCTGGGCACAGCTCCCTCTCTTCCCACAGGAAAAGGTCTCCAAAGGGATGAGACAACTCAGGAATTTTATCGCAGAATTGTTTGCACAGTTCAACATTTTTAGTCTATGTGGTGCAACACTGCAAAGTACGTGCAGGTTTCAGACCACGTGGAAGGCAGACCAGGCAGAGGAGATGAGGAGTCAAAGAGCAGAAACCTGCCCACAGGCACTTTGGGGCAGCAGCTGCTTCCCTCTGCCATAT
>JAWWEU010000040.1:71951585-71963675 GCA_035583155.1 Acropternis orthonyx | reverse complement strand
CAGAGGAGATGAGGAGTCAAAGAGCAGAAACCTGCCCACAGGCACTTTGGGGCAGCAGCTGCTTCCCTCTGCCATATTTGAAAGGCCAGCCCTCCAAAAGCAGGGAATATGGTAAGTAATGAACAGGAAATAGCACTGCTTGTGTTGGCCATGTGGCCAGTGAGTCTATGTTTTGCTGGAATGGGTTTAAAGGATTAAGCAACAAAAGAAGGCTAGGGGGGGTGGAAGGGAAAAAAAGTCCTAGATCATCTTGTAAAATTACCAGTTGATTCAGACAACTTTTCATTACCAGGGCAGCTGCTGGTCTTCCCCAGTGTAAACACAGTGAGCGTGATTTCAGTTTTAAGCCTGAACAGAGCTGAGCGTGGTGAGATCTTCCACAGAGGCTGCCATGGGGAGAACAAAGGGACTGTGCCAAAAAGGCTCTGGGTCTACTAGAAGAGTTCCTGCAGGAGGGTAACCTGTCAAATAAAGCCCCAGATTGTTTGTTGTATGTCTCTTAAGTACCAAAAGGAGCATTTAAGGATGCCTTGTACATTCAGTACTCTTTGCTTCATGGTTTAGAATCATAACTAATTTGACTGAACACATTATAACAGATAGGGAAGATAAAGAAAACTTCATTTTGAAACTGGGTCCCTGAGCTCTCCTGCCACTACATGGTTAAGTATTCACTACATAGCAGTTTATATAATTTAAATCTTTGGTGTACTTTATTTTGTATCAAAGTTTTGGAGTAGATTGAAACTATTCATATTAGTCTTGGTAACTCTTGAGAAAAATGTCAAAACAAAATGTGCTGGAATTCAAGAGGGATTATAAATACACAGAGGGATAAGATAGGAACTAGCTTAAGCTTTAACTATCATATGTCAAAAGTTATTTTCTAGTGGGTTTGAAATATGCTACTTCTCAATGTTTTTTAGTCCAGGAGCAAGACAAAGAAAATGTTAGAGCATAGGAATAGCTCAGATTGTTTAGTTGCAGTACTCTTACAGGGCCCATAAAGGGAGAGAATGCATCCCCTAGCAAAAAGCCTGAATCCAAAACCTCAGATGCTAAAAGGCCAAATTCTGGAGGGCAGGTATGAAATTTAAAACAAAATTTGTATCCAAGCATAGCACTGATACTGTGAGCTTCAAGGAGAAGGATTTTTAATGTTTCAGGTGCCAAGTCCCTCATCTGCCACTATCAGTGGATTTAAGACGTCAGGTTTCAATCTTAGAAGCTGTGGATTATCCAATTACTATAGTTCAAAACTTCAAATATTGTTTGTCTCTTGAGGTTGTATCAGAAGGTCCTTTGAATGTTTGGGCTGGTGCTCACTTTTTCTGCTTGTATTCACACACCTAGATGAACACTAGACAGAACAGAGCCCCCATGCACACTTCATAAAAACCGATGAAAAGGTAGTCACTGGCTCCAACACTTTGAGTTAGTGTTATAAGAGAGGCTGAACCATGTCTGTCTTGCAATAAAGCACATTTCCATTACTTTAACAGGGTAATGTCATAAATCGCTTTCTTTAAAAAGACATCCAAAAGAAAACCCCTGTGGGAGACTAGTTGTGATTATAAGCACACTGGATGAGCAGTTGGGGAGAAGGAGATCTAATAGAGAGAGAAACATTCCAAGAGACAGTAATAGCCTCAATTCCCACCTAAATTAATTGCAAAGAATTGCCCGAGAAGAAACAACTTCTACTGCTGTTTCACTCAATGCTAGAGAAGCAATTAGGGGTGAAATCATGTTGTTCTAGGAGTCAATGAATATTCTTACTGATTAAAATATTTCAATTTTTAAAGACTACCCTCTGTCTTTTTTACTCTGGAATTCTTACAAGTGGTGTTGATAGAGCTCTTCAATAAATGGTTTTCTGTCAAGTCTCAAACATTCAAGAAAAAAAATGCTCATAAATAACTGGAGGTTGGAAAGAGAAACATGAGTGTGAGACTTCAATATGGAAACAGGCTAGAAAACAACTTCCAAACAATATGTCTGAGGTGACAGCAGGGGATTTATTCATAGGTCTCGACTCTCTGCAACAAGAAATCATAGTGGGAGGGAATTGATAAAGTAGGGAGCAAACTGAGCTGGGAATCATGAACTTTGTTGTAAAAACACATAGTGGTTATGCTTGAGCAAATTGAAATCTCTTGTGTTCTCCAAACAGCAAAATTTTTGGAAACAGTGAAAATATGTTTTCATTGAACTTGCCAATTCTTAAGAACCCATGTCAACCAGTTTCTCATTTTACACATCAACAGGCGATATTTCTACCATATCTTAAGCATTTCATTTTTGCCTCCAAATATCATGAAAATTTACCTACCACCTAATACTGAACACCCTTTGAGCTATCTTTGTTAGGTGTTGTGAGTAATTCTCCTGCCGTTCTCTGATCATGTGATCTTTCTTATATATGAAAATACTTGTTCTTAAGAATTATTGTCCAATTTCCTCTCAAAAAAAAAAAAAAAAAAAAAAAGAAAGAAAAGAAAAAAGAACAAGAGAATTGTCTGCAGCTCAAACAGATAAAACTGCTTTTGCTTTAAACAAACTATCTCTAGTACTGAAAATGTGAATACTTGGTACAAAAAAGTAATCAGTAGTGCCCATACATTAATGGTTATCCAGCGTTTTCAAAAGGAGGAACCGTTAAATAAAAATAATACACTTTTAAAATACAATTTCAAGTTAAAAGGAAAAAAAAAAATCAAAATATGTGGCTGGAATACTATGACATCAATGAATGCAATACAAACTTACCTAGACAGCTAAATGAAGGCACTAGTCTAGTTTTATGAAAGCATCCAAGCTAGCCATCTAACATGTCATAAGGCAACAGAATTTTGGAAAGAACGATGTAAGCACAGGAATTCTCCATCATTCTGTCTGTTTGCCTGGCATTAAAGAAACAAGAGATCACGTGTATTCTGAGGTTGTCTAGTTTCCAATGCCATAAAATGAAACTTCCACAAGTCTTCTTCATAAATCAAAACACCATGGAAACGCAGAGAAGCATTTAGGAGAAACAGACAATTGTACCAATCATCAGACTTACAATCAGTACCAACCCTGCTATCTTGATCTTGTTTTCTCCAAAAAGATGATTGACTATTTTTGCTCTTTCCTCCACTATAAGTTCGGAGGACAAAAGCTCCTCTACAGAATCCAAAGCACTTCTCAGTATAACACTTCGTAGTTGTAGAGTCCAAATTCTCCTAACCTCACTTATGTGACAATACTCAGCAGCTTCTGTAGGACTGTGAATGTAACTGCAAACTGAATATGCTCTGAAGTCACAGCATACTTTTGGCTCTACATAAGATTATTTCTTGAGCAGTTTTCTTTACTGTAGATATTTACTTACTCACATTGTGTATTAATTAATCAAAAGCCCTTAGTTCAAGTCACTGAGTCAAATTCTGCAGAAGAAATTAAAGGCTACCAGCACTAGTCTGCAAAATACACGGTGTACTCAAATGAGAAGCTGTTCAAAAGATCTCAAGTTTGAATGGCCTTATCTCCATCTAATTCCCCATATGTCCTTCCCAGGAAGGAAACAGTAATGTCATGTCCTGAAATGGCACAATGGTGAAACATCTGTAAGCCTATGAAAATCCTGAAAAGTGCATTCCCTGCCAAAGGATGTGTGGAACCAGCTGGAGAGCATGGACTTGTTTGTGATACCCTGAAATTTCTCTGGAATCCTGACCTGCAGAGTAGAGTCCTTATTTAGTTTCCATATCTGTGTCCAACTTTTGCTCATCTGGAAATTAGCCTCATTTTGCTGTTTTCTAGAAGGTATGGGATCTTTGGAAAGCAGAAGAGCTACTAGTGAAACATGTAAAAGGCTTATCAGAGAAAATAATGCTTAATTTGGCTTGACATTTTTAATGAACTCAATAAGGAAAAAGTATACAATACCATTTTAAACTGTACTGTTTGGCCAACTCTGCTGCTGACCTTTTATCTTTTCTTCTGTGGGGACTGACCATCTTCATGGAGAAACTGAGTGACAGAGATAAGAATCACATAACTGAAAAGCAAATGTCTAGACTTTGGCCCCTATTTGTTTTATTTTAATATAGTTATGGCATAATTTCTTGCAAGTATCTTTTCAGTTCTCGCAGCTCCAAGATTTATATCAGCCTAGTTAGCTAGCATTCATGAGATACATAATGCTCATAAAACTGATAACGATAAGAACAAAAAAATATTCTGGGAGGCAAAGATGATTTGAAGACACTGTCTGATACTATTGATTAATATCTGTGTTGATGCACTAACATTCAAGAAATATGCAAATTTTGCACAGTCAGGAAATGCCAGGTTAATTTTTAAAGCAATAACAGCTTCTAAGGAGATCCAAAGCTCTGATCTGAACCCTCACAACTCACAAGTGAATTAAATTACATGAATCCCAAGTGGAGAGTAGTGATGCTGAGCACAGTGTACTTCCCCTCCTTTTCAGATACAAGATACTTGCTGCCCTTTATCCTCTCTACCTGCTGATATGAAAAGCACTGGCTGCTTTTCAGTTCATGCAGAAGTACTGGCTCTTCCTTTGCATGTTAGACATGGAGTTTGTGCACCTTAGACTTCCTTGGAAGAGCTGGATGTCTGAGGCTTTTTGAGCAAATTGCTCTGCAGATTTGTGTTTGAGTGTCTAAGAAACTGTTCTGAAGATAAGACTGCAAATAAACAACTTGAATCTTTTGGCACCAGCAATGGCAATGTCCGTTTAACATGGCCTTTTGAAGAGGAGAGTTTATCCATTTGGATCAAATCTTGTAACTATTATATGTAAAATAAAACCATTAAACCTGTTATTTTAGACTAATGCTAGAAGATTCCAGCTTTCACCTATGTCCATTTATGATGCAATTTATGAAGCTGAAAACCATCAAGGGTGAAATTAATTTTAGAAAAAGTCTAATAAAGTTACAACCACATGTTTAGTCATGCTCAGATGCCCTAATGGCAATAGCATAAAATAAAAATGTGATTGAAAAGCTCTGCTACAATTTTAAGAACACCAGAGTGGGGAAATCTGAGATGCAGGTCCCACAGCTGCAGGAACTCAGTTATATTGCACACGTGACAGGGGAGCTCAACTCCCACTGAAGCCAACTGCGCTACATTTTCCATCTCTGTCTGTGATAGGTCAGATTCTCGACTGATATAAATCAACCAGTTCCATTAAAGCCAGTGACAAACTCGACTGATTTACGCCAGCTGAATGCTTGGTCTGACCTCTTTCCTGTCCTTCAGCAATTGCATGACTAACTTGTACTGGTTCTTGGAAACCAGTTGCCTTTGTGCCTACAGCTGCTGAGCACACCCCAGTCATGCGGTGACATTGTTCCTCTGCCCATGGAGGTAATGGGGCAACATGCCCTCTTGAAAGGGAAATAGAGGTAATTTGTGGCCCAGGTGTCTCTCAGACCCAAGAGAAGTGGCACTGGTAGAGGCCACGCTATGGCTCTCTAAAGCTGAAGAAATAAACAGGACCAGAAACCCACTCCCAGACTTAGGTGACTAACTCCAGGCTGTACATCCAGTCTGTAAGCCCTGCCTGCCTACATTCCTACTAGCACTTTGTAAAGGAAAATAAAGATAACCCAGACTTGGTTTTTAGTGTGGTAAACTTGATAGGATAGGAGCTCACCATCAAAGAGCACTAGAAGACTAAGTAAACAAACATATGATATACTAGCTCTTTCTAAAAGTCTGTTTTCTGGTATTCAGATAAATAAATGGCTGCAAGAAAAGTGAAGCCATCTTTGCCTTTTACAGTTTGCAGCTCCATAAATACAGTGCAGAGCCATTTGTAATGCACAAGCTGTTTTGGATAATAAATCATTAATTGACAAAGTAAACACAGTATTATTATAAGAATGTGGAAATGTTTTTGTTCATGTTCAGCATCCTTTGGGAACTTCTTGTACTTTGCTTAAGATTGCATCTCAGCAGGATTTTTTTTCCCCCTCCTTAAAATAATTGGAAAAAAACAGTCATTTATGTTGAAAGCCACAAACACTTTATAACTTAGCTACCAGAAAGGAGAATGCTGTCCCTTTTCCTTCTTCCCCGTTTCTTTTACGTGAAGAGCAAACAGCAGTATAAGCATCAAAAATGCAATCATAATTAATTACATCTGCCTCAGCATGAGTCATTGCCATTTGCAAAGTTTGGTGGAATCTAACATCCACTGACATCATACAGGATGAAGGTGATGCTGAGAGGATTGCACCGTAAATGTGAACACCCAAGATTGGTAATGTGGCACTGACTACACTTTCAAGGCAGCCATTTCACAGAAGCACAGAATATTCTGAGTTTGAAGGGACTCACAAGGATCATCAAGCCCAACTCCTGGCCCTACACAGAACCTTCCCCAAGAATCACACCATGTGCCTGAGAGGATCATCCAAATGCTTCTTGAGCCCTGTCAGGCTTGGTGCTGTGACCATTTCCCTGAGGAGCCTATACAGTGCCCAACCACCCTCTGGGTAAGAAACTTTTTCTAAACCTCCCCTGACACAACTTCAGGCCATTCCCTCAGGTCCTGTCACTGGTCACCACAGAGAAGAGATCAGTGTCTGCCCCTCTGTTTCCCCCCATGAGGAAGCTGTAAGTCTGCAATGAGGTCTCCCCTCAGTCTCCTCTTCTCCAGCTGAACAGACCAAGTTACCTCAGCCACTCCTCAAATGGCTTCCCCTCAAGGCGCTTCACCATCTCCATTGCCCTCATTTGGACTCTCTTGAATGGCTTAATATCTTTTTATATTGCGTTGCCCAAAACTGCACACAATACTCAAGGTGAGGTTTCCCCTGTGCTGAGCAGAACAATCACCTCTTGTTACCTGAACCTGCTTTACATGCAAGAGACAGCTTTGTCCATCACGAGTCATCTTTGAGTGGTCTATTACTGCAAAAGTAACTTTACATGTGCAACAAAATCAGTTGCAAAAAAAAATTATTCATGGTGAGACCAGTATGTGCACTACCAAGAGCATGACAACATCCTACAGTGGCATCTTTCGTTGTCCATGTTCCTCCTGTCCTTTCCCCCCGCAGCAATTCCTCAATGTTCCTTTGCCTGCTACCCAAGGTATGTGTTTGCACATGTATCATAACGCACTAAAGCATATCACTAGCTGTCTCTGTTCTTGACACAGCCCTCTCCTCTTGCCAAGAAAAGCTTCTGAGCTACGACACTGAAGGTTATATAGGGAGGCAAGGAAAAACAGAAAGGAAATTAAGTCCAGCGATCTTCCTCAGAATGTGTCACACATTTTTAAGTAATATTTTTTTACCACAAGAGGTTTTTCTGGAAGAACAGAGAGAGTTGGGGGAAAGGAAGGATGGCTTTGATTTTTTGTAAGTTGCCTAATCAGTCTTTCTCTTCCAGGTTGCAGACTAACATTCTTTACAACTGCACTGCAGCATCCAGCTTAAGTCCCAGTTAAGACCTAGGGAAAAGTCTTAGCCAATTCAACAGGGCTGCATCCTCCCTTTCCAGTAATGACCAACTCTAACTTTGCCTTCTCTTTGCTTGGCTGGGAAGAGCCAGCCAATTTTACTGAGCTAAAGTTGTTGACAAGACAATTAAATCTGTGCAAGCCTTCTAAGAGTCTGAGGGAACATTCAGATCAGTTTGCAGACCTGCAAATCTCCACCATAAGATAGAGCTGCACATGCACAGCAGAATGAGTTTTTACACTAGCCATAAGTGATAATCAAATAACAAAATGATCCAATTGTGACTGAACTCTCAACATTTTTCAGTGCCCAGTAGGCAGAGAGGACTAAGCAAGCAGTGGAAGGATGCTGAGGGGCATTTCCTTCAGCAGCGCTCAGAGACCAGCAACACTGCTGCAATAGGAGCAGGGTGGTCACCCCAGATGCTTACCTGGAATTATCCACTGCCTCTGAACTGAAATACCTGTGTAAAAGACATCTAGACTATCAGTGCCAAAGAAAAATCTGTTTTCAAATGCTATAGAGTTCCTCACAATGAAAATCCTGGGGTTTTATCTATACTGAGCAATATGCAAAGCCTGTTTTAAAAAGAAAAAAAAACATGGAAGAATTTCTGGGGCTACCATAAAGTCTTGCCAAAAAATTAAGAAGTATTGAGACTGTGGGTTATCAGTTCCTCTTTCTGTTTCACTTTGTCATGTCTCTGAACTAAATCTTTATAGGTAAACATACTATGTCATATTTAACAGAAGATGATTTTTCCTACCAAGGAACATCACAACAAACACTGTCCCATTTGGAAATATTAGAGGTTTTGGATATTTTTTAATCCTAAATTCTCAAACACTGAAGATAATTCAGATAAATCAAAGTGAATATTCCAAAGCAGAGGTAGTTCCCTTGAACTTGAAGTATTACACATATATTTCAAAATTTATTACTTAGTAATAACTGTTAAAGGAGGATCAGGGCTTAATTTTTTATGCTATGAAATAATTATTTTCTGTAAAATGCATTTTCCTTTTTATATGGAAATGTAACAAGTGTGTTAAAAGCATTCACCTGAAGTTGCTCATATCTTCTTACAAATCATATTACATGTTTTTAATGTGATGGACTGATCAGATGCAGCAGTTTAAAAGTATTTGTCAAGATTTCCTTTGTTGCAAGATTTTGAGTGTTTACTTTTTTAAGATAAATTTAACTGTTTTGGTTTAAAGCACTGTACTTGCAGAAGGAGAGGAATGGATTGCAAAACATATTTTTAGAAGCAGTTCCAGGGTTTGCAAAAATCTAATTAGAATACCTATAGTGGAAAAAAAATGCACTCCTTTCCTGCAATTCATTACTCTGTTACTCAACTTTTTGTGAAAGTTTTAAAATTTAGAATTTGTAACTCCATGCTGAAGTTTAAAATTTCGTTACCAGTCCAAGTTAAAAATCTATTGCTTTGAAAAATATTTCATTTGCTGTATGGAAAGATCACAACTGAGCTTAAAAAACTAAAGCAATACTAAAGAAACATTTGATTTAACAAAATAATATCTTTAACTCTGAAACCAGAAAATCACATACTAACTTTCAATTTAGCAAAACCTGTTTTATAATTTTGCTGCTTCTAATCAAAGGTATGCTTCTGAGTCAGGTTAAATTTTTATGCTGAATAAAATTGAGCAAAAACTAAAATAATGCTGATTTTTGAAGAACCTCTGTATTTAGGATTATATTCTCTAAAAAATGGAGGAATTAACTGTATTGCATAAGCATGGGTGACATTTTACAGTAAGGTTTGTGAAATCTGGTAGTTGTGCAGGCTTTGAAAACATATTTAGTAAAACTTCAGAGGACAGCCTTGAGGAAACAGGGTTATTATATACAAGATAACCTCCCAATTCTTCCTGTTCTATGTCATCAACCAGTGTGCATATTATACATCATCCTATTTAAATAAACAGAGCTTTTTTTTTTTGTAAACAAGGAGCATACTACTTTAAGGAGATCTCTTGAATGAAACTGCTCTTAGACTTCTTTCAATGTCATTGATTTTTTGCTTTCTTACAAATACTTGCATATTGTGGGTAAACATTCATGTATTTACCTGTATTATTATAGTCTTTTACCAGAGGCCAAAAACTGTAGGCCTCCTTCATTGCTTAAAATTTGCCCAGTTGCTTCGATTTTTAAGAGATTATACCCAAACTAGTATCTGAAATAATATTAATTTTATAAACACAGTGAAGGCAAACCAAACACTAATGTGTGATGCTGTGTTTCTAGGTTTTGCAAAGAGCTGATTACTTGGTGTCTGTCAAGAAAAGCAGAACTAACATAATTTTTCCACATAAGCACTAGTCACTGAAGCACTTTTAAAATGCAGGTGTCCCTGCTCTGTGTTTCTCCTGCTGTACAGATACAACACATTTGTCTCATCCTTTAGTGATGTCTGGTTCATTAGCACATAAAATAATATTGTCAGATAATGTGTGTTCAATTTTAATATAGTAAACCTTACAACTGGGAATAACATAGGAATTTCAAATCTTTACCACATCTTTGAAAGAGAGGTGAAAGCTAAGAAAACAACAGTTGTGTATCCATTTATCTGTTAAAACATATTTAGTCCAAACGACTGCCACCACACTCTCTCTAATAAGCTACTCCTCCTCAAATACCATAGATACTTTTCTCTGATGTTTTGGATAGACACAATAGAATGGTTACACAGAAGACTAAAATAAGCCTATCAGAGAAAAAGTATAACCTGAAAAATATATTAGAGTTGCTACTTCAGTGCTAGTAAGGATCAAACTTAGGTTGTATTCACATCAGGCTTATAAACAGTACTCTCTGCTCTGCTGTGTAAGTGACCAACACACAACACTGTTAACAGTAGGAAGAAATGCAGGAGGCCTCTTTAATGATAACGGAGTTTAAAAGTGTTTATTATTGATTCTTTGCATTCAGGATTAATATAGCTGGAATCAAAGATCTAATGTCCAAAATTCTTTTCAGTTCTTACTAAATTTCAGAAAAACAACTAAAGGGCAGTTCACTGTTCATGAACACTCACTGGCAGTATTTGGTCTTTACTGAAAGGTTAATACATGTTTGCCTTTCTCTTTGGTTGTTTTTGGGGGGTTTCTTGTTTGGTTTTTGATTTGTTTGTAGTTGTTTGGGGATTTTTTAAATAAACAGCATTGGCATCTGTACCTCTAATATACAGAATACAATTAGAGAAGGACCTTCTATATTTCTTCTCGTGTTAAAAAAAACCCAAACCAAACCAAACAAAAAAACCCCCCCTCAAAAAAAAAAAAAAAACCAAAAAACCACAAAACAAACAAAAAACCCCCAACACAACAAAAACAAAACAAAACAAGAAAAAAAACCAACCAAACTCACCCCAGTCCTTTGGAGTTAGAACAAAGTTTTATTAGGAAAATGTATAGAACAAAGATAACAGTTTTTAACTATAATATATCCATATCTATATATATATCTAAGAGAAAAAAATAAAAGGGAATCAAACAGAACAGTTTGTAATCAACACCTTTGAACGAAATGAAGTCTCTGCCCCCTCTGGGTGCAAGTCTATTTGCGGACAGCAGGTGCCGATGCCACACCTCGGCCGCGGCGTTGGCTCCCCAGGAACGGAGGGAAGAGGTGCCGGTGGCTCCCGGGGACGGCCCCGTGGGAGTCCCGTGTAGTCTCACGGGGGTGCTGCTGCAGAGGGGTGGGGTGGGGCCTTTTCCTCCATGGGGCAGTGTAGGCCCTTTCCTCATCCTTTGTTCTCTCTGCCTATAACTGTCAGCCCCCTCACGAAGTCTGCTGGAAATCCAAGGCAGCGAAGCCTCTCTCTCTCTCTCTGAGGCACAGGGTTCCCAGAGCTACGGTTGGAGCGGTGGGGAAAGGGGAGCCAAGCTGAAGAGAGGCCTCCCTCTGAGATGCTTCCACTCCCAGCAGCCGCCAGAAACCAAGTGCCAAACCCAGCACACGGGGGAAAGGAAAACAAAACTCTCTCCCTTCCCCCTCACCTCCCCTCAGCAATCAAACTGGAATCTCGAGCAATCAACCACTCCTTTTGTTAGCTAGCAGTGGAGGGTTGGCCGTTGGCTCCCAAAACTCGGTGTTGCGTAGGGGAGGAAAATTCCACCATTCTGAACGGGACATGGGAAGTTATAACATAGAAAGTTCAAATGTGAGCAACCGGATTACAGGGTAGAATGTTTTCAGGAAATATCAAAGTAATTGTTGGAACTGTTGATTTAAAATTCGTATTGGTCCTCAGGAACAAGGGAATGGAATAGAGATGACAGATTTTTAGGGAAATCTTCCACAGAGTACAAGTGCCAGTGATTCCCAGGATGAAGAATTTGGGCAAGGAAGGCAAGACACCAGCACAGCTGAGTAGGGACCTTCTGGTCAAATGAAAGGGAAAAAAGCAAATAGACCAGAGTGTAAACTAGGACAGGTCACCTGGGAAGAGTCTAGAGATGAAGTTCAATTATGTAGGGATGGGCCGAGGAAGGCCAAGGAGAAGCTGGACACAGGGTAAAGGACAGTTCTAATTCGTGCTTTGCAGGTGAGGTTTCCAGCTCAT
>JAWWEU010000040.1:71876222-71951485 GCA_035583155.1 Acropternis orthonyx | reverse complement strand
TCTGTACCTCTAATATACAGAATACAATTAGAGAAGGACCTTCTATATTTCTTCTCGTGTTAAAAAAACCCCAAACCAAACCAAACAAAAAAACCCCAACCAAACAAACAAAACAAAGAAACCCCACAAACAAACAAGACAAAAAAAAAAACCCACCCCAAGACTGTTTCAATAACAATTTCCTTAACGGGGCTCCCCATCCATCTCTTGCTTAAGGACATCTAACACACACTCTAAAGAGCAATTGGATTATTGAATCTCTGCAGAGAACCAAGGCCACTTACTCAAACACCATCAGGAGCTCCAGTTTGAGTGGCTCTTTTCACTGGGATATATCACCGCCATGGAGCCATGCTATTAAAACGTCTCATCTGACTCACAGGTATTTTTCCTGAGATTGTTAAAGAGGGAATTATCTACTTTCTTTCAAAAGCACAGTAAGCCAGGAAAGAGTTAAGAGAATGCTTTCTTTCCCTGGAAAAAAAAAATTATTTGGATTACATTTAGTTCAGGAACAGTTCCAGTAGATTGGACTCCAAAAATAGAAGGTAGCTGCAGTTGGCTTGCTTCTTCCTCTCAGTTTGTTCCTGAACCAGAAAACCTGCAAGCAGTAGCAGTAAAATGACATTCAACCTTCTTGAACAGGTGCTGAGCACAGCACAGCATAGCTAAGCTGTGCTGAAGACTCACCAGAAAGTTGCTGTAAAACACAGAGTGAATGATGCACAAGATCCATCGCTCGGACCTACCAGCTCCAAAGCACCTGTGACGGTTTGATGGTTGCAGATGGTTGAGCAGACTGGCAGTGCTGGGCAAGAGGAATTTTATGGAAACTCAGAAGCTTCTCTAGATCTGACGAAACTGTGAAAACTGAATAGTCTTGCTCCTGACTTCTAAAGAAAGCCTGGACTAAGATGCTCTACCCCTGCCCTGTCATAAGAAAAGTTTCAGGCCTCAATCTGCAGAGTTGCATAGAAGTTATAATATTTTATTGATGTACCTCACTGATAAAAAGCACTCTTTGTGCACTAATCAAGGAGCATAGCAACTCACCAAAATAGAGAAGAAATTACTTTTCTCCTTGCATGAAAATTGAAAGAGCTGAGAAGAGAGATGTACAGACTCTGTTCCTCAGCCAGCTAACAGTAAAGAGAATTTCTGCCCTGGAATCAGTGTTCAGCACTGACAGGAACATAACAATACAAAACAATGACAAAGACATTCAAATTATTGTACACAGTAAAAATAATTGTGGAAAGTACCAGATCAGTTAATATTTGGCAACAGTAAGCTAATGTTATTGTTTGAATTAATTTCCTTTACAGTTCATGAGTTGACTTCATAAAGCTGTTACTCTGTGTTGATAGACAAAAGCACTCACTTTCTGCAAAAGCAACAGAAAATGTCTTTCTCCTTTCTCTTAAAAAAGATGGGTTTGTTCATCGAGCTATAAACCAGCATATTAGTTTAAAAATAACTTAGGAAACTATGTCTTTCTGAATTGTGATTTTGCCAACACAAAGAAATAGCTCATATATTTATCTATCATTACAGCCTGGTTATGGGAACTAGAAAAAGGAATGCAATGATAGGAACATTAACCTTTAACAATGGTTGAGCTATAACCCACTCTTGTTCCAAGACTCCAGTTGCACAATGGGTCTTTTTATGATAGTATAAAATGTCTTTTCTGATAGCAGTGTTTATAGAATTAGCTTGAGATGACATCTTCTTTGTTATCTCTCAGGGCCCTAGTAAAGCAGGGGAAAGAATGTCTCTGCATAGGGAAAACTAGACAGGAGCAATCTCCATGACTATTGGAGAAATGAGTCGACCAGACATTTAGTCAAGATTTCCACTGAGCAAATCAGCACTCCCTGCCATCTCCTTTCTAAACCCAAACACTCACTGCAGAGCATTTGGTTCCCCATTGTTGCACTCCTTGGGGCAGATAGGAGCTTATATATTTTTCCACCCCTCTTGCCACTGCACTTTCCCCATTTGGTTCTTCACAAACCTGCCCTTCACACTTTTATCTCGCTTCCTTTCCATACTCTACTAAGAATTGCATAGCAAGCTCTGATTAGCCACCTTCATACTGCATACATACTGTCTGTACACCACATATGTGTTGCCACACATGGCAATACGAAGAACTTAATAAAAATCACCCTTTGGCAGCACGCAGGAGAGCTTCCACTGAGACAAAACCACATTTTACTTTGCTAGACATTCAAAAGAGGGTATAAACTAACCTACTCTGTGAGTTTAATTTCCTATAGTATTGAAGCGCTTTTCAGTGTATTCATTATTCAGAACTGTGCTCAAACCATTTAACCACTAAAAATGTACTTTTGTAAAATTTAAACCTGAAACAATTCAGAAGGTTTATCTGAGTAAAGCAGTTCACCACGAGCAGTGTGACATTGTAAAAATCTCTTGGTCCCTATTAAGCAGATATTGCAGGGAAAGGGGACACCATTACAAGAGTAGTGGAGGTTTGGGAAAGTGACTTTGAAAAGGTAGTAAATTAACAGGACGTGTCTATTTGGAGATCTTTTTTTCCAGATTAGGGCTCAGTACTGATACGTGCCATTCCATTTTTCCGTGCAAAAGTATGTGAGAATCAGGGTGCGAGCCTCTAAAGAGTCTTCTCCCTCTACAAGACTATTGGGAAGCAGCAAGATGTTTTTATAAATTGCAACACTCATTGTTGAAGTAACAGTACTCCATTTCCAAAAAGCTGAGTTGTACCTGTGTCAGGAGAAAAAAAATTCCTGCTTGTAGCAATGTGAAATGAAGTTGAACAAAAGAAATTAGGTCAGTTATGCTAATTAAAATAATTCTTTGCATGTATGATCATTTGCATTTAGAAAAGTCAAGCAAATTAATTCAAACACATATTTCCCATTTAGACAGGTCTTATGAATTTACATGTCAATGCACATTTGAGGTTAATTGCAAAAGTTTTCTTTCCCTTTTTAATACTTCTCAGTCACAGGATTTACATTGGAAAACCTGACTTGTGTTTGAAGTTAGATAGGATTCATCTATCTATCATTCAAGTCAATAAAAATTCTGGTTTTCAAATTAGCTATGCAGCAATGCCTAATATATATATATATATATATTAGTTTCATTCCTGAAGGCAGACATTCTTCTTTACCAGGTTAGCAGGGCAAAGTTCAGCAAACAAGAGAAGATATGACACCTACACTTGTCTTGGTTCAGAGCAGTCAGGCAGTTTCAAGTTAAATTCCCCAGTCATGCCCACTTGCTGGGTATTAGTTTGATTCACAGAGTTATTGCACTACACATGGACTAAATTCCTTAGGAGGAAACTGAATTGTTTCAGATGTGAACAAATGTCCTCCAGCTTCTACCAGAGACACGGGGCCTGGAGGAGATCAGCCCTTCGGACAGATGCAAATGACAGGGATCCAGGGGATCTCCATTAGGGGGGGACCAGGCCAAATCTAGTCAGAAGCAATCCCTCCCTCAAAACACAGCTAGTGCTGATAGTGCAGCATCAATACCATCTGTTTTGCTTTGCTCTCTGCTCCTATTGCAGCCAATGGCTTTCCCATGCCAACAGGCAGACTGGACAGTCTGACAGATACTAGAACTCAGACAGCTCTCACAGGAGCTGAAACAAAATATACTGAGGGCTATGAGTCTCATGCATAGAAATAATAACTTTTCCAGCTTCTAATAACTTCTACCCCCAATATTAAGTAGAAGTCTAAATTTTTAATTTTAAATCTCTTTTATGAAGGTGGGCTTTGTCCTTGGTGCAATCTCTGGTTATTTTCACCATATGTGACCTTCCCTTCAAGCAATTAGTTTTGTATTAGGAAACAGCACTTGATCAGTGCAACTTATGAAAGAGCATTTGTATATTGCCCCATGTTCTCTGGTTTCATTGAGACCATCTAAAGGCCTCTTCTCTAGTCCATCAGATATTGCTCATCTATTCCCATGGTTTTTCACAGCAAGAGGGGCCTCAGCCACTGACTGATGTGGCAGAGGAAAGATCATCACCAACTTACTCACCCACTCAGAAAGCTGAGCTGCTTTTGAGTAAAATTTTAAGATGTTCTCCTTTCTTACAAATCAAAACTTTTATACAACACAGCACCAGCAACTGGAGAGTTTTCATCTCAGGATCAAGTCTGTAGCAGAAGAGGGTTAACCACCTTAATTAGACAAAGTCATTGAGTTCTAGGGACATATATTACTGATGGAGCAAGGCTATTTACAAGAGAATAGAGTGATAGAACAATGGGTTCAAACTGAAAGAGGGAAAATGTACATTAGATCTACAGAAGAAATTCTTTACTGTGAAGGTGGTAAGGTCCTGGTACAGGTTGCCGAGGTAAGCTGTGGCTGCCCCATCCCTGGAAGTGTTCAAGGCCAGGTTGGATGAGTCTTTGAGCAACCTGGTCTAGTGAGAGGTGTCCCTGTCCATGACAGGGGTGTGGAACTGGATGATCTTTAAGGTCCCTCCCAACTCAATCCATTCTATGATTGTGTGATATTACTGACAATCATAGACTCCTGTCCTAGCTTACAAAATTATGTTATTTAAAAAAAAAAATCCCACAAACAAAAACCCCCATAGTTTACATATATAATGCAGTACCTACCTAATATTCTAGGACTAATTGGAGCTGGGATAGATGTTTACAAATCCAGAAAAAAATACACTATAACTTTGATTTGATGATTAGTTTTGTGACTTTTGTAGTTGATAAGCTAGCCAAGAAATTCCAAGCAGAAACACAAATGCCCTTTAAATGTCACCATGCCTTCACTGGTAATATCTCATTTAAGTTGCATTTAGAACCATAAATTATAAAATCGTGTTCTACACACCGCAAGGTCTCTGGTCCTTTTCTTGGATTCATCTGATGAGGACTGAGTTTGTCACAGAAAGTCAGCCTTTGAAATAAACCACTTCTCAAGCATTTCTTGATTTTTTTGGCATCAAGGGTCATCTCTCTTGTTACTGTATCAAATTTTACCAGGGGAGATTTGACTACCTAAGTTAGATATGAAGATGCATATTTGATGTAGATTGAAAGTGCATCTATACTTCCTAATATTACTCCTATAAAATTCACATAGTTGCATATTTATGACCTGTCAAGGAATTTAAGATGAAATTTGCCCAGTTACCAAGATGATTTCTGCCTGTCAGCATTTATAACCATCCTAAGATAAAAATATACTAAAATTATTAAACATAATAATAATAGATATTTACAGAGTGTAAAATATTACTATGCCTGAAGTTTCTCCTCCATGTGAATTTGTTTGAACAAATTTTCAAAAGAAAACCTAACTACTTTAATATGATGCTTCTCCTTGGGGACACACTGATACAGAACAGTCATCTAAGACAGTTTATCATTTGGTGTATGTGTGCTGGAAGGTACTGTGGCACTAACAAAGCATGAAACTACATAAAACAAAGCAGATTGTACATCAGAATCTGTCCTGCTGGTTGGCTTTGGCCATAGTTATGCTTTATGTTTTCTGAAAGAGAAGAAAATCTGCTGTACTCTTCACCTGGGGCTATTTACTGTGGCATTTTGATTCTACATCTACTTTATAGCAGCTTGTGTTTTTAATTCTCAGTGTTTTCCTATCTCGTTAATGAAATAACATGGGATCTTTCTATTGTGTATAATTATAGATGTAATTCATATATGTAGATATTAAATCCAACTGATAAAATATTTAAACTGTTCAAGAAAATAGTAGTTTGAGGATGAAGGCCTTTGAGTTTATCATTTTATTTTAACCCTAACAAATTCAGTCCATCCAGAACTGTTCAGAAGCACCATGAAACTTTATATAAGCTGAAGAGCTTGCATCCCTTTTTTCACACACCCTCCCCTCCCCATCAGTAGCATTCTAGTCCACATTTTCAGGTATAAATTTTGGTCCCATGACATACCAGTTGACTCACAAGGAAAAATATGGCTCTTAAATACAGAATGAAAAATTAAATAACTCAAGGTTTCCCCTCCCTTTTTTTTTTTCTGTTGGTTCCCATAGTCACCTTTTTCTTGGTGGCTAGACTTTTTCACTGGAATGTGTCCCACTGTGGAATATGAACTACCTAATGATCCCTTGTTCTCCTTGCATTCAACACAAGGTACAGAAATTAAAGCCATATTCATAACCATATTGAGGTCTGTAAGTAGTAGCAAAACTGGAAATTCATTTAGTGGTATGAGATTCTCTTCTAACCAGGTGGGACAAAAAGAACTTTGCAGTTGCTGGAAATCTGCATTTAAATATTTCAAACAAATAATTCTGTGTTGATA
Source organism: Acropternis orthonyx (assembly GCA_035583155.1). Taxonomy (NCBI): domain Eukaryota; kingdom Metazoa; phylum Chordata; class Aves; order Passeriformes; family Rhinocryptidae; genus Acropternis; species Acropternis orthonyx. Next base: position 71,945,150 of record JAWWEU010000040.1, on the reverse strand, counting down.
TTAAGGTTAGAAAGAACAGTTGCAATCAGCTAAAAATGTTCTTAATAGATCACAAAGTATATTTTGTCAGACCATAAGATAGGTTTGACAAAGTGTTTAGCAGTATCTTGGATTTAATCGCACTTTATATCATTATGCAGAATAGTTGTATTCAAAGATATTGGAGACCTCACTGTAACTTCTTGTCCAGCAATTCAGCTTGACAATACTTGTTTTGTTAAACTTCCATGGAACTACTCACATTGACTTTGCAAAGTTAAGAGGGGTTGGGAAGTCATAATTCAGTCCAAAGAGTTTGCTTAGTGTTTGGGGCTGAAATGTGGCTTTAGAGCTTGACACCTCCCAGCCACTGGAAAGGCTCCTTCCGTGGTCAAAGGGAGCTGGCTCAGGCCGGCTCACTGACCAGCAGTATATGGAGCAATCCCTGTGCAGGGTGTTCCAGGAGGAAGGTCCTGGATCTCTCAAAGCCATTCTGGGAACACAGCCATTTGCTACTCCTGTATGAAGGGTTACAGCACACTCTTTGCTAGGACTTTTAACTTTGGAGGAGGGACTAATATAATTTTTTTAAGTACAGATTACTTTTTTTTTTTTTTCAACTTGTTGAAATATAACAGATTTTTCTTAAAAACTAAGAGACTTAAAAAGAAACAACAAAAACTGTGTCTGAGACAACATCAAGAAAAAGCCTGTGCAGACCGGCTTTCCTCTCTGAAAAAGCTGTCAATTTAATAAACCATTTGAGTTGGGTGCAATGAATTAGTGGTCTTGGTTGAGCTCTTGCAAACAGATCCACAAGCACAATGGGCTGGATTCTGCCCTAGTGAAGTCAACTGGAGACTCATCTGTGATTAAATGGGAGCAGGAGACCTGACTGACAACATTTAAGATGCTTTCTAGCAATTGGCACCTAAAAAAGGCAAACAATTAATAGGTTACAGACTTCTGTGTCTGCCCAACTACCCTACAGCCCTTCACACCCTGGTTTCCTGAAATGTCATGACCACTGTCCTACTGGCAGAAAAGTGGCCTTGAAGGTGGCATCAGCTTGCTCATGACAGAGATACATTCCAATTCTGTCCCCACCACACACAGGAAGAAACAAAATGTAGCCAAAGCTAAAGTTGAGAAAGACAACTCAACTTGGCCCTGCCATCAGGTTCCAGAGAGGCAGATCCATATTATCAGATGTCTTTATAGAAAGCTGAAAGAACAAGCACCAAACATGTGAGATCCTTGTAGGTCAGTGAAAACAAAGATCTTAAGTTATATACAGAAGTGTCAACCACATTATAAATTAATGGTGTTTAGTGCTGAATATGAACTCCAAGTATTTGGTAGGGTTATCATGTATTCTCACCAATCCTGTCATTTACCTCTGCAGCCCTCACTTCGCTGTCATTTTTAATCCAGAAATTTTCTTTCTGAGCAATTCAACCAGAGATGCTCACATAAAAAAGGAAGCACTTACAGAAGTTTTCCTCAGTCTCACCATGATTCTCTAGTACTCACACGCATCTGTCAACACTGCTCACTGAAGACAAGATATGGGTTTAAGACTAGAAATATGCTGGATTTATGATAGGTTAGCTGTAACATCACCAGGTAAGGATATTTATCTGGCACCTACTGCAACAACCAAACTTCCCAAGTGGACACATTCAGTTACAGTTGAAATCAGAATCTGGAAATGCAGAGATACATGAAAAACAATAGAGGAAGGAAAATTTTAAGAGACATTTGCTGTGAAAGAAGTCTCATAACACATTTCTGTTCAACTTTTAAATGCAAACCCAATTCAAGTCTTTTTCTTTTTGAAATAATTTTTCCAATAATTGCCAGATCAAGTAATCACTTAGGGTAGTCTGACAGTGAAATCATATTTACTCTTAGTTTTGCCAATATTTAATTTGCCTACTTTTGAGATAAGTCAGTCCCTTCTCCCGCTATGCTGAAGGAAAGCTCTGCTGAAAGAAACTGACCCACTTCCAAGCATAAATAAACAAGCAACCTGAGTTCCTCCTCACATGGATCTAAATAAAGGATGTTATGATATTACAAGATGCTGCTGTCTGAGCCAGGAAAAACTTGAAATAGTAAAGAGATGTACCATCCATTACACAAGTAGGCAAGCAAATGGAAACTTCCTGGTGCTAAATCTTTCCCCAGTGAAAGAACAAGCCCAGTTTCATAACTAGTGCCAGCCCTGGTGACAAGTGCTTAGACAAGGCTCCTGTTGTCCTGATAAAGTCAAAGTCAGCTTTATAAAGGTGATGTATAATGTACTGAGCTAAAATGCTACTTCCCATCTGATCCAAGTTCTGCTTCAGCACATAGCCGGTGACAGTCTCACCATTCCTAAAAGACTGTTTCCGAAGTGAGCTGTCAAGCTGCTTTATGGGAAGAACAGGCATGTAACCCATTTGATGACCTGAGGTGAAGTGGGGAGAAAACAAAGTTTTCATCAGCTGAAATATATTTTTGTTTAATTTTGTTGTTTGCAGTAGATTTGTCTCACCCACTTTGATCTCGAAACTTCAGACAAGTACCAATAACTGTACCTGGAAAATCAACACAGGTGTCAAATTGTTCTGTCTTGCACAGGTTGTGTGGAGATGGAGAAGGGAGTAACACTCCTCTCTCAGGTCTTGCACTCACAGCTCAGATGAATACTGTGTGGTGTCACATGAGCCCACACAGGCAGGAGGCCAACCTGAATCAATCACAAATCTCATAAGCAATAATTTAACACCAGAACAACTCTCCTCACTTACTCAACTGCTGCTCAGCTCCTTTAAAATGTCATTCAAAAAGCAAGTACCATGTATCAGGGCATAAGATTTGTGACTCTGTGTTTCTCTTCTTCAGAAATATTCTGGAAGATAAAAACAGAGACAGAAAAGAAATGATGGTGAAATAAGTCCAACCTTCTAAATCTCTCTGCGTCCATACACTTTGAAAGAACGGAGGGGGGAAAAAAGTTCATGAGGGCTGAGCCAAGTTTAAGCTGAGCCAAGTCTTTTGTGAAGTTTTCTGACATGTCCAAAATAAAAATTAAAAAATGAAGGCATATTTAAAAGTTTCATCAGGCAAAATGGTAGTCATGTCTTAAGTTATACCCAAAGGAATTGATGTGGCTTGGTCAGTACAACCACAGACTTAGTAAGTCAGAAGGCTTAGGAGGAGTGCCTCACCACATTAAACCAACATCAGATAGGATGAATTTAGGGAGCATACGCACCTGCTAGACTAATCCAAGATCTATGGGATTGATGAATTTGGCACCATTTCATTTTGGTATTTGCATTATGATACCTATCCAGAAAATCAGCCAAAACAATTTTGCTTTTAGCAGTGCAGGTTTTACAATACTTGTGGCATGAGGATGGCTATTTCCACACCATGCTTCTTGAAAAAGAAACCTTGATCTCTTCTAGGCTCCTCAGTGTGATTCTCCTGATGCTATAACATGTGCCAAGAGAACATGCTTGAAACCCAAGTTTCTGGATTTGCTGTCTGTGGACTTCCAGCACACCCCAGATGTTTGTTTGTTTGATCACCTCCTGCTAAGGAAACAGCAAGTACCCCCCTCCATCACTTCTTCTCCAGCATATTCACATATTTACTGGCACAAGCCCCAAAACTGTTTGGGGTTTAGAGCTGCCCGTAACAAATTCCAATGCAGAACATCAAGCTTTTGTTTCTCCTCATTATATAAAGAGCAAAGTCACTTGCAGAACTTAAGTCTAGATCCCCTGTGTCTCACAAACAACACCACGTTTTGGAATGTTTGGACTCTGGATCTTTGCATAGGATGTTCTCAGAGAAAGCAGGCATTTCTCAAAATTACGGAAATGTAGATTCCATCAGATAAAGCGGTTTTCCCATTCAACACACAGAAAGGGCCTGAAGTAACAAAACAAAAGCTCAGTAAAGGGCATAAACAAAATTAACAGGAATTCCTCTAGGCTGAATGTTAGAATAGAGCCAAAACTATTGAAATGTCCGGAACCCAAACAGCGCCTAACTAGTTCACAAGTTCATTCAGGGTAGGGAAAGGGGGAAATGTGGTCAGACACTTCTGTCATTTTGAAGAATATCTGTGGGACTTTGACAAACAAGATGAATGTTCTCATTCAAATGTACCACCAGTTATTTAACTTACTTCCCCTGAATGTCTGGACTTCAGCTGCCTAAAAGACTGAAATATTTTGTCCCACAAGAATTTCTGGTGTATTGATTTATTTTTATTTCATTCTGAGCCCTTCTCAAAGAAAGATTCCTGTTTTGAGCATCCACACCTATAAACAAAACAGGCTGTCAGAGCTTGCTTTCTTCAGAGCCCCTACCATCAGGTACTTCCCCATGCCACCAGGCTGGTTTATGTTGCTCACAGGGGTGTCGATGCTCTTTGGAGAAGTTCTGAACTCTGGTCTTTGCTGAAGAGCGACCTACGGAAGACTTCCACTAGGTTGTCTCTCCTCCTTGCTTTTAGCTGTTAAACATCTGAGACATCTTAAAAGAACCTGAGTGTTTTCCAAACGTTAATGTGTAATTCACCATCTTTTACTGGCATGAAGACAATGGAATATAGAAAGAAACAGACTGTAACTTTTTTAAAATTATGTCTCATTATAGTAACACTGCGAACTCTAACTTTTTAGGGATGTAAAATGTTTATATTCTAACTTAGTACCAGTTTTAATAATATAGGTTCTGAAAAATAGCAATTCATGTCCATTTTACAACACATCCTTCTCTTGGGAAGGACCGTCCTCTGTTGATCTAGATTTAGAACTCAATTTTAAGTATCACTCACATCCTCAGAGCAGTGGACTCACTTGGAAAGACAAATTGACAGAAAAAGTTATACCATTAATCCCCAATGAACTTTTGCAGAGAGCATTACACAGCCAACGATGGGACAGAAAACAGGCTCCCTGGCTTACCATAGCCATGAAGTTAGGCTTGGCACTGTACAGCACGCCCTCTGTTTTTAATATCCACAGAGGAAAGCCGACACTGGCTTTCACATGGGCTTGGTGTTGTGAGAGTTCTCTTTTAATAAATGCCCAGAGTCACTTCAGGGTTGGTGCTAAATAAAACAGGCAGCAAAAATGTAAACTAACGTCTGATGTTTTGTTTTGCTGCATATAGCCACCAGGAAAAGTGAAATATTTCAGAATCCCCAGAGTACAAGTGGAAAAGAGTCTGCAGTATAGTTCTGTCTTATTTTGGTCATGCAATAAAAAGAAACACTAACCATTCTCAGAGTGCAGTTCAGCACTCCTCAGCCAGTAGCTGTGTGACCTGGCATCAATGTCATCTCCGAATATGTTATGATGTTCATAATTTTCCAGGGAACTGGGAGAACAGGAAAAGCCCAGCTGACGTATCCTTCCATTTGCTGAGGAAAGCCATGAGTTGTACCTATTTGCTGCAATTCCTGCCTGAACTTTAGAAAAAAATATTGCAGCCAAAAATTTTCTAGCTTCAATTGTAAAGAAAATGTATTAGGGATAAAATATTTCCCCCACCTCCTTTTCATATTACATATTAGCTACAGCAAACCTGGAGCTCCAGTGGTTATTAAAGTCTTGCTATGCTGTTTCCAAATAGCAGCTCATCTTCCAGTTCTAGTGGCCTCCTTGCACTCTACTTTCATTACCTCAAGTTTCCTCTCCAATAGAGAGCAGGTCAAACTCTCCTCTCATTTCCAGTCACATTAGTCTGCAGTTGCTTCATAGATCTCCATGACGTTCTGATTGGTTTCAACCACGTTGACCAAGAAGAAAAATTTCCCTCCTGGAAATGATGTGAATACTTAAGTTACAGAGAAACAGAGCATTAATTTCAGGTTCTGCTGATGTCAATGAGAGTTCTGTCATTGGTTTCAACAAAACCACAGTTTGGTCCCCTAGTACTGAATAAGCCCAGTGAAGTCAGTATATACCCATCTGGCAGCAGAACAAACCAACTTCTGCTTTCAGCTACTGCTACGCAAATCCTTTTGTTTCAGTGTTATCACATACTCCCTAATTCATTCTCAGGAGGTCTCCTACACAAGATTTTTTTAGAAAGCAGTGCTTAGCAATACCTTGCGTTCATAACTAGAATACACTAGTACTTTCATCTATGTCAACATCAGATTCACCTGCTGTATTTGGTGTGAAGAAGGAAAAAGCATTTTAAACAGCCATCCTCTCACCTCCTCTTTTCAGATCTAAGGGCTTGCAAATGTAAATGGAAACAGTAATATATTTAACATACTTCTGTGTTGTATCATTTAAGTCAATGCTGTCAGCAGAATAACATGAGATCTTTATGTTGACTGATATGTGGGAACTAAAACAGCTTTAATGCTATTATGTTAATAGTTCAGTAGTTTTTACATAGAAGAAATTATCCACAAAGAATCCAAAAATGGAGACATTTACTCTCTTTCTGGGTTAAAACTCCAAAATTACTAGTTTTATGTTCCCTACAATATTTAGTCCCCAGTCTGAAACTAGAAATTCATCTGATCTCTGAAGTTTAACATCAATAACTATTCTATTAAAACAGCATTTTTTGACTGTGCTGGGGAAAATATACTAATGGATAAAATCATTTGGCTAGAAGTAGTTACTAATTGATTATCCTGTTTCTCTAGAACAGTTCTTACTCTATTTGACTGCTGAACTTTTCCTGAAAGGAAATGAACCTTGAAGGAACGCTGCAAATTTAATTGTGCCATTTAGCCACTCATGGCAAAATCTTAGTGGCAAATTATTACTGAGTTCCCAGTTTTAAGAGGTGCCCATAGTGCAGTTTCCTATGATCTGTTAGCTACTCAAGTATTTATTTGAATGCAGATTTAAGGGCACTATAACAACAAAATACTTTTTCTTTTTATTCTACTGGTGTCACCAGTTACATCACACTCCTGAGACCATGATCAGTGTAACTAGAGCCCCTCACTGACATCACATGCAACATTTACTTTAAAGAAAGGTTGACTGATTTCTGTAGTGAGGGCAAAAGGGATACAATGAGAAGTGGAAAACCGAGCCATCTACTGTGTTCAAGGAGCAGTTCAATCCACTCTGTGAAAAATTTGAATCTGAATCTCACTAGGCTGAAGATACCAAGTCCTGATTTAAGCTCAAGTACTTCATATAAGCATATTAACTTTGACTCTATGTATACAGTGATGGATACAGAATGCAAAGATGCAATGTTAGGTAACTCTTTTCCAAGCATAAGAATCTATTGAAAAGGCCCAGTAGGTTTTGGTCTTTACAATATTGGGAAATATATGAATGAAAGATAATACTTTATTTGAAATCTCTTAATGGAGACAATGGGAGTTGTATGTGCATTCAGTCCAGTTTTATCAAAATCCATATGTTTATGTGTTGAAGGGGAATTCTGAGGAGAAAAGAAAACATTGTAATGCTAGAAAGCAACTGTGACATTATTAGATCAATATGCTGTGAAAGTCGATTCAGTCAAAAAAAACCCCAGTTCACTGCATGTTACAGTAATTCTGCAGACAAAAGGACAAGATTTGAATTGTAGTTTAGTGCTTTTCTGGGGAAAAAGAATGCTGTTTCAGCTTGTATTTGAAGATGAATAATACCTACCATATATTTGGCAGACTAATCTTGATCATTTTTCCTCCAGCAGCTCACAATCATCTCCCTCAGGGATGTGTGTGTCAGCACATTACCTAATGATAAACTGATAGCTGAATCTGCTGTTAAATAAGATCTGTAACATGACAAAGTGTCCACTTTTTATGTTTATGCATCTGTAAGTGCTACAAGGGGCAGATCTCCAAGTAAGTTCAGAAAAAGAAGGAGCTAAAGAATGCTTTGTGATGAGTAGAAATAAAATGGACACAGAGTAGTGAATAATGGAATTAAAGAATGTGGGAGATTTGTCTTCACAGGCCGGTCCTTCCAAGAAATGGAGCAGGAAGGGGGTGGAGATCAGTGAGGACATCCACAAATTTGACTTCCAAATGTGCTTGGATGTTTCTCAAGGGAAATAAGGAGCTGCGAATAGATGTGAGGACAAATGGCTACAAGTCTACAAGACCTTTTTTCCTCCCTCAGGAAATGATGGAACATTATTTTTGGGCAGCAATCCAGCAGAACCGTTCTTACAAAAACTAGTTCTAACCAACTTAGCTATAGGGTTGAGTGTAAACACAGAGATATCACAAAAAGTAAAGTAAATTGCCACAATAGACAATTTCAAGTCAGTCTACTTTCCTGAATATCCAGTGTTGGTACTATGATTGGAAATTCATTTATGATATGTATTTAATCCTATCAACAATTAACATTTCTATTTTGAGTGTTCCTGAGTTGATGCACCACAAAAGGGCAGAAGGAGGTTCATGCCAAGTACACCCAAACAAAGAACTGCTGAGAGGACACTACAGGGGAAGCTCTCACTTCTTCTGGGAAATCTGCATGAGTGGATGTCTCTCTGAAATGCCTGTACACTGATGCACACAGTGTGGGGAGCAGGCATTAGAGGTCTGTGTGCAGCTGCGGAGCTGCAAACTTACTGAGAGCACAGAGAGGTGGTGGGGCAGGACACATGACCATAGTGCTGCAAATTATGCCCTTTAGGAAGGACAAAGTAGGTTGATGAGAAGAGTTGTGCCTTGGGATGAATGATGAGCCAGCTGAGAGCCTGTGGGCAGACCAATATGGACAATGTTGCAGTGGACATCTGCCACAGACTGCCTGATCAGGAAGATGAAGAAGAAGATAAGACCTTTTTCCAGACAGCTGGAAGAATTTTCGTAGTTCACAGGGCCTGGTCCTCATGGGGGACTTGAGCCATCCCAGCATCTGCTGGAGGGATGACACAGAATGGCACAAGCAAGACAAGAGATTTCTAGAGTGCATCAGTGACAGCTTCCTGGCACAGGATCAAGAAACCAACAAGGGAAGATGGTCTACTGGACCTCATACCTACAAACAAGGAAGAAGTGGACAGGAACATGAAAGTCGAGCTCAGCCTTCCTGTAGTGACCACAAGATGGTGGAGTTCAGGATCCTGTAAGGAGCTAACAAGGCAAAAAGCAGGACTTCAGATAAGCACAGTTTTCTCCCGGGGTCTGCCTGGTGGAATCCCATGGCAGACAATCTTGGAGAGAAGAGGGGCCTGGGAGAGCTGGGACTAACTCCTCCCACTGTTGTTCTGTCCTGACAAGAGAACAACCAAGCACAGGTGACCTGCATGGATGAACAAGGCGTTCCTGATGACTCCAACGTGCAAATAAAACATGCAAGAGGTAGAAGCAGGGAAAGGTGACTCAGAAAGGATACAGAGACTGTGTTTGAGTGTGCAGGGATGGGGTGAGGAAAGTCAAAGCACTGAGTTGAACATGAGCCAGCAACGTGCCCTTGCAGCACAGAAAGCCAGCAATATGCTGGGTTACATTGGGAAGAGCTTTGCCAACAAGACTGAGAGAAGTGATCCTTTGCCTCCACTGAGCACTGGTGAGGCCACATCTGCACTGCTGTGCCCAGTTCCAGGCTTCTTGGTATAAGAGAGACATAGTCTTATGAACAGATTGAGTCCATCAAAGGTAGTCAGAAAACTGGAGCATCTGTCATACAAAAAAGATGAGAGAAATGGAACGGTTCAGTCTGGAGAAAAAAAAAGCCTGAGGAGGACATTACCAATATGGGAGACTCCTACCTGATGGAAGATAGTAAACAAGACAGGTCTGACACTCATACAGTAAATTCCACTTAAATATAAGAAAAAAAGATTTTTACTATAAAAGAAATCATACACTGGAACAGGTTGCCCAGAGAGTTTGTTGAGGCTCTGTCCTTGAAGATACTCAAAACTCAACTGGAAACAGCCCTGAGCAACATCATGGAGCTGATATTACCTCAAACAGAGAGGGTGGATTGAACAGCTTCCAGAAAAGCCTTCCAACCTGAGCTATTCTGTGATTCTGTTGTAGGAAACAACTTTTTTTATTTTTTCCCAGTTTTTAAATCCTTATTTACACAGATATTGTAAAACAGGTACTGCAAAAGAGATACAAACACAGATAAAATAAGCAGGAAATTATGTAGTAAGTTGACCTGTTTCTTTAAAAAAAATGGAATGCATTTGTATTTAATACTGAAATGAAGCAAAACCAATCTCTGAAGAAAACTTGTGTGATTCCATACCACACAATGAAAATGAAGTATTCAAAATTACCTAAATCAAAAACTTTCAAATTGAATTTCTGGACACTGGTATAAATAACTTCTGAAAATTCAAAAAAAAAAAAAAAAAACCAAAACAAAAAACAATTACTTCAGAGTATATTACATACATTCTTCAGTTCCTTATATTTGGCCTCTGAAAAACGACACTTCAGATATATAACTCTCTATTCTTTGAACTCCATGCATCAGCACTACCTGAGCAGACTGTTCTTCTGACAGATTCCACGGCAGAGACAGTGCTACTGAACCCGTAAGGAAGGCTGCAGTGCCAGCAGATCTGGAAATGGGCAGGCAGTCCCATATGGCTTCTGGGTGAGACACTGTAGGAAAGGCCAACTAAAGCGCAGGAATGGAAGCACAACAAGGAGCAGAGCTGTGCTGTCTGGGAGGGGCAGTTCACCACACAGGCTGAACACCCAGTTGTGGCTTCTCTGCTTTTCCTTTCCAGATTAATAGACTTGGCTGCTCTGATTGAGAAGTGCCAGCAATGAGCGAAGGCAAGAATGGATTTTATACTTATTTGAAACATGAGCAATAGTGATACCAAAAGGCCAGGTCACTTTTGCAAGGATATATTAAAAAAAGAAGAGAGAGGAGTACTAGCAGAACATACCCAGCCTGCTTGGACTAGAGGAGAAAGGAGAATGAACCATGAACCATATATTGTACAAATGGGTATAAAGGGAGCGAGAGATTAGAAGGGAATGAGGTATATCCAACTGCACAGTGTTCATGCTCACGGGACAACTTTGCAGATCCAAATGAATCTCAATGAAGGAAAGAAGCCAAAAGAGTTGGAATAGTGATGCACATCCTCTGGCACAAGAAACATTCCATAGAAAGCGCTTGCTTCTAATGTTGCCTGATGAGAATGGACAATCAGAGCATCACTCACCATACTGAGAACAGCCCCAAGGCACTAATCATCACTAGGAAAATCCAAGCTCTTGTCACCATCTACAAAGGCGTGGGGAGAGTGCGCAGAAAGATATTATGTAGCTAAACAAAACCTGGCCTGCGCAACATTAATCACCAAATGTCATCACCAAAAGAAAAAATAAAACCCAAAAAGAAAACTGGTTCCTTTGATTCTTTGGTTTGAGGGTATTCCTTTCTTCTTCCTTTTCTGTATTTATGGAGTAATTTTTCTTACAACATCAGTGTGTCTTACATTTTACTTTCAAATCAGTGGGAAAAGATATTTTTCTATTCAGCTATAATAATCCAGATCCTTCAGAGAAAAACATTGAATCAGAACAAAATTGCCAACAGAAGAGAAACTTTATCTGATCTCCTTCTAAAGCACAACTCTTCAGATAAAATCTTAGTTCTCTATCCCATATTCACCAAAATTATATAAAGGGCTAGCTAGATACTCTTTCCTTATAGTGAACTAGTTTGTCAGTAATAACTTTACTGTTTAGAAAAACTACTCAAGAAACACATTTTAGCAGTTATTGCTTTTGGAAAGAAGAGGTACTGATCCACCTACCTATAAAATGTAATATTAGGGAAGGCTTGGAGAGTTTGAAGTAATTTCTTTGTCCTGAAGTGGCTCAGGAAGTTAAAAACTCCAAAGCATTTCTTCAGAACAAACCCCAAGATGTTAAAGCTTCTCATGGAAACTTAGAGCACCTCATAGTGGAAAAGGTCCAGGTGGTTAGGACATTTGTCTAGAGGGCAAGTTTTCCCATTTGAGGTTAAAGCAGGAATGTCATGTAAAAAAGTGACTGTGCCACAGTGCTTTGGTGTTTCTCCCTCTTTCCAGCACTAGGAGATGCCCATGAATACAAATGAGTTACTGTGAAATAGATTATTTGAGCTTTCTAGAATCTACTGAATAGTTTGCTTGGAGTCCTTTAAAAAACAAAACAAAACAAACAAAAAACCCCAACTGTTTTGGCTCTTGGTTATCTATTTGTAAGAACAGGTAAAGTACAGGGAGAAAAAAAAAGAGCAAAAATCTATAGAAAATCCACTATTTTAGAAGCTATTCTACATATTCATTGCTGTGGTATTTGTCTAGACCACAAAAAAAGGAAAAAAAAAAAGAAAAATACAAGAACCAACAGAGACCTCAGTGAAGGGAAAGAAGGTAGTGGTAGAAATTCTAATGAAAATAAGGGTTGTAGTATGGGTGGTTTGACCATGCATCTTCCATTACCATTCATGGAAAATTCTATGGCACAATCTTTTAGCTTTCACTTAAAACCTTCATTACTGCGTAATTACTTATACACAGCCATTCTTGTTTGCTAGTTTATGCTTTGGGGAGCATCTAACCCTAAGAAATTGTAAAGGTATTTCTCTAGGCTTGAGACCAGACTTGGATGTCAAACCACTGTTGAATTTATATGTCAAGTAAAATGTTTAGAAGTACATTTTTCTTAAAATACAAATTTCTGTAAGTGTTGCAATGTGCAACCGTTGTTTGTTCTTCCTCAGCTGCTGCAAATTTTCTGAACGAAGCATGCAGTGTGTCCAGAAGGATTGCTCTGTTCAGCATTGCAATCCTATATGCAACAGTGTCTTTGTTTAGAGAGTCAAACCTTTACAAACCTGATTTGTTTCTCTGTGACCTAAACATTGGGTCAATTCACCCACCAGGGAATTCATGACCAACAAGGGGTGACAGCCATTTATCAGCATCCTGGTAAGTTTTGAAAATTAAGAATAATCTTGTTTAGAACTTGACAAGAGCATCAGAGAAAAAAACTGTTATTCTTGTGAAACACCTTGAAATTTTCCTGACATTCAAGGTGGGGTTTTGTTGCAGAATAAGACTCAACTCTAACTACAGCCTAGTGCAGAGCCAGGTGACTCATTCAGCTGAGCTTTGAGAGCTCTCACCAAATTAGCTCAGTCAGCTCATCACAAAGTAGACATCGAGGGCTCACCCTACTGCCATCTGAGATGTCCAGCTGGGGCTGGCAGATGTTTCACAGGGGCAGTGTAAGACACAGGCTCTCCTGGAGGAGTAACTGGAGGCCAGGTCTGGTACTGGGGGGAGTACACACTGCCTGTGTATGAAACAAGGCTCTGGTTGCTTCTCACCTGATTAGCTCTCTAGGCCCTTCTGATAGCACTCACCAGACCTGTGCCAATTAGAACAAGCTCCTTACATGACATTCCTATAGCTTTGTAGTAAGGCACCCAAAATTGTCTTGGACTTCAATTGAAACCCATCCTCTCACCCACATAAAAGTTTTAGAGCAATGGTTTTCTGTCTGTCTCACTGTGCACAGATACAAACATTGCTATATCAAATTATATCAGGTTTTCAGGTCTCTCAATGCCATTTAGAACCGTTTTTGTGCCAGGCACAGAATTGAATACAGCAAAAACTAAGTCATATTTTTCAGAAGTACAACATCAAAGAAACTTCTAGTGAACTTTCACTGAAACTGCAAATGAGTATTTTTGAGGATGGAAAACTATTAGCCTGGAAATAAAAATAGTTTTTTGGTCAAGCTATATAAAAACAAGGGCAGGCACATTTGTTTAAATCTAAACCACAATCAAACACTTCAAATCCACCCAGAGAGCTTCCTAGATGTTTAATCCAGCAATACCATTCCACTTTCACAAAATGCTTAAAGTTGGTGAATACATGGGACTAACTCAGGACCCAGGGGACCTGGTGCAGGCTGTGGCACACACAAGTCCCCTAGAGATTTCCACACTGAAAAGAGGAGGGACTGATAACACATTAACAGATGTTGCCATAGGAGAAGGAAGCTTTGTCTCCTGCATCTCAGAACCAACATGCAAGAAGTGGAAGAAAAATTATTGTTTCCTCTCCAGACAGGATCTGCACTTCACTGAGAGAAGGAGAAGGTGGTGTTTTCCTATCAAACAGACTCTACCTCAGATGAGTTTTCTTAAGGAAAATGCCAAATTCACCCCAAAAGCAGAGGGCTCAGTCTGCAACAACAAACAAGCTGCTTCTCAAGACTCCCTGGATCAGCTCTCAGGCCCCTCTTCTGAACAATTTCATGGCAAGGTGCTGTGAGACTTACGAAAAGCAAGGACAACCTTGCTGAATGCCTCCTTTCTTTGTAACTTAAGCCAGAAGGGAGTACAAAGCTGATTATTAATTGCATGATGTGTTGAAACACAGTTTTTAAACTTCTTCTGTAACTACCATTTGCAGAATTATGGGGACAGAAAAACCCCTGCTTTCCCACAGCAGGTCATATTTTAGGTGAAGGGAAGTTTCCAAGGCTCTGAATGAGTCAGGCAAACAGTGAGGTACTATAAGACTGTGCATATGCCTTATACCTCCTGTGTTTCTTTCCCTTCAGAAAAAGATGCATTTATTTTCACATGCTGAGGAATTCTGAGGAGTATGAGAGAAAGGAAAGGCACAGCAGTTTATCACCCGAAGTCTTGTTCTCTCCCATTTTTCAGGAGGAGGCTATAGACAAGCACTGCATTGATTCACCACAGTTTTTATGCACATCACTGTGTTTTAGCCTTGGCTACAGACATCAACGCTGAGCAAAATGATTATGTTATTTATCAAAATATCTTATTCTTTTTGTTACAGGTACTCAGAGAACAGCAGCACAACCATTAAATCTAGCTCTGAACATCAGCACTGGATCAAGCTTTCCTAACCACAGCATGAGATCGATTTGTGCCTTTAAAAAACAAGTTACCTTGCCTATCTTAGCTTGAATACCCTACAGCATTATGAACGATCTTAATTACACAGCTCTCTTTATACAGAGGTTCATGAATATGAAATACTCTGATTAAAGTAGCACCGAAGTTCCATACACATTCATCTCTGGAGGTAGCTCCATCTGAGTTAATGGACTTGCAACAAGGTTCAGTTCTGCCTGCTGTGCTGAAGCACTGTCTCACATCATGCATACAACCAACAATTAGATGATGAAGTGACATGGTAAAAGAGGGATTTAGCCTTCTGGGGTGAAGCAGGGTGAGCGTCACGTTACAACTGTAAAATGCCATACATGAGCTGGCTGGAGGGAAAACAGTTCCACTGCAGCAAAATAGTCCTGCTCTCACTGAGGCTGAAGTTACAGCTATTTTTTATTCTATGTTTCTTCCTTAAGCCACTGCATAATTATTATGCACATCTTGCCAAAGCCAGCCATGACATTCCCAGTCACAGAGCGGAGCGTGCCAGGACCCCATCCAGCGCGGCATGAGGACTCCTCTGTGCTGTGAGTCATCGCCTGCTTCTGGCTACATCTGCCATTTCCATTGTCCCAGAACAACCCTTCTGTGCTGATGGTATCATGCTGGCCCTGCCCAACGCTGAAGCAAGTGAGAAAGAACAGAGTGGATGTGGCAGATCACAACGTGTGGCGAAAAGGTCACAACATGATTTCAACATGGAAATACCTTGTTTTTTAATAGGTGACAAGTATAAGAATGTCCTTCTGCCAGCAAGGTTCCAGAGAGCAGCTGTGGTGGGACAAGCCAGGATTTGATGTGAGCTAGAGACAACTAAGGGGTTCATGTAAAAAAAAAGGAAAGCAAAAGTCCAGCCTATCATTTTTGGTGGCAGCAGCTTCACGGTGAACAAGAGTCAGAATGATCTTTCTTAGGCACAGCAACAAAACTAGGGCCACAAAGTCTTTGGTAGGATGATGAAAATGGTCTTGCTGAGTATGGGGAGAAACTAGTAACACAATATTCTCTTACTGAGTGACAGAGAGAGCAAAGACAAATGTCTGAAGATCAAGTGTTAGATCTTCCAGAAAATCTGGCAAGTTTCTTAAATGGATTGTTATGACTCTTGATTTTGGCAGGAAATTTTATCTGATTTTTATAGTAAGCCAGAGACCTCCCAAGTGCAAAAGCTGAGCAAGAAATCAGATATGAAATTTTTTTTTCCCAAACTAAGTTTCAACACCAATCAGTTTTATATGTTCTACTTTCAAGTGCCAAATTTTTTTAACACACCCATAAGTCAGGGCTCCAACAGCAAGTTCAGCTCTGGGCACTGAGACGGGGAGTTTCATGTGTGATAAAGGAACTCTTGGGTACTATGGAACAGGAAGGCTTCTCATCTAAGAAGAAACTTCTTCAAATATCACTTCTATGGAAGAATTTTCTTACTGTACTCTTCATTTATGTTACTGGTAACAGCTATTTAACATTGTCATAATGAAAAATAAATTGAGTTATGATACTCTGTGTCTTACAGTGGAGAGACATGTATTTGTCATGTACCTGGATAGCAGCTGACCTGCAAGAGAAGAATTCTTATCTTGCTCTTCATGGTATGTACCTGGCTTTTAATCTCTAGGGAAGTGATGAACCGTACCTATAAAAAATAATAATTAAAAAACCCCACCAAAAACAAAAACAAAACAAAAAAAACCCCCAAACCACGTTATTAAAGTGGACACCAAATCTTTGGCAATATAATCTGTCTCAGAGAGGACCAGAACAAATTGCTATGAATTACTGTTTCCTTGCTTTTCCAGCACACAGAAACATGTGAGTTGTGTTCTAATTCCACTTAAAGTGTTACCTGTTTGGGTAAAAGGGATGGGGAGAAAGATTGTATTATGCACGCCTCAAAAAATCTGAAGCAGCCATGCCTAATAAATCACAACATTTCTGAAATTGATTACTATTGTTCTAAGCATATCCCCATTCTCCTTCCTGTGTACTTGTACATTGTACAATATATTTTGCATTTGCATAGCTGAGTGCCCCAGGGGCACATACAACTTTCCTAGTTTTTTATTTATATTTTAACACTAAAAAAAAGTTAATAATGTTTTGACAGAACAATGACCTGACATAGGAAAGGCTCAGCTTCAGACCTTATGAAGAGATTACGTTTTTACTGGCCTTGGAATCAATTGTTTACTTTCAAAGCGATGAAAATAAAACCTGCTTCCAAAGGTTAAAAAAAAAAAAAAGGTAACAAAACAAAACTAAATAAAACAAAATATAACATGAACATACTTAGAGCACCCGAAGTGCCCTGACATTCTCCTGCTGTGTGAACATTACTGCTTTGACAAAGAGAGGATGAAGAAAAGTACATTTACATTTTACCGCCAGCTGGTAGGGCTGGCCACTGTGCCACGTCAATCACAGGTACTGATCCAAGAAGCAGCTCCCCATTGACTTGAGAAAGTCCAGAAACATTGCCCATGGGGAAATCCTCAAACATTACTTTCTCAAGGAGCGTGCAGGTGTCACCAGAGCAAGCAGAGACACATAAGAGAGACAAAGAGAAGGGTAAGAAACTGTGAGAAGAAGAGTGGAACACAGTGTTTGGATGCAAGTCCAGAATCTGTCCAGATGTTCAGAACTGACAGTGGACTGGGATTTGCAGCTAGTTTTCATTCCCACAGAAAGTGAATAAATCAGCTCCAGCAACTCATCCTTCCTCCTCCTAGAACTCCTTTCACAATTGCTTCTGTGTTCACTGTGCTTCATCAGCCTTATTTTCCTCTTCTCTGCTCTCTCAACCCTTCTGGTGCCAGACGCTTTCCCATGTCTCCATATCTACTGGCGTAAGTGAGTAGCTCATATCCATCTTCTGACTTATCGTTCAGCTACTCTATGTCTCACTGCTGTGTACGGAGCTCTAGACATCACTGGCAAATAAAGAACATGAAGCAGAAACTTGAGCTCTGTGGAGGCCTGTTTGTTTTGGCTGTTTCCGTAGTTTTTATTAATAAATGCCTCCTGGTAGACTAGACTCCATTTATCATGACATATGTTATCTAGCTTATGTTCTTATACAGTGTTTATTGCAAAATTTAAGTTGAGCACAAAACTATTTCTCTCTCTTCCCAGGCAGTGAGAAGGGTGGTTATGTTATTTTAATGAATTTGCTTGTCTTATGTTATTATTGAGAAGCTTTGGTTAAATAAGTAGTCTCTGTGTTTTATTTTGAAAATGTGAATTTTGTGGCTGCTGTGGTCCTTTCCCATTGGAGAAGAATTTCTCATCCATCTGCACATTAATAAGTCTCCAACTTCTTTTTTTGCTCAGATCTTCCCATTGTGGATTTTTCCCAGACCTCTTTAGCTTTCCAGCCTTGCCTATCTGATTGGTTTAATGCTCACTTTCACACACCACAGCTGTAATCAAGAGGGCTGCTAGATTAGCCCAGTCAAAAAAAAAAAGGAAACATCCATTTCCATGCTCGCCAGCACCTCCTCCAATATTGCAACTGAAACCTAACTCTTGAGAAATCCCATTTAAGATTACACTGAAATCTTGGGAGAAAACACACATCTAATCTAATTTGTGGGCATGAAAAATTCAGACTAACTTCAGAAAGAAGAGCCAAATATTGTGGTAGTTGTCCAAAGGAAACCTCTGCTTCTAAAATAACAGGGTGCATTTCTTACCTGGGGTCTGATACCTTGCAAGGGTTGTATCAAGCAGACAACTGAACTGGTCAATACAAAGCCCAGATTTCTGCACAACTTTATGGGCTAAAAGTGCAGAAACATTTTATGATTACCTAATGGTAGTAAAAGTATCCTAGTAAAATGAAGCAAGAATGCACATTTTGTGATCTCAGAAAGACCTGCATTTACAGAAGAGCAAGGCCTAGATTTGGACAGAATGAGCAAAGTCTGTAGATGTTACATATAGACTATACAGTACCTTTTCTTAACATGAAATGCTTTACCATTGTGTTCCTTTCCCTTCTCAAGAGACTTTTAGTAAAGGTATGATACAAAATATTGTCTTCGGTAAGTTCTATTGTCTTGAGCCAGCCTGATAATTTTAGTGTTTACTGTCTCTCTTCACAGGTCCTTACATTCACCGAGATTTATACAAAGTGTTCTGGTTTGTATCTCTCACAAACTGTTTTAATACTGCATTAGGTAAACAGAATGTCATCAGATTTCCAGCCCTTCCTGGGTAATTTTCCCCAGTTATGTAAATGTTTATCTTAATTCTACTTCTTCCTTTGCACTTTTACAAAATGTTTTTGCTCCTTCTCTATGCCAAGGCAGTGTGATAACTGCTGTACAGAACTGAGACAAAAGAATGCCAGGGCTGGATGCCAAGGAGCAAGGCTGCAAGTACCCAGTCAACACCACAGTCTTTGACTGCCTGTTCTCCAAGAAGGCATAAAGCAGTGTAGAGATCCTGTTCAGTATTATTACCCAAAACTTCCAAATGCACCTATTAGAAAGCTTCAGTGAGGTAATTCAGTAGCTCAGCCCCTTGTGTTTGTGTAGTAAAACTACTTGCTCCTGCAAACATGTCCACAGGTGCCAGGCCAGACGTGTACATGGCAGACGAAGTGGAGATCACAACTTCATTCCCCTGATTATTTTTCCCACCGTGTAACCTGTGTTGTATTTGGCAAACAAGCTACTGGAGAAAGGGAACAGCATGTAAAGTGCTGGCAACAGCATTCTGTTTGATATGCATAAGTTAATTAATAGAAAACAGCTCATGTCAACAATGTTTATATTTCTTATGCTTTCTCTTTTTAACCACTTGAACTGAACTATATAAAAAGCACTTTAGAATCTACTGTGTGTATAAAAAAATGAGTACTCTTCTAATAAATTTAGGTTTGTCAGTGTACAGAGTTGTTGATACGTTGGGGATAATTTCCATAGCCAAATAGTGAATCTAACTCAGCAGAAGACACTGAAACTTCAGTACTTCCTTTCAGACAAGCCCTGCTTTCTGTCCAACTCACAAAATGTTACAAGATATGAGACCAGATAACTACAGAAATCCACAGACTTCAGTGGAAGGAATTCTGAAGATAACCGTCTTATTTCAGCAAACTTTGAAAATAACCATTAAATGAACAATTAATCTTGCAAGGGGTTGACACATTCTTCTTTCTGCTTGGACAACCAAAATTCTCCTTGCTCCTACTCTAAGTGATCCTAAGTATCATCCCTTTGTTTGGGCACCCATCTGCTGCCAGTTTCCAATTTGGTCAGCAAAATGCACATAGCTAAATGGGCACACATTTTAGTGGCACAGGTAAATTCCTCCTTAATTGCTCACACTTTCTATGTTCAGTCTCTAAATATGGATTACGCAAGCCAGAAGCCTACTCTGATTTGATGGTTTGTTTCTTCTTATCCTATCTGTATCTCTTATGACTATATAAGGAGCATAAAGAAAAAGGGACCAATTCCTAAGTTAAACTTCTTCACAGTTAAGAAGTTTTAATTTTGTGAATACACAAACCCACTTAATCATTGAAAAGTCAGAATACTCAGTGCTGGCTCATCAGCCTGCAGCTGTGAGAGATAACACAGTGCTGTGTTTGCCGGGGCAGTCTGGAATCAGGGTCTAATGCAAAGCAAATTAACTGCTCAGCCTGGATGAACTTAACATCCCCATGGTTTAGCTTACACAGAGGTAAGCCAGACAACAGCCAAGCAGAGCCAAACCAGACAGCAGGGCTTTCTGGGCCAGTACAATATGCAGACATCGCAAGCTGGGAGACAGAGCACGGTGCCACTTCCCTTGCCTAGGACTGAACTACTCCCAGACCAGCGGGTGCTTCTCCGTGACAAGTGCCTTCAGTACTACAGTCATGCATAAAAACAGGCAACTATAAACCATAATTAGAGAGGACACTTCCCTCCGTAGCTTTACTGCACATCCTGGCACTCTCGAGCATTTTTGTAGTCCCAGGGGATTCACTGTTTTGTTTTTGTCTTCTACTAAAAATAACCATAGAAAATGGAAAATTAGGTATGTAGTTGACCTTCCCAGGTAAAATGATGCTGAAGCAGAAGCCAGAGGTTATTTATGACTTCCTTCATAAGGCCAAGTTTTCTAAAAATGCAGGACTGAAGTTAATCTATATTTTGTTTCCTCCAGCTACAAGACAACTGCCATGCTTTTGTCATTATAAAGGTTTTGGCCAGGGAAGAAATGGGAAGAAGAACTGGCAAGGTCAAGGATAGAGAGACAGAAGGAAACAGATTTAATTTTGCACCAGCTTATTTCCACAAACTGTAGAAACAGTAAAGGAAACAGGAACAGTATTTCCAGTGTGTATGATACGGAACTTTTTGGACCGTCTCTCAGAGGGGAAAATATCCAAAACATCTTTAAGGCTGAGCTGAACAAGTACATTGAAAGTTAATGGGACTCATTTTTCTAAGCCCCTTGGGCACTTCAGAAAAAAAAATTCTTACAATATGCATGTTTTCTCCTTGTTGCCAAATGGAATCAGCTGCTTCTAGAGACCAAGAATACACAAAAAGTTAATTTAGTTTTCAATCTCAGCCTGACTGCTTTCATCTCCTGCACCTGGCACAGTCACTCACTTCTAGGAACAGTAGATTTAATATCTTCCTGTTTTATCCGGTACCACCCTGATCTCTTGTATTTACAGGCACAAAGGTGGGCACAAACAGTGCTCAAAACGAGCAGAGCTGAGAGATGGGTCTGGCAGCTAAACTTGCTTTTCCTTTCTTCCCACAGAGGGATTCACAGCCTGGATCACGTAAGGACAAATATATGCACACTGATTTAGCCCTCAATTTGTATACTTACCTCACACATATATACTGTGCCATCACAATGCACAGACCTACTGAGAACATACCCAGAGCCTTCAGTTAAAAGGTGATGCCACAGCCAGTGCAGAGACATTCCAGCTATGTGAAGTAAACACAGAATGTTGCTGCCTTACCCAAACAGCCACCACCTCTTCTGCTGATGGAGAGAGGGAAAGGGGATGTGAAAGATATTCCATCAGAGGGATGAATTAAAAAAAAAAGTTGAGCACAGCAACACTTGGAAATTTCTAAAGTTCTAAGGTTGAGCCTTCTGATTCAGGTTAAACCTCCTGATTTAGGTTAAGAGGTTACTGTCTCCTAAAAGGTAAGGTCCATTACAATACTTTACACATGAAAGAAAAATTGTTGATTTTTGTCGAGGTTTACATGCACAAAAAGTAGAGGTGGACATCACTCTTAGTATGTATTTTTCTCCCCAAGATGTCAATTTCTAGATCAAATATACTGAGAGCTGATTGTGCTCTGAAGCGAAGGGCCAAGAAGAATTTCTCTCTCAATGTTCCTGCAATACAGACTATAAATGATGCTTGAGTAAACATTCATCCATTGATGTGACTAGCCAGAAAAGAATAAAAACCAGGTAGATCACCCCCAACCATTTTTCACTATTGCTTTCACCCAAGAAAATCAAAACAATTGGCACCAGCATTCCTCTTTCACCAGAACAAAATTAAGTGACTTCACTTATTCATAGAAATCCCTTCTGCTCAAAACGTACAATGCTCAAAAGGTCCAAGGTAGTGTAGGGTTTAAAAGGGTGGGAGAGAAAGCAAAAGTATTTATCTGGAAGCCTACCACCTCTTCTTCCACCCTTGCTCAGGTTGTTGACCCACAGGGAATGTTTTAAGGACAAGGAGTCTGTCTCTTAAATTGAGTGAGTTGATGCTTTGTGGGTTCTTTCCTTATGAATGCCTGTAAGTGGCCTAAATGAAGCTGTTGTTATTTCATGGATACAATGGAAAAGTGGTACAAATAAACCAAAGCCAAAATAAAGCACATTATTACAGGTTTGTACTTTACTCAATTTCCAAATATCAGGTTTTAGAACTGAAATGGCTATAATTATTTTCTTCACAGGTTGTTTTTTAAATAAGCCACTGCTTTCTTTCATTAAAAAACCTAATCACTTGATATGCAAAGTGCTTTTGACTGGGTAGTTAGTTTTACATGCAGTTTAGGGGGGGGAAAATAAAAAAAAAGGGGAAAAAAACCCCAGATGGATTTTAGCCTAACTGTGGGGAGCATGAAACTCTGACTAGATAAATAACAGGAAAACATATCAAACCTACATTATTTTACCTCTTTCCAGCCTAAAATAAATCTTTTTCCTCTGGACTTCTCACTGCTGAAATGGACAACCTATTCAAAAGCAGCTCCTCAGCACGTCACAGCCCTGCTGGCCCCTCCTGGCGCTGTAAATCATTCTGGTCAGTGCCGGAGGGAGGCAGGCAGGGCACCACTGGCCCAGCTGGTTTCCCTGGGCAGCGTGGGACCTTCCCAGTAACTCCGTACCTCTCCTGCTTCGGTTCCCAGTGTGAGGGAGGTTGAGGGAACACGGCCAGAGGGTTGCTCTATTTCAGCTATTCTTGGCCATTGTATCAGCCTCTGGGGGCCATAGGAAGTGTAATGTAATGCAGTTCTAAATTTATGTCCCAGGCTGGACAAAGATTAGGGGAAGTTTTTAGGTCTCCTGCTGTGTTTTCAGTTCTTTTTCCTGGGGCAGGGGAAAGGAAAGGGAGAAATATGGACTATAGAGTTAAATTAGTTTAACCTGAAGAAGGCAAAAAACATGGATCTCCCAAGCTGCATGGTAAAGACTGATTTTTAATAGGAGGCCCTTCATTTTGATGTGAGTTTCAGCACTATCTCTTTAATCCCTATCTACAAGACACTTCTCTCCCACCTTATTCCTCCTCCATCAGAATAAATCCACACATAAGAACCAAGAGGGCATGCAACTCTGAAAACTAGCAGAGGATGAGTAACAGTGACACCAGTCAAATGAAATTATATGTGTTCAACAACTTCAGCTCAAATACATATTGATTAAATGAGTCTTTATCTCCCCACAGCTCTAAGAAGGAAAACATCAAATTCAAGGTGAAGCAACTATCTGTCAATTGCAAGCTGCCTGAAAAGGTTAATTGTGAGAAAATGTTATCTATGACCAACAGGCACTTATTTTCTCAATATTTATGCTGTTTAAGTCAACAGTAATTGCTTCAAGCTGG
Organism: Acropternis orthonyx; assembly: GCA_035583155.1. Lineage (NCBI taxonomy): Eukaryota > Metazoa > Chordata > Aves > Passeriformes > Rhinocryptidae > Acropternis > Acropternis orthonyx. Next base: position 71,921,153 of record JAWWEU010000040.1, on the reverse strand, counting down.
GATCTGGAGAATCCCTATTAAAAGAGTGCTTACACACTGTGGATTTCCCATAAAATTGCCCCTGACCAGGCTCTGGAACACGAATATTCACAACATACTTGGACAAGGTGTTATGTGCCAGGCTTTATACAGCACTAGAGAGAATCTGGAGATGTATGTTTAATAACATAATGATGTTTGAAATTTACTGTAACTTTAATACCGAAGGATTTAAAAAGCAATTAAACTGCTTTAAAATAGCAGAGAGTTGATGGGAATGCAATATGGATTGGAACAAACAGGCCTACATCAACAGTGGTTTGGAAGTCTAGTAAGAACTGAAACTATGGGAGGTAATTCAGGAACAGATGCATCAAATTAATTCCAGTAATACTGGAGTGTTAAAAATGGCAACAGAAGCCAGCTTTGTTCAATAGAATGGAAAAATAATCATCCTTTCTCTCCCTTTCCGCCCCCAAGGAGTTGGATTTTCCCGGCACAGCTTTTCATTGGTGGCAGCAAATGCACCAAAATGCTTGGCATCAAGACACTGAAGACAAATAAAAAACATACATGGGGGACATAGGGGGAAAAAATCCCCACAACATAAAAGAACAGGTAATGCAGAGAGGGGAAGATGCATTTCTTCTTTTACACTGGAGTCTTAAAATAGGTAACACACTTGGAATGGTGAAGTAATGGTTAGTGCAGCATGGATAAAACATGGTCATGGTGAGGAACAGGGCACCTCTGAGACCAGAAGCAGTTTAATTTACCTTAAGAACATTCTATACATTGAGATAACACTTTAGCTGTCATGTACTCCCAGTCCTCAAAATCACTTATGCAGGTGTGACTCCTTATCACTAGTGGACTCTCTCTGTCAGGCTCAGCTCTCAAGGGCAGACAGAGCTTTGAAGCACTCCATGATCCCATATCCTGGGCATATATATGACCTAAATAGTTGGCTTGATGAAAGTTAGGATTTGGGTAATGTGGAGAAGGAGAGTGCTGGTGACTGAGACTGTTATCCAAAGGTCTTCAGTTCCTCCCCACATTCACTTGTGAGCTACACTCAAACTTCTTCTCAGGTTATTCATTCACAGCACAGCAGCAGTTGTGGGGTCACACAGCAGAACTACAAAGCTGTTTAGGAGGAAATGAAAGAGGACTGCGTCTCAGAGGCTTCCGTGGAAAGTACACCCACTACTCAGTAATTTCTAGTCACAACTGGAAGTGGATGAGCAAGTCACAGTTTTTTCAGGAAATTTATCACTTTTCTCAAGAATTGCCTGTGAACAGACTGTGACTTTTATTAATTTGTCTCCAGTTGGCAAGGGTACACCAAATATTTTCTGTGAATGAATCCTGGCCAATGGATTGCTCACAGACTCATGTCTGTTCTAATTGCTTCAATATTCCCACTGTGACGTTCAAGCTGAGGAGGCTCAGATCAGGTTCTAGTTACAACAGATAGTTTCATTCCTAAAGTAATGAGAAATTTACCTTTTAGACTGCAGATAGCCATAGAAATCTTCCCCTCATTTAAAACAAAGCAAAACAAATCAGAAACAGATCTCTGGCACTGACAGAAAGGCAGGGAGGAAATAGAGAGAATATTGATTAATGAGATTTATTTGTGCTGCAACTGGCAATCAAAGGGGAGGGAATGCAATGCGTAGCACTCACCATTGCTTTTAAAACCAAAATTCCTTTGATGTGAAGCTCAGTATCCGGCCATTATGGGAATTAAAAGAAAGAGTCATGAGAACATTATTAATATAGGTTTAAACTGATCAGTTTCAGGCACCAGGCACATAGTACCAAGGTTTTTGCTTTTTAAATGACCAGATGGTGAATAATTATGATAAATCCTATATAACTATCATTTGGTTTAGTAAACGAAGACTCTTGATGCAAACAGTAGTACAGTTTCCATACAGAGCAGCATGCATTTTTGCAGCCAACAAGCATTTAAGCACAGAGCAAAAGACCTGCAGAACAAAGAAGAGGCTCCCTAACCGCAGAGTGGCTGTGGGGACTGTTCCCAGCAGGACCAGGGAAGTTACATTGCACTCAGCAAGGAAGCAGAAGTACCATAGCACTACACGTGTGGGAAGGATTTACAGCTCTGCACCCTCCCCTCTGAATTCCTCCCTACACATCTCTGCTGGCCTCTCCTTTCCCTCTTTGCGTGAAGGTCTGACTGGATGCTGGGCTCCCCTGTGGAAGCTGCTCAGCCCACCACACCCAGCTCCAGTTCCTCTGGTGTCATCCAACCTGTCCCTTGCTGACAAGAGCTCAACACCTCTAGCCCAGAAAGGGCCACCCCTCTGGTTTTCCCATCCCTTGTGGGCTCTGTGGGAGTTTTCTTCACAGGAAGGGTGAACTCGAGGCTTCTTACCAGCTCAGACAGCACTGAATTTTGCCATGGTTCAGCCTGAGAAGGGGAAATGAACCAGTCTCCTGCCACCCGGGAAGGCAGCATGAGGCAGCGGCTTCAACACTTCCATCCTCCTCATGACACTGTGGAAGGAATTTGGGAGCTCTGACAACCTGCTGTCTCTGCAAAGGCTCGAGCTGGCCCCACCTGCAGCCCCCGTCCACAAAGTGATCATGCATTCCCCTGCTGTGCATTCCCCTGCCCTGCCAGGCATCTGTCACAGCAGCACTGTCCCTCACAGTGTCCCATGAAAGTCCTGACAGTTATTCTGTCACATAAAATTACTTGACACCACCTTAAGTTTTGCCTCTTTGACTGTTAATTGACAATTATCATAATATAACAATTATTACTATTATAAACATTATTATTATAATATAAACAGATAACTCTTTGCCTACAGAAAAATAAACTCCTTTAACACAGAAAACACCAAACTTCATCTTGCAAAAATAAAAAAGTAAAGGGTTTTGAAGAGGACCCATTCTACTTGTCCAACAGCATCACATCTTTGTCACATTTAATACTTTTATCATGAAAAAAAAAAGAACAAAAAACCCCCAAGTAAATAGTAGGAGCTCCTGTAAACCAAACCCACTTTTAACTTTTTTTTTTTTTTTTTTTTTACAAAGATGATCTCACAGTTCATTTGACAGATAGAATTGGTCAATATTGGCACAATGGCAGTGCACTATGTTAGGACTAGTGCTATGATTGCAGCACTGAGACTAAGATGCACATAAGTGGAAGGGAACTAATAATGAACTAAATAAAATCCATTGCAACTCATTTAACTGCATGGCAGAATATAGAGAGAGCATCCAAAGGCTACAAAATCAGTTTATTGACTAAAATAGAAAAGCTATTAAACTACCAGTGTAATCCTAAGCAATATTTTGAATATATCAAGCAGGGCAGCACAAATCCTTTTTTGTTCAGCATTTGAATAAAAAATGCATTTTTGAAAAACACACTCATGATGACAGTGTAGAAAACACTTAACGTATCTTATGAGGTTGGGGAAGATTTGTGGGGAGCCAAAGAAAAATCTGGTTTGTGTCAAATGAAAGGTTCCATACGGTTGAATAAGAACCTCTTGCTTTGAGGACCAAGAAAAACAAAGCAAAGAAAGAGTTGCATTTGAAGTTCTCAAGATTACTTTGATTTCACACAAGAACAAAGGAACTATAGGATGCTGAAAACCAAGGTTTATGCCTCTGTTTTCCTAATCAGATGTGTATGTTATCTTCTCACATTGTTACCTAGAGTAGTACTGCCCAGACAGTTTTGTTTCTCCCAATAATATATGTTTTATTTCCTAATTAATTGAATGTTTATTGTGGAAGGAGAATATATCATAAGTGGAATAAATGTACTTGGCTTCCTCTTGAAGGTAACTTCTGCCACTGACTTGACCAGCACATACATAACACTGAAGTGGAATATCTCCAGAAGGATGACCCACCACACAAACTATGGGACATGAAGGTTAGAAACCCTGTAAGTAAAAGCTGTAACTGAGGGGAGTCCTCCCTACACTGTCTACTTGTGCCTCCCAGTTGGTGGCAAGGGACAAACTGCTGCCACCCTACACTCCCTTCCCTGTCAAGACTGATTTCAAAGATCAAGAAAATGTGCACCATTTCCCTCCATGATTTCATTATTTCTTGTCCCTTTCCTCAGAAAACAGATTCTGACATCAACAATCCTCACATAAGTCCATCAGTCCCTTAGGGAAGTTAGCATTGATTTTTCACAGAACCATCAGAGGCAGGTAGTGACCCAAAGCACCACACCACGGGAGTGGTTTTTCTCACAAAGTGGTGATGAAGGAATGAGCAGGGTACCCTGAATCCCCCACAGTGATTTTATTTCCCTTCTTGGACAAGCATCGCTGTCTTGCAGCGTGCCACTCCTGCAGGGCTGAGGAAGAAGGTCCTGCTCTCTTAGCCATGGCTTTAAGAACATGTGAGATCTCTCAGCAGCCTGGGAGACTAGAAAAGGCCCTAGATCATGTCACTGCTTCTGAAAGAGCCTGGGGACGCAGCAGGAAATTACACACACACTAGCTGAAGTTGATTTTAGAACAAAACAAGCTGTTTGAACAGCTTGATTAATGATGGCCAACCAGGCTTCAGGAAAAGGAGTTCACTTCTTGCTGACTGGCTGGAGTTCTCACGGGGGATGTGGGCCAGGGTGCACACATGGGGGGATAGCATTTCCTGAGACACTCAGAAAACATGTAACAAACTTCACAGGAGATTAATGTTTTGCATGCAACAAATGGCTCCAACAGTGGGGACAAGCAAAAGAAGATATGTCTCCATCAGCTGAAAATTGGCTACAGAACAGAAAAGGGAGTCACCCTAAGGCAGATAATCACTGGCTGACAAAAAAACAGGCAGAGTAACTGGTTGCAATGAGGCTGCCATTTCATTAGTCTCATTGGAATGCCCTTCAAAGCAGCTGAGAGCTGTTACTGCCAGACAGAGCTGTGGAAAAGGTCAGCGTGTCAATCCTTGATTCTTTTAGTCCAGGAACACTCTATTATTTCTAAAGTGTCTGTGGCATATTCTTCCATCTCACTCTCCCTCATGGACAGAAACAGATGAGAAAACCATTTCAGTGCAAGACACAGGTGGTAGTACATAAAAGGCAAAAATACAAGCCTGCAAATAGAATAGACAGAGGTGGAAAAAAAGACAGGCAAAAGGGGTAACAGTCTAGCTGACCTGCTCATAATTACCAATAAGAGGACAAGTGATAGATTGGAATAGTTGCAGGAAATGGGACAAACTTACTTTCATATGATGGGTTAACTCTCATGACAGAAGCTGCCTGCTGCTCATCACCCACAGGGCTTACACTTGCCAAGAAATGTTCCTTTCTGCTCTCCCAGGTATTGTTGCCATCTGCTCCTGGGCTGTCTCAGAAGGTGATAGAGGCTCCCTAACCCTGGAAAATCCCCAAATGATGCATGGAGTGGTGGCAACATGCTGGTTTAAACCCTCTTCAGCAGCAAATTGGCTCCTCCTCTGGAGCAGGATAGCTGAGCCCTGGTGTGTTACCCCCTGGCAACTTGCTACCACCCAGCTGGGTTGGGACGAAGGTCAGCAAGAGTTTTACATTACTTCCCTGGTCACTGTTATCCAGCTATATATGCAGTTCTGTGTGTAAAAATGTATTTTTTAAGCACTAAATGAGGGCCCATGGCATGCTCTTCCTCCAGTTCAGGTCTTTGCTGGTACTGTATTTTCCCTCCACCTCACACTGAAATCACAAATAATGTATTTTGGCTTTCTAGTGAGAACCTGATTCAGCAGGCACAGGCAAATTTTTCTACTCTCTCACTTAGTTTATCTTACTTCAGGCCTCATTAGGTGGATTTCTCTTTTTATTTCAGAACCTCAGCATAGTCTTCACACTTCACTAGCTATCCTTGCCTCTGTAGCCTCAGCAAATTCCCTGCCTATTAGGATCTTTTTCAGCTTTTTGCACCATTTCATCCAAACAAGTACCTGAATAATTTGACAGTTTCATCTCTGGCATTCACAGAAGTCAAATTTAGTCACCTAGTATACACTCTTGCAACATTAGAAATACGATGACTTGACTGAATCTAACACAACCATTTTCTCTTTACTAGTTACATATTTTTATGACATCAAACTCACCACTATTTCACTTAACAGCTTCGTTAGGCTTTGAATCAGCTCCTCCTGGAACGAAGGAAGTAACAACATGATTGTTACTACTACAAACACCAAATGAAAAATGTAAACTGTAGTTTCTTTGAAGCACTAGGAAGTTTTGGGTTGCACGTGTATTTGTACAATATAATTAGCAGCCTGTATGCCCTTCATGATGTGTTACTGTCAGAAAAAAAAGGCAAGAGTTACAAAAGAGCTGCACCACAGAAATAAATAAAGCAAAGGTTCACATTACTTCGGTGATCACTCTCTGTTAAACAGATTTTTTCAGTTTACCAGACACATTTGGTCTGTCTTGTAAACATATCACTGAAATAATAAATGAGTGGATTTTCTATTCCTCATAGGCTTTAAAAAAACTGCTTCTTTCTGAAACAAAGTTATTCCTAAATGATGCTTATTACATCCTTTTATTGATCCTCCATATTTTCTCATCCAGTATTTTTCTCCACATTTCTTATTGCAGAGAAATAATGGCCACCTATTTTGTTTAAGTTCCTTAAAATCACCACAGCCCTTTCAAAACTTCTCACATTTCTAAAACTATTTGTCTTAACCCGATACCAGCCATCCTTGAAATGGATCATTTTGCAATATAAGATGTATGGAAGAATTTTAGGAAACATCCAGAGGCATTTAGGGCTTGATCCACAATCAGTTGAAACTGTGTGGATGAGTACATCATCCTTCAAATCAATATTCTACACATAACACTATTACATTTGAATACCTACAAAAAACATGGCTGTCAGAGCTCAGTGGAGATACTTCACAGAAATACTTTCTAATTACACTGTTTCTAAAAATTCTTCAAATTAATTGAAAAGTTATCTTTCATTTCATTACAAAATTTTCTTATTCTAGTATTTGTACTGGATTTATTTTAGTTTTTTCATTTTGGATGTATAGCTTTATATTTGTTCAAGTTGCCAAATTATTAAATTATTTGCCAGTAATAACAATAACAAATGATCAGTCTAAACATGAAGTGAGCAAAGCAACAATTTATTTACCAATTCTAAGACTCTGCATTTCCTGACTGACAAGATCAGTGTAGCAGACATTCCGCAAGGCTAACCATTTTTCACTGCCAAATCTGGAGAAAAGAGATGATAAGAAACATTAGTTTGTTTTTTGGGTTTTTTTAATAACATAAAATTAGAATAATTTCAAACATAAAAAAATACTCTGTTTCAGTACATTTTGAGAGTGAACACTGAGTTCTTTCTCACTGTGTTCAAATCCCTTTACTTCATTTCTACTACAGAGAAAAAACACACCAAAATCTCAGATTCAAATAACTGCAAACTTAAGCCAGAAATCTTATCCAATTTTTGCAAAGATCTCTTTGTCATTCGTGGAGAGTCCTAACTTTAAATTCTGACACCCTCTGTTTAGTGATATTTGCCACAGCAACTCAGGAAGCAGAAAGTCTCTCCAGCGATGTGAGTCTGTGCTTTTCTGGCATCTCCATCACCTTTCTCTTCTGGGGCTCCGAGCTGCCCAGTCTGACCCCAAAGAAAGAGTGCCAGCTGTTGTGGGCATATGAGTGAGGTTTAGGGGCAAACAGTGACAAAATTCATCCCATAGGCAACCCACAGCTACAATGTAAAGGTACTTACCTTGGCAGGAAACCTCAAAGGAAAGTGACCACTCATAGAGTATTTACCAACTTCAATTGTTCCAGGAAAACACAATTGAATGAGCAAATTTGACCCATCATGAATACACTCAGTTGAATTTCCTTTTATAAGTTTTCCAGTTTATGTGAAAAGACAAAACAATTTCCTTCTTAATTGTCATTTGGGAGCAGGCCACTCTGTAAAGAATTGAAGGCACGTGCAATTTCCTTCTTTCTTTACCCCTTCTTTCTACTCCCCTGCTTCCCCCTCCCCCAATCATAAGTGTTTTCATGTGTTTTCAGATTCTCTTTTTGTTCTACTACAATAAAGTCCCCAAACAATTGCCAGGTCAAATGTGCTCCGTCTTTCTTCCATTAATGTAACAGCTGGTGTTTGCCTCTTAAAATTCCTTTACTATCAGCTAACACATGCCTTCCCATTTGAAGAATTTCTAATATGACTTTCAGTCCAGTTCTTTACTCTTCCCTTGACCTTAGTTTAAAGGCTTGATGGGTCCACACCAAAGACAGAGACTCAAATGTCCTCAGATGATGTTCAGATCTGGAAAAAAACATCATTAGATTCCCACTCCCCAGTGGGTGAAGTTAAAATGTGAATATGAAAGGAAAAAAAAAAAAAAAAAACAAAAACAAAACCAAAACACCCCAGATGCCTGCTGCTTACTGCAGAAGTTTAGGTGCTGACTCATATCTCATTTTTCCAGTACAAACTCTATATTGCTCAAAAAACCCCACAACATCTCTGTATTTCTTCAGTGTATTTCATATCCAGTAAAGGACTTGAATTCATGCCAACTTCTCAGACAAGTAATAATACCTGATAACCTTTTTATACCTCTTAGAGCCATTTTCACCTCCTTGACAAAAGTGGCACTAATTTAGATGTTTCACAAACAGGCTATAATTTGCTGGAAGGACTAATTGTTCGACTTAGGATGTACTTTTTAATGGAATGTCCAAAAGGAACACAGAATAAAGGCAAACGAGCATTGAAAAAATTACAAATCTATCAAACTGAGACAAAGAATATGCAAGTAACTGTTACAAATGCTCTTGTCATTTAAGATAGATAGGGTTTAGGTAGAACCCCTAAAATAGTAAGGGGTACATCTTCAATTATAACTGCTTTTTTAAGGCTAGAACTGAAGTCTGTCGTTCTTATAAAATTACAGAGCAAATTTAGGCTTAACAGGTGCCAAGAAGCCTCGTGCCAAGTTCCCTCACTGTCCTCCCGGGAGATGGAGCACAGCACCCACAGTGCAGCAGGACAGAGACCAAAGGAAGCTTTCAAACACCCCAACTCTAGGTCGTTGGACTTCTGTCTGCAACATAATTTAGACAACCCAAAACCTAATTTAGAAGTTTGCTGGGCTCAGTGCTACAGTGCTGCTAGGAGTCAGCCAAGTGCTCAGTGGTATTGTCTACACTGACACACTCCTCTCTTGCCTTCCTAAGGACATGGATTCAGATTCTTCCAGAGGTTCTCCACAGTGCCTTTGTCCCATCCAGGAGCAGACTTCTGGTAGCCACTTTATATTTTTCAGCCTTTTCACACAGCATAAAGGGACAAAACATGTCTCAGTTGGTCTTTAAAAGTTGCTTTGAAGTATATTCAGATTGGATAAAAACTCAGAGGATCCAAAGTCATTATTGACCAGGGGTTAACCCCAAACCCACTGAGACAGGGAATAGCAGAATCCACTGACTTTGGTGAGCTTTGGTTCAGGCTGCACACACCCCTTTAATGATATTTTCTATTTCAAAGTATTACAGCTATTTCAGCAGATGCCCAGCATCTGTGGGCTTGATGGGGTGCTAATCCTATTACAAGGTGATGATTGGAAGCCTATAGCTGATACTTCCAGATGGTTTTAGGATTCTGAGACCACATATGCTCAAAGAGAGGAGAAGGAATGTTTGGAGAGCTGTCTGGGTGTAAGAGTTTCATAAGGTACTTGCAGAGTTCTGAGAGTTTCCGGATAGCTAGGGACCACAAACCATACATACATTAAACAGTAGATATTCACAGCTCTCTTGGAAGTTTGGAAGACTTTACCCAGCAATATGCAGACCTGTTAATATTCCCACTGGGATGTGTCAGAGATCCCAACAACTCTTGGCATGGTACACTTGGCAATCAGCCACTCAGACTTCTTTGCTTCTAGGAAAGTATGGAGGCCTTTTACTCATTCTCCCAGTCTTTCATCAGACTGAAAGGTTCAGGTGACTTCAGTCCTTCCACTGTAGATGTAGTGATCCACAGAGGTCACAGTAAGGATGTTGCTAATTTCCTGGTCCTGATTAAATAGAATATGTTAATCATAATCCACACTCACTTCCAAAAATTGCACAATTTCATAGCTCAAACTCCTCCAAAAAAATATGCCTAATAAAAGAAAGGAACAACTTTTAATACCCATTGCTGCAATTATTGTGAAATTTCACAAGATTTGATAACTGTCAAGGCTCCAGCTGTTGAAGTTTGAGCAAGAATCCCAGCTTCAGCTGGAGTAAGAGCTTGCCTCCAGGAGCAAGGGAAAGGTGTGAACTGGAGGACCAAAGCATATTCCAAAGTAAGCAAACCAGAATGCAAACATTTACAAACAGTGGCTATTAGTAGCATAGATTACAGTAAGAAGCTTGTTTGCTCACACGTGCTCAATCTTTTGTAATGTTCAAACACACAAGTTAGCAAAGACAAACAAATACAATATTTGAGCAAGTTATCAGTAGTGTTGCTCTGTGTCTATCAGTCTCACATCTCTTTTGACTTACCTGTATCAACAATGTGTCGTAATTAGATGGTCAGTCAAATACGACCTTATCGGACAGGAAAAATAACGGCATTAGAAACATGGAGAAAGAGAACCTGGAAAACAATTTCAATTAAAACAAAAACAAAACCAAAAACCCTAAAATAACTCAGTAGGGATCAGTTCAAGCTTGCTGGGATTAGATGTAAAGGCTTTGAAACAGCGTGTATGGAACTCCAGAACTGCCCAATTCGTTTTCCACCATTGGTGTCTTCTCACTGAAATATCACGTGTTATATATGAACTCTAGTGGCTGAACTGACACCATTTATCTAAGAATATCTCTGCAATTATTCTCTATTCCACATGTTTTGTTACCAAGTTTCAGAAAAAATATGGTTTTTCTTAAATAAATAAAAAAGCTTAGAAGAGTTGTCTAAAATAGCCTTTGAATACTGTGTCCTGTATTGCTGTAGGAGATGTTGCCATATGGATCAGTTGGGAGAGATACCAGAAATACCTCCTTCTCTAGTGAGGGTATTTAGTGTGTTACAGAATAATCATATATATAAAGTTACAATAACCAAAACTACATGAGAGAATCTCTGACAATATTATCTTATACACGCTGCATATGGGAACACCTGGTTTAAAGATTTTTAAAGAGAAGGAAGTAGTGAACTACTGGTAGGTACTACTGCCCTTTGAGTCTGTTAGTAAACAGTATAAAAAAATATTTCCCTGCTCAGAGCCCAGTTACACATTTTGCTCTGTGCACATCAGGGTTACCACACTGATGTTTGTTTCCTCTGATGACACCTCAGTTTTATAAGCATAGGTCTCAGCCTTGCAGCTAAACCCACTTGTTCAGACCCTTAAGTATATTTAACCTAGGAAAATAGTATGGAATTATAAAGGCATTTTTGCCACTGATCCTGTTGCAGAATCAGTCCCATTGGGAGCAAACTGAAAGGAATAGCAAACTTTCTACATCTGCATTGTACTGAGAATCCCACTTTTTATAAGTCTTAAAATTTTGTGGTCTATAAACCAGTTCTTCATTACTGGTACATTGTAAAACATCTCAAGTTCCACATTTGCCAATCGGAGCCTGTTCAAGCTTCCATTACTGCTCACTACTTACCAATTGTTTCAAGACTGTTCAGGGTAGAGATTTTTTTGTTACCATTGTGGGTTTTTTTTCTCTTCTGTCATTCCGAGTCTCAAAACAGCCTCCGGATTCATCAATATTTTAAGTATCACAGCACCTGATAAAAACAGTTTCTCATTTACTTGCCAGAGAAATTCATGGAAAGTCTTCTGGCAGTTTCAGTGGGAGTGAGATCAGATCTCTGATGCATGGGAAACTGTCAGCCAAGGCAATATGTGGGAACCATATCTAATTAGACTTGTAGAGCGAAAAAAAAGGGCAAAACATTTCTTCACGGAACTTGACTACTGATTTTAGCAGCCGGAGGACTGGCTGGCTGAGGACTGTACACTATTCTTCCAATATGCTCTAAAGGGATCAATGTTCTATCCTTGATTGGCTCTCACCCCATTTACTGAGGCTGAAATCTCCCTAGAAGTATGTAGTTAAGAGGTACAAGGGGGTGAAAGAGGATTTGCACTCAGTTTTTGGATTGTTGCTCCTCTAACTAGTTTTAACAGTCTCATAGGATGGAACTGAAGTGCCAGTGATGTTATCAGCAGCAAATTTGTTAAAACTAATAAAAAAAGCCTGCAGAATACCAAACTAACAGAAAAATGGATAAACAAATTAAAGCCCTACTCTTCTCTCACCAGAGTGGTCTGACTCTCTCTGAATATACAGATTTTAGTAGGAAACTCTCATCTGCTCTTTGCTGGAGATATGCACCAGTAGCATGAGGGAGTGAAGGGGTATTGGTATTTAACTGCCACACACTAAGCTGCCTAAATGCTTGATTTTCTCAGGGTGTAGTGGGGGAAAGTTGGGGCAAAGCACATTGTTGGACCTTCTGCCTCCCAGGCTCAAATTGCCATGGTAGCCAGAACACACTTAAAAGAGGATTACACTGATCCTTTAGGCAAAACAACTGTCATTGCAAGAAAACTCTATCTGCCTGCCTCAAGCAACACTGTCCTGGTTTGAAAGGAATGACTTTGAGATTCATGGCCAGAACAAATACATGAGGGAAAAATCTGCCCTGTTTTTAAGACATAACTATGTAGCTGCAAGTTTATAAAGACTATATATAGTATGTGGACAGATGGATGGATACACTTATCGTGGTAAGTCATACCACCGGGGTATTCACTGTGCAGCATAGTAGGGGTCTGTACCTTTGGCCTTTGAAACTTTTAACTTGTTATTACACAAATAAAGTCATGCAATTATCCATTTGCATATCTCCTTGGCAGACAGTCAAAAAAGATACTACTCTGAAAGGATTCAGGTATTCCACAGGGTATGTTCCTTTTAAAGGATCCCTCAAATTTTGGATCTATGATGCACAAACTCTAGTAGCTGTCATTTTCAACCAGATTCTTGATATAAGAAAACAACACAAGAGGTTACCACACTTATTTTCAGCACTGGATAGTAAAGTGCAGCATTTGTTTACACACAGACATTTTATCTCCATGTGCATAAGAGCTTAAGAGCTCCAGGAGACTTGCCAGCTAACAGTACAGGATTGTAGTCCTGGGAAAATCTCTGATCTTCCACAGTGTAGGTTATATTCCTGTAAACATATGACCAAGCAAAGCCTTTATTACACTGGCACAGTCTCTGAAGCAACGAGGGTCTGTAAACAGCTTGCACAAAGCATCCCCGAGATGTTCTCAGACAGAACAAACACCACTTTTGCATAATTGAACAGTTGGTCTGAATCTTTCTCAGTAGACCAAATAATTTCAAATGTTCAAATAACATTGCAAATACAAGTTTTGCAAAAATGTTACTTTAATTTCCCATAGGTACGTAAAATTAATTTGCATAAACATCTGGAAAAAAAACCCATTTGCTGCATGGAAGTCACAGGAAGTATTGAGGGTGTAACAGAGCATTGCAAGCAGTTACTGAATTTACAATGTATTTTCCAGAATTGTGTGTTCTTGCAGGCTAGGGAGAGACAGGCATGAAGCTGAGGTACCAGTCAGGTTTCTTTAAATTCTGAAAGCAGAACATAGTGGAAGGACACAGAGACTTCAGTAGCAGGGAGTGCATTTGAACAAAACACAGAACTTCAACTTGGAAGTTAAGTTTGTAAAACATTTCTGGCAGGGCAGCCAATTTGTATTTTGTGGCAGCACTTAGTACAGGTAAATCACATTCCTAACTGGGAGCTTGCAGTCACTATAACATGACATATATTACAATAGGATACAATGCAACAGCATTCTTTGTCAGAGAGTACTTAGACTGAAGATGCACATCTTACTATATATTCTGTCATCATTTATAAAATATTTTCTAATCTGCTGAATAACTACTATCCTACCTTTCTGAACCCAGATTTAGATTTTCTTGGACTAGTCTCCTAAGAAAGTAATTCCATAAAATCAGAGGTAGTGGCTACAGAGTATAAGTGACTTCAGTGAATGCAGGATGCATAACTATGACAACAGTTTTCAAATCAGCCTCTTCATAAGCTGTCTAATTTCAGACTTGTGCTTTGATTCAAACAGAGCAAAAGCAACAACTCACATGCACAAACAAGAAAGCAAGAGATGTGTCGCCTAAACACTGGGTACTTCCAGTCACTTTCAGCCCAAAATTCTACTTCGTTTGTTGTAAACATTTAGTTTTTCATAACCACCTTCATTGCACTAACATACAGGTCACATGCTCCATTTCTTCAGATGAGCAGAACTGAATCAGTTTTCCAGAGCAAATAGTCATTATTATGAGCTTAAAATTTCCTTCCCACAAATATTCTCTTTAGTTGCTTTCAGTGACCATTTCAGTCAATCCCTATAATTTAACTTAGAACTTAAGTAAGGGAAATTTAATGAATATATGACTTTATTCACTCAACAGAAACCTCAGATAGAGCTGGAGTTAATTTTTAGCTGTGACAGTCTAGTCTAGTAACTTTCTTTGCCAGCTATGAGAACATGAACTTCATAAAATCAGACATACAACAGTTGTTACTCAAAAGTCAATTTTAACAACAGTTACCACAACAGAGGATCCATGAAAAAAAAAGGGGGGTTTCCATTTCTGAATGTGACATGGAAAAATGCATGTAAGGACAGAATTTTAAAGTTCAAACTTCAAGCAATGCCTTTATGCAACACACATCTCAAACCTGTATTTGTGTTCCTGAGTAAATATATGCATTTTCTTCAAATTAGAAAACTTGTCTTTGCATAAAATAGCTAAGTTTCACAAATAATGTTTCTCCAAAATGTTATTTCAGATGTTTTAACAGTTCACCCATGAAGTCAGATGTGAAAGGTCTGATACCTCTTAAATTGAAGCTACAATCAACTCTACTCTTTTTAATTGCAGTAGGAGAAGTACCAACATCTTGACAATAGAAAGACTTATTACAAAGAACACACAAGTTTGAAAAAACATTGCAGGTAAAGTCTACATGAAATGAATTTACTCCAGTGCATCAGTCTCATGCTTTATGGCCAAACAAGCTTGAAGAAAGTAGTTTGGGACAGCTCCATACTACTCCCAATTCACGGGGTTTAAAAATAAGCCATGACAGCTACATCTGCAAAGAGCTGATTAAATCTCACTTGGTTTATCTAACAGCTTAGATGTCCAGAGTGCTCCCAGGAACTGGGAAAAAGCTGATGTTCTCATCATAAATCTCTACCTATCATGACTTCTAAACTGTACTGGTCCACCAACATGTGCCAGGAAAAAAAGCTATCCCAATTGGATTTGAGGAGTAATTTGATAGTTGCTCTGAAATTTAAAAAAAAAAAAATCTAAGTAAATATTTGGCATCAAATATTTTGCTCTAGAAGTACAGCTTTTTTTTGCCTTTTATGTATTCTCCTAATCCCAGTAATTTCATTTCTTTCACCAAACTGACTGTTGCTTCCTGAGGCTGGATCAATACATTCTGTTAGACAACCTCCTAACATTCTGTTTCCTGACCTATTTGTCACTCCACAGTATAAAACTGAGATTTTTCCTAAATTGTGAGACATTGTTAAAAGTGATCAAGAATTATTGATGTTTGGAGGTAGAGTCAATGGTGTACATAAAGACAGATCACTCTCTCAGAGCACTATTTAACAGTTGGAGATTATGTCCATAACTATTTCTATTAGAATTCACTTTAGCCTAAGCTGGAGTCTTTGCTGAGAAAATCCAGATCTCCATTTGTCTTGCTCTTACCTATAAACAAGCCACTCAGTAAGCAAACACTGCAGTAAGAGCTGTGACACACATTGTCAGGATAGTTTGGGAGCATCTGGGAGACTTTACAACACTTATCTGGTACCTTTCAGAAATACTAAAGGCACCAAAAGAACAGGTGGTGCAAAAGAAGAGAGTATTAATGAAAACACTGTGACAGCAATTATACTTTAACTGTGTCCTTAATAAACTTATAAGCCAACAGTATGAAGCACAAATACATAAACAGTATAAATTAACAAGATGTATGTGCTGAGCTGGAGCAGCTAGAACATGCTACCAACCAGCACCTGTTTTGAACTAAAACGTTGGGATGAATTTTGTATTTCAGGTCTAGCTCCCAAATAGACCAGTGATTCTAATAAGAGGGACTTCTGCAAGATCCAGAAAGTAAATTGAAACAGCAGGTTATTCTGTAAAGAGGTAGGCACTGATGCACCTATAAACACTGTTAGCCACAGAAAGCAACAGATAAAATGATGAAAATAAATTCTCAACATATGGCATGGATATGGAGGAGTTCACATCATAATCGAAGAAAAGCCTATCTTGATTCTGGGATGCCAAGCAGTGCACATAAAAAGGTTGGTTATATTGACCTTCCAAGGCAGACTCCTGAACACTTCCAGACACTCTAACTAGACCACATAGGCTGAGAAATCACAGCTGGAGAAAAAAAAATCCTCTTAAGTGGTATTGTATTTAACAGTCAGAAAAGCAACTGTGAAATTAGACAGTGATGAATTTTATGGTACAGAAGACAAAGTATTCTATACTACCGTTATTTCATTATAAAACTGACAAGAGTGAAAATATATCAACATACAGGAAACGCAGATATGATTCCACATTTTTTATACAGATCCACTTACATGCTTCAGTTCTGATGATTCAGATTCTATAGACCGTCATTTCTTTCCTTCATTTTAAACACTCTCCAGCGGTAACAATGGTAGTGGATTTTGTAGTTTAGATGTCTCATTGCCAACAGTTAACTTTCCTGAATCTTCTATTTTTATCCCATTTCATCCTCTCAGAAATCAATTAAGAAAGCACTCACATCTATATAAGGATGTTTTACCCAGGCCTACACACTGTTTTTTTGATCACAGACATCAGAATTTGTATTACTTAAGCCTGGATACTGTAAGAGGTAAAAGTAGTTTAATCTCAGAGGCAGAGAAAAATGCCAGTGAGGGTCAGAAAGAACTGAAGTCACTCAGAAGAGTATAAGGAGAGATGGGCAGAAAGAGTTCTGAGCAAAAAGATGAAATAAAAGAGTACAAAAAAAGAACTACAGCAAAAACCTAGGAAACCTGGCTTCCTTAAAAAAAAAAAAACTTTCCCAGTTGGGACAGTAATGCTGATGATCTTTCTGAACTGCTCTGAGATCAGTAGATAAACAGTATGTACATCTAACTATTACCAACAATTAATTACAGTTATTATTGTAGCATGACAGCTGGCATTTTTAGTATCCAACATCAGATGCATTTTTAATAATCTGACCGTACAATAACATGCAAAATAATTACTGAGCTCCATTTCAGGAATGTGTCAGGTTCCTAAATATAGGTCTTTAGTTGCTATTCTCAGCATGTAATATACCCTCCCTGTGACATTCTTCATCTCCTGTATCAAAATCCATCTTTTCATACAGTCAGAGACTTCACCACTTCTCTCTCATGCAGCAGTATCAAGGGTGCTTATTATACTTGTTATGTCTCTTTATGTCTAGCCTGTCTTTCTACCATAAGCAGGTCAACTTATTAGGGATGAAAAGAGTCCCAAGACACTTTAAACCTAACCAAAGAATGACATGTAGAATTCCACCTCTCTAAAGGCCTAGCTTGGCAAAGGCTTCTGGACAAGTAAATCCAGAAGCGTCTAAAGAACTTTGTGCTTGCAGCCAAAAGTATCTGTATCTACCTCTACAAAATTCATTTTGGCATTAAATTTGCCTTAATGGAACCTTGAACTAATAGGTTAAAGCAAAGAAGAATCAAATACCTCTATGAAATTGGGAGCAATCCACTATTGTGAAGCCCCTACTCATAAGATGTTTGCCAGTAAAATTGTTACCCTTAAAGAAAAAAGGTGTCATGGGAAATAGGTAACCACACAGTTGCCACTTTCCAGGATTCACAGGTAAATAGTTCCCTTACCTTGGATCAGCTTATGATATTTTCAGTACTACAAGCAAGAAGAAACTAATTTTGATCTCCTACATAAAAACTGGCACTTCCAGAATCACACACCAGCATACAAATAATGCTCTATACATGCTTGACTAACATGTAGAAGTTAAGAAACTTGGCATACACACAAAGCCTCAAATAGCAAATTGCTTTAAGTACTGAAAAACTGACAGGATGAAATGTGTGGCTCATGTTGTATCAGGCAAGGTAACTTTAATTCTTCCAGTTTTTGAACAAAGAATTCAACACTTCAGCCTCAGTTGAGACTGCAGGTCAAAAGAAAATTATGTCAATGCATTTCATTTGAAAATGCTCTTCGAACACATTTTGCAGAAATACAAAACTTCTAATTTTTCACATGGTATTTATGTTGTTTTATCTATTTCCACTCACTTGTTTTTCTTTCTTAAAGGAAAGGCTGAGAAAGGCAAAAACCTGAAATAGAAATTACTAGTCAAGGAGAAAACAAAAAAATCTACTTTTCTTTAGGCATTTTTTCCTTAAAAAATAAGAAATTCAAAATTAGATTTTCTCTTTTACATGCTATTCAAAACCCTTTCTGAAAGGCTATTTAGAAGCAACATGTTTGTTTTGATGTGTTTCAATGTTTCTGATGGGAAACAATCTTTTTCACTAATAAATATTCTGGGCTGCCATTTAAGAGCAAATGGATTTACAATCCAATACAGTTACTTGTGATGATATTATAAGCTTCAATGTCTCATATGCTTTAGATCCACAGCTTGAACAAGTTCTTTATCTAAAATTCTGGTGTGCCATTTTCAGGATGAATATTACACATGTATGTTGCAATAAGAGGAACTTTTTCTCCTACATGGATGTTTGAGCAGCTTGCAGATTGAGACAATGTGTTTCCTCATGCCTTTTAGTTCATTACATTCAATTCATAATCAAAAAAGAAAAGCACTTTTAGTAACACCAGAAATTAATAGAATGAAAGGGCTTGACTGACAGCTCTAGTGATCCATATGCTCTATCAGTCATAGGAGAGGGGTTGTATAAATACCTGTAAGAGCTTGTCTAATATTAGGAAATGGCTCTAAGTAATCCCTTGGCTGTAGCTCACCATATGGACATTCCTCTTGCACAATAAACCTGCAAATTAAACCATTGAATTTAATCTATATCCAAAACTACCATGAGCTAAAATGTAAGCCAAGCATCTATATGAAATTTGTTACAGAATCATGATTCTGACTTGAGATCATACCTTGACTTATTTTTAAAATTATTTCCTTCAAAGACAAGCCCTAATATGAGATCCATCCCTGTATTTTCCAACTGAGACCAAGCCAAGCCAGTTGCAGACCCAAAAAAGGAATTCTGCCACAAAAGCCCCTTAGGCGCCGCTGCTAAATATGCCAGCAATTGACCTGAATCTCTTCCCCCTCTGTCCCCAGATTCTCATGAGTTGCACATCCCTCCATCAGCTCTCAAGCTGATTTCAAAGGACTACCTGTAATACTGACTGAATCCAAGGTAAGATATAAAGAGTAGCCTACCTGCACTTAAATCTTAAGCAGGGTAAAAAGGGCCGGTATTTCACCCAAACTTTGCTGTCAGGTGGAGGGAATGGGCAGAACCCTGGCTGTGTTTCATGGCATACCTCAGCCTGCAGGTTTGAACCCATGAAAATATCTTTTCAGTACAAATTACTCCATAGGAACCAGTTTTTCCACTGCAGTATTTAGGGTTGGCATGGCAAGGTTATGATCAAGGAGATGCCTTACACTTGTGCAGCAGCATAAACCTCTTAAATCCTAATCAGAAGGAAAGGAAACTCAGGGCAGGATTTGGGGATTTTTGTAATACAGACTAGTGGACCACAGCATTTTTCTTGAGTACAGCTATATGGGTGTGTGGGAAATGGGGTTATTTTAAAAAGGAAATGTTCCAGATAATTCACCAGTCTTGGCAATATTTATCATAACTACTTACACTTAAGAAATACCTTTGTTGCAATGCCTCATTATCCATGTACCAGAACATCTCTATTCCTGGCAGCATTTTAGGAAAAAACAACAAACAAACAAAACAAAGAAAAAAAGAAAAACCAAAAAAACACAAGAGAGAAATAAACAAGAAAAAAAGAAAGAAGGAAAAAAGGGAAAAAAGATTAGATGGAAAAGAAAGAAAAAGAAAAACAAACCCAACCCCTAACAAAGAGCTCTGATAACTTCAGTGAGATGGCACATTCCCATAAATACTCTCTCTTAATGCATCAGTCTAATGAATACTCACAAACACTTGGCATCTCTACTTTCTCCTTTTTAAGTCACATTGACCACAAGGCACCAATGTGTTCAGCTGTAATTGGAAGAAATAATGTGGTCCAATATCCATGACACCTCCTAGGACTGCAGGAAACTCCTCTGCTCTCTGCTTCACAAACTGCCAGAACATTTCACAACATAAAATCAACTAGCAGCACAAGAAAAGTTCATCCAAGAAAATGTCCTTGACATGTCTTTGGTGCTCCTTGCAGGGTACTATTCATTCGTGGCCTGCTGCAACATCTTTTTCACAAATACAATTTTTAAAATAGAAATAACATTTTAACTTCTAAATGCACATAAACTCACATAGTTATTATATATACAAAGCTTAAAACTAAAAGCCCAGTGATCATAGACGAAGAGAGAAAGACGTCTCTGAAAGAGCAGTGAGGTGGTTCTTGCAAGTTAAAACTAGTATTATGCCAAGATTAAACAAGTCATATAGCCTCATGCTACCTTAAAATGAACCCTATCTAGTTCATTTCTAGTTCTAGAAAATTCAGGTCATAGCAGCTCATGAGCCAAATTCACTCTTCCAAATATTACTCAAATCAAGTAACTTTCACACCTTATTCACATCTCATTAGTCTTCATTGTGTTATACTGCAAAGTTTTACAACCACAATAATAATAACCATAAAAAAATGATAAAACTATGATTAATTAACAAAATAGTGACCTAGAAGGCAACCAAAACCGTTGTAAGGAGGTACATCATAACAACAAAGACTAATAAAGGCATTAAAAATCATTATTTGAACATTTTTTTCCACAGGCTACAATTATCTTAATTCTTTCACTGTAAAGCAAAGTATGAATCATGACTGAGATCTTCTCCACTCTTTTCACCTCTGTGTCTTGTTTAGACAGTGGTAACTTGCATGTGACAGAAAGAGAAGCAGAACAACAGTTTTGGAGACAGTTTTTATCAGCAAAGCCCATCTTTTACCTCAATCTACCCACTCAAAGTGTTGCTATAGCCAAATATATGAATTTTTGATTTTGTGTTCCAGTATTCAAAGTCAGCTGAGAGAACGGTGTACTTTCTGCATCCGTAACTCTTAGCAGAATTTAGGAGTGTCAGGGGTTTTGCTTCTTTGCTGAGCTTGGGTGCTGTGTTCAGATTCAAGCTTCATCTCCTAATTAGTCAGTTCAAGGAATACACTATTCCCTGTTAATATTTTTCCCTTCTCTTCCTCCATGCTCAATAAAGAAAAAGAAACAAAACTCAGAAAAGCTATCCACTCGGATCTGTAGGTATTTTCCACTGGCTGCATGGAGACAAGAACTTGTGTATATTTTCCTCCTTTGATCATCTCAGTCTCCTTTATTTTTTTTTTTACCAGCAACAGAATAGTTAATGTTGACATTTCAACCAGATATTTACATTTATTCCAGATGAGATGATTTGTTCATTTCCAGACCAACTAATTCACACAACCTTCATTTGCAGGGAGATATGAGCACTGCTGTAATTTTTTTCAAAATTTTTCTCACAATTAAATTACTAAAGAATTTCAGTCAGGAAGGGGGAAAAAAATAAGAAGAAGATAAAAGGAAAATGCAGAAAGCAAAATGGTAACTTAAGTAAGACATCTAATGCCCCTAATCTCAAATACTTCTTATTTTCAAATGAAAATATCAGATGCTTTTATCTAACTTCCTTTTCCCCCTCTCAATAAATTTGCAGACAATAGATGACTGTGACACAGCCTGCTATATCCACCATCCTCAGGACTGAGTCAGGAACAGACCTGGAGACCATAGCCTGAGTTCCTCCCTTTCTAGTTCTGGGAAAAACCTTTTAACTCATCATATCCATATCCTGTCTGTAGCTTTATATAAGCTCTTTTTTTAATTTATTGGTTTGGATTCTCCATTTGCAAAATGTAAGTAACTCCATTTTCAGGGGTGATGTGAAGGTAAAATCCATTAATGATTTTGAGGTGTTCATATTAAAGTTGTGAGGGCCATATAAGTACTGAGATGTCAAGGAATATTAAACTCTCTGCTGCAAATGTCTTTGCTTGTTTTTCTGTGTGGTTCATTAGTGAGCACTCAGAGATGACCTTAGTATTTAGGTTCTCCATCCTCAGTTCGTGTTTCACTCATCTATTTCCAACACAGTTGTACCATTAGAAAGGTTCTGTTTGCTTGGCAGTCTATTTCCTCTTAATCTAAAGTCATAATTTTCAGGTATATGAAATCAGACTAATTCCCAAAGTGACAGCATGCCATGGCAAAAACATGGGCTTATACATTTCACTGAAGAAAGAACAGAAGATTGTTCTTCCCCCTGGCCAGGGGAAGAAGGAGATACCAATTTTGAAAGTATCCTGTCTGAAAAACCTACATTTTAAATTACATTTTAAGAGTCTTGGAGTTTAGGTTTGCATTGCAAGGCTTAGTGCTGTGCCTAAAATAGTAAAGAGAGAACAGAAGTACTGGGGAAAAAAGAAATAAAAGTTATTCTAGATCAACACTACATCTGTGTCATCGTTTCACTGTGAAAATTTTCGTTTAAGTCAAACAACTGGCATGTGTAATCCTCTAAAGATACATCATCAGTGACGCAAAAACAACCTGTATTTGCTTCCTACCAGGCACCAGTCAACAGTTTATATTTTTTTATTTTTAAAATCATCAGCAGATGTTCCGAAGCAGGGGGGAATAATCCACCCATTGTAAGTACACTCAGTCATCTCTAGCAACCTTCCTGATCGGCTCCATCTCCTGAAGTCTAAGACAGTAGAGTATAAACGCACTCTGGGAAACTTTCCATATTCCTGAAACAGTGAGTCATTCAACAGTTTTTTCAAACAGGATCTGAAGGAGTGCCACCAGCAACACTAAGGTCATCTCTGAGTGCTCACTAATGAACCACACAGAAAAACAAGCAAAGACATTTGCAGCAGAGAGTTTAATATTCCTTGACATCTCAGTACTTATATGGCCCTCACAACTTTAATATGAACACCTCAAAATCATTAATGGATTTTACCTTCACATCACCCCTGAAAATGGAGTTACTTACATTTTGCAAATGGAGAATCCAAACCAATAAATTAAAAAAAGAGCTTATTTAAAGCTACAGAAAGGATATGGATATGATGAGTTAAAAGGTGATCACAGAGCTCTTGAGTCTTGTGTTTTAAAAGTTCATGAAAAAATAATAAAGGGCTAAATAATGTTTTTCTGAAAATATCAAACTTCCAGAACCAAAGAAAATAAATTGCAGTCTGGCCATATTTTACACACATGCACTTCCTTTCCAAATTGATGGCCTTTTTAGCATATAAAGCACTCTCTATTAATTAAAATTACTCTGTGCCTAACCCAGGACAGATAACCATGATGCCATTGTATTGGAGAGTATACCAAATATCTGTGTTTTCCATTGATCACTCTTATTACAAGACCACAAACAGTCACAGTCCTGTTGGGTTTCTGTTGATATTGTCCAAATCACTACATAACACAAAGAAAGAGACAGGGTTTTCTCAGGGGACTCACAGGCAGAGAAAAGCGTAGAAGGTTTAGTGTCAATCTTGCCTTCAGGCCATTGCATGTATTCACTATGTTCTCAAATTCTGCAGCCTTAGTGTAGCCTCAAAGATGAGCTTCCTGTTTCTGGAGTTGCAAAATCTCCAATAGCTTTAAAATCACTATCAAATTTTGTACAAAAATTTCTAGCAAAACAAGAAAACAAAAAGAAGAAAAAAAAAAATCAGTAGAAGTGGGTGCCTTATTCACAACGTATGATTACTCCTTTGTTGAGAGCCATTCTCTTATATAACAAAAACAAATTGAAACCTATGTGTTTTCACTAGGGAGAGTCCCAGAATTAAAAATATGAAATGGTATCAGAGAAATAAATATTTCTTCATAGAGCTTCCACAGACTACCTGCTGGGCATGGCATGAGAAGCTCAGTGATGTTAGTGAGACAACAAATATCTCAGACTCTCTTCACCTACCTATTGCAAACCCATTATGGTCCTCTGGTTTCACATTCACCTTGGTCAGCCAAGCCACCTTAAAAAACAGTTCCCTACAGGTTTTTTCCTATTATTCCCAGAGGGGGAAAAACAACAACAACAACAACAACAAAACAAAAAACCAAACAAACAAAAAACCAAAAACCAAACAAAAAAACAAACAAAACAAACAAACAAAAAAAAACCCCAAAAAACCAGCAAACCAAACAGTAGGAATATTAATCAACAGGCAATTCTTCCCATTGCAAAATACTATTTCAAGAGAGATAGGAAGAAAGGATCAGAGGGCTGGAGCACCTCTCCTGTGAAGACAGGCTGAGAGTGTTGGGGTTGTTCAGACTGGAGAAGAGAAGAGTCTGCGGAGATCTTAGACAACCTTCCAGTACCTAAAGGAGCGTACGAGAGAGCTGGAGGGTGATGTTCCATAAGGTCATGGAGTGATAGGACAAGGAGCAATGGCATCAAACTGAAAGAGGGAAAATTTAGGTTAGATATACAGAAGAAATTCTTCCCTGTGAGGGTGGTGAGGCACTGGCACAGGTTGCCCAGAGAAGCTGTGGATGCCCCATCCCTGGGAGTGTTCAAGGCCAGGCTGGATGGGGCACTGAGCAGCCTGGTCTAGTGGAAGTGTTTGTGCCCATGGCAGGGAGGTTGGAACTATATGACCTTTAATGTCTCTTCCAACTCAAACCATTCCATGATTCTATGGCTCTCTAGCTAAGTGTTTCTTTCTGTGACAGTTTGAACTTATTTGAATTGCAGCTTTTAGGCAGCTAAGTCCTTCTCAAGAAATTAGGTGAAGCTGGCAGAAGCATATTCTAATGTGGCTAATATTTCTAGTTTCAGCAGACAGAGAAATGGAGGGGGGGAGGGGGGAAGAAAAAAAAAAAAAAAAAAAGGCAGAGGATCTGATACACATCTTCTTATGAGAAATGCCTGGATCTATAATCTCTATTTTTTTGAAAATGTATTACCCAAACTCAGAGTTACAGAGTGATTGCCATAACCAGTGCCATGTATGACAATACCACTGGGAAAATCATTAAAGTTTGCCTAGTAAGATGAGAATAAAAGTCACTTAAATTGAGAAATTCAAAGCAATTCAATTTTGCCTCCTTTTTAGCTTTAGCAAGTTGAACATTTCTCTGAGCTTCTCGACTTCACTAGAAAACTGTTGCTGTTAATGCTTTGACAAGCCCACGAACAGGCTGCTGCCACAGGACTGCCCGTCCGATTTTGGCTGCCCACCTGTGACCGCGGAAGGAGCCACGGGCTTTGGCAGGCGGAGATGCGGATGCGCCAGCACACGGTCCGTGCCACACCTGGAAGGGTGACATGGGGCAGCTGGAGCTCGTCAGTGCCTTTGGACCGAGGAGTCCCAGGACACAGGAGCGGGATCGGGAGCGGCGTGTCCCGGGTGCCCTCTCGTGGGCCCGCCTGGAACAGGGGACGGGCACGGGGCGGGACGCTGCCGAAAATGAGCTATTTCGCTCCAGCTGCAACCTAAATGCAAGAAATTGTTAGGCTTATGTCCTAAAAGTGTGTAAAAACAGATACCAAAAACCACTTTTCTTATCCCGCCCGCCGGAGCTTACGGTGAGAGATATTAAGGGACCAGAGTGATTTCCATTAAAATGAAATGCAAACCTCTGCTTGAAGGCAGTCTCAACAGGTTGAGGTCTCATGTGGCTTCCCAGCACCACAAAACGTATGTACTATAAGCGGAATTAGCTTAAAGGAAGGTAGGATCTTATATATTCCTTCACTGAGCACATTCATGTACCACCAAGTTTACTTTCCCTAACAACAGTGACAAGGACAGGAGTGCTACAAGGATGCGATGTTCTGGAGTCACATGCCTCAGCAGAAAACCTAACTCTGGGCAGGCTGCAGCCTGCAGACCATGCTTGCAGTACTCTCTTGGAATTAAAGGACATGTTCCAGCCATTTAGGATCTGGAGAGGAAACTGAACTTTCCAAAACCAGAAATGAGGACAGAGCAACTATTAGTGATGATGGCCAAATGAGGAGCCTGAAGCTCAATGTTTCTACTGACAGAATCAGAACACTTCCATCTCAACCACACTATTGTTTCACAAGAGCTCAATGAAGCTCACATGTGATCTAAGGCCTCTGTATGTATGCG
Source organism: Acropternis orthonyx (assembly GCA_035583155.1). Lineage (NCBI taxonomy): Eukaryota > Metazoa > Chordata > Aves > Passeriformes > Rhinocryptidae > Acropternis > Acropternis orthonyx. The sequence continues at coordinate 71,894,620 of JAWWEU010000040.1, read as the reverse complement.
TCCATAAGGACACTTGTTAAGTCACAGAACTGCTTGACACACCAAAGCAAATCAGAAGAATTAGAGCAGAAAAGCCCTCCTGAACAAGCTGGAGGCTCAATGAGAGTATATGGTTTGTAAATGCTACTCCAGCTTTCTGCTATTTCTTTGGAGAACATAATGCTTTCATTTGATTTAATTACTTCCTCACAAAATCACTTGCATTGAACCAAACAAGAAGAGGAACAGGGTCTGTATGGCCAGCAAACCTCAAGTGCGTCACATCACATGTCATACTGCTGCAAAGGGCACTCTGAAAAAAACACATTACTCCCATCTTCAGGGCATGTGGGAACCAACTTGTCCCTGGCTCACTCACAAAAAGTAGATCCATATCCATGACTGGTTCATGTAACTGTATAAACAGATTGGGAATGAGGGGTCTCTTAGAATCTCTCACAGTGTAACACCACTCAATTAAAAGCTGCCTAGTACCAAACTATCACTTCATTTTTTGTGGTAATTTGTCTGTACAATTTCTGCTGTGAAGTCACGAGGAGGGGAGAAGACACAGAAACAGCCTTCTGCAGCAGCATTCTGGGGGTGTTGAGGATGCTGAAGAACCACTGCACGGCATATCTTCCAACCAGGTTATCTCAGACACCCTACAGATGACTCCCAGGTACTGACTACACCTTTGCACATTTTCAGTAATGTGCAGCCAATAGTGCATGCCTATCTTATGCAGAACAATTCAACCCTTCCAACCCCATCCTGCTTATTAATCCAATTGGATCCAAATGGATCCCATCACCAAAGCAGCAGCAATGCTGCTCGTGGAACCTGTAGACTGTTCACCCCTCACAATCTAGTCATTGTATTTTCACTTTTCTCTTTGAAATCCACATAAAATACTGTGTTCAATCCTTTTACCTTTCCCTTAAAAAACTTCATATGATTTCTCTGGCATCACACAGCTATGGGAGCAAGAGTCTGCAACTCTGCCTTAAATTAACCTAACTCTTAAAAAAAATTGCATTCTCACGAGATATAAGTAACATCTTGACCCAGCAAAATTATGTTTGACAATAGAAAATTATGTAATTAGGATTAGGTTTGTACGTTGCTTGGTCCAAGAGAGGCCTCTGGAGAATTAACTTTGATTTTCTGTTTGACGTAGCCCTGGAGGGGAATGACTGCATTGAATAGACTCTGCCCAGGGTTTCTGGGAGACCAAGGAAAGGGGATGGAAGGTCTAAGACTTGCAGTGGGGGTGCCTTCTGTCACCACTGCAATATGTCTCTGGCTAGGCAAACTTTAGGATAAGGTTTTTAAGGAGCAGGATGACTTCAGGGAGTTCGAGTTGGCTGTCAGAGAGCATGAGACAGAATTGCACAGTACACACCTGATATTTTTTTGTTGCTCATTCAGCATCAAGTGACATCTATTCTTGTCATTATGTGCTAATTCACAGATTCAGTGTGTTCTCTAACTGTAAAATTAATTTTAATTAGTTAGAGCTCCTATCTGTGCACATTACTGGGTACAAAGGAGGGGGCTTTTCTATTCTCTCTACAAATGAAGGATATTGTAGATATCCTCTGATAACTGATAACTATTGTTATTAGTGCCTGCATAAGCATGGACTTTAAGTATCCAGATAACATTAAATCCTTAATGTGCTCAGTTATCAATCTGATCTCCTTATGTCCCTGTTTTACAAGAATTACATTTGGTTAGTGAGTCCCTTCTCCTTCCTCCATGCCCCAATTGCATGGTACTAAGACAGATGTTTAAGAAATTGGGAGGATGTTTATTAGGGGATTTTTTAGATAAAGTCTCAAGTCATGGGACAATAGGACATTAAGCAGCTTATTCACTTTTGGGAACATTTAATGACTTACAGTCATAGAGATGGAGCCACTGCAAAAATCAGAGCTAGAGATAACCATTTTAGCAAAAGCATGAGAAAGGATACAAAGGGGGAAAATGCACCCTTTTTGGTTTGCTTGTTTTAAAAATAAAAATTTTTTTGTATATAAAAAAAAAAACCTTGTAGATTTTACTATAATGTAAGTTTGCAGTGCAAAAAAGGCTTCCTTTCTCTTGCACGAACTGTAACAAAGTTCCCTGTGAGGTATAAATACAATGGAGCAAAGAAGTAATGATATTAGCTCCAAATCAGACTGATAAACATTAGAAAATTTTCACCCCTGGACACTGACAAGTTGGAGATGAAAAGCTTTCCAATGAATTTGGCTTCTTCACTCACTTATATCCCATCCTAGTTTGGCTCAAGTTACACTTCATGGATTCAATTCCTCCCAAGCACATCACTGCAGGCTTCAGAGAAATTTTGTTGGCCCACTGTTAAGTTCAAGGAAAAATATTTGTATTCAGTGTATTCTCACTGTCAAGGCAAACTTGAGCTCACATCAGCCCTGAGTTGTAGTTTACAACCAGAAAAGTACGTTAGTGGGAGAAGACGAGGATGCTGAAAAGTGATCTTGATTGTTTGATTGTAGGCAGCTACAGATATTCATCAGCCTTTCTGGAATGACCACTGGGGGTGGGGGTAGGAATAATTCCAGAAGAGTTTCCATTCTTTTTCCAGTTATCAAACAATGACACATTACTTGCTAACCTGTGCTCTCACAGCAATTCCTCACCTATGGAAAAATGTAGTTCCACTGGAGTCAGTGAAAACAACTTACACCAGGGGAGGGTCTGGCAGCCTTTCTCCCAAAACACTTTCCTACTAATTTCCTCATTCCTTTCATATTCTCTTTTTGCTTCTTTTCTTTCTTTTTTCCCTCCATCCATTCTTTTCCTGGGCAAAGGATTTTCCTTTGACTGATTGGGTCCTGTCAAAAACACTTGGACACACAATACACAGGTGTTGTGTGTATGCAACAGCACTCATGAAACAAGAAGAAAGATAATACTGTAAAAACTGCTTCCAATTTTTCCTAAAGGCCTGGGATCTACTGCAATCACCACCAAAACAAGTATCACCACTATTCCTGTGCAATGGCTCTCACATGTGATTGGAAAACTTGCACTATCCCATATTTACCCAGTTCTCAATATATCAATGAAAGTCTTGTAATGTTATCTTTTCCCCTTAGAGCCACAGTTCCCGAAAACAAGTAATTACTTAATTATCTTGTGTTTTCTTAATGAGAATTAAGTTTCAAGGCTTTGTACTTGTAGAGAAGAACTTGAAAATGGGGGCTTGAGGGAGTTTTAAAAGCTTCATAAAAATATCCTCAAAATTCAAATAAAAAGAAGCAAAAGAGTTTATTATTTTTGTGGTTTTGGTTTCTTAAGCCTTAAGACTGAGCATGAGAGTACCTTAGCAAAATCAAATAAAGTGATAAAATTACACATATTAACAGGAGGTAACACATAAATAAGATTTTAATCCTGGATAGGATTAAATTATTAATAATCCTTAATAATTATCGATTATGGACCAGATAGAAATGTTCTCCAAAGAAAGTTTTGCATTTCCCACAACTACATTTTGCACAGGAAGCACCCAACCCCCTTCCAAACTGTAACTGGTGCTGTTGCACTTTCCTCTCAAGAGCTGTGCTCTTATCCACAACCTCCTCTATGGGATATTTTCTCTCTCCAAAGACATCACAGCTACTGCAGTTCCCACATTGCTATCCTCCCATCTCCAACAAGAGATACTGATGGATGAAGCAGACTGATTAATGGAGCCCAGAGCAACAAAAAAAAAAAAGAGGTCATAGAAAGACAAGCCTTAAGTAGTGCCCTGAAACAATGCAACAACTTAGAGCCATTTAACAAGCTGACCTAAAATAAACCATGAATTTTAGGATGACTTGACAAAAAAAGTTGTATTTTTTTCCCTTGGCAAAAGTGATGCATTTCCACAGAAAATATCAATTTTGCTGTAACCACAAATGTCTGTCAAATCATTTCAACAGAAAAGTTTCCAACCAGTGCTAATCATTACTCAGTTGAAAATGCACACTAAAACAAAGGACATTTTGGGTGTACATCTGCAGCCAATCAACAGACTAATTTGAAACAAAAGAAGTCCATATACAGTTGGAAAAACAAAAAAACTAGCCAAAGTGAGTAGCTGCCAAGAATGTAGCCTTGAGAGAACATCTGAATGACACCAAGATACGTTGTTCTACACTAATCTCAGAAGAAACCTTTTTTGATTGTGATGAATTCCTGCACTGCATTGTGTTTTTGTGGTCTATCACAGTTTTGCAATGTTTTGGGCTACCTGTGAACAGCTCTATCTATCCTATTCCTCAGTGGTTTTAATAAAGCAAGAGTAATTCCACACATAAGCCTTTCCTGAAGGAAAAAAAAAAAGGAAAAAAACCACTTCTAAACTAGAGCAAGTGTTATGGTTCTCAAGAATAGATTGGGTACACACCGGGAATGGCACCACTGCAAAACACTCTGACATATCTTATGTGTCCGGCCCGACATTCTGTTTAGAAGAATGGTTACTTTAACAAAAAATCCCACCAAGACTCCACTGCCAACCCAACCCATGACACATAACATCTTAGAGGAAGCAAACTGAATATATACCATTCTATCAACAGCTCACCTCTTTTGCTGTTGTACTTCTTTTTGTCTTGGAAATCGTTGCTGATATTGCTGTTCTGTACTAGTTTATAAAGAGCCCCGGGCATAGTAAGGCACAATATAATACTGCAAAATAATCAAACCCACTTTTTAACTACAGTGAGGATCCTTCCCTTCTGGTCATATTAGGGGTTAAAAAAATATGCTGTGTCTGGAGATGTTCCATAAAACTTCTCAGACTCTTATTCTCCATGTAAATTGATGTAAATTCATATGTAACTCACAGCACAAACAATTCAAAATCAAAACAAAGCGGCACCTGATCTAGAAAGGAAACAGCTTTAATGACAGTCTAAATACTTTTAAAGTAGGGAAATACAAACTGAACAGCTCAATGGAGTAAAGTTACATTCAGCATCCTAAAATACTAGCTATGAAAATGTAAATGTCTTCCAAGAAAAAGAGGCCATTGTTTGAAAAAACAACCAAACAACATAAAATATCCCTTGTGGGAGAGTGAAACTTCTTCCTTGCTCACGTCATTCTAGCAAAAGAGAGATCTGCTTAACTAATAACTAAATGATTGGCAGCCTCTTTTCTTTCTCAAATTTACCAAAGATATGAAAACAAATGGGAAAACTTCAACCAATCCAGTTAGGAAGAAGGAAGATGTGAATTTGTCAAGTATCCATCTAAAAGCTGCAGCTGCATCTCAGGTGGAAATTTTTTCACAACCCAGCCCAGTGCATACAGGGAGGTCTGTAACAATTGGGAGTATGGACATGCAGTGCACAACCATCTACAAGGGCCTCACAGTATCTTATTTATGTCCTGAGAAAACAATTGGATATGTGGATACTTTCAGAAATGGAGATTGAACAGCAGAATAGATGCCATTTTCCAGAAGGCAACCATCATTCTAGCATGGAAAAACAAAACCTCAAAGGTCATGCAGTTTCTAAAACAGGTCCCATGAATTGCAAGATGATACTGAAAAATGTGGCTCTTACTGAAATGGACATTTTGCATACCAGCCCAGGATTTCTATGAACTGTTTGGTAGTGGGACACAGAATTTCATTTCCTGGAACAAGGAGAATGAACCACAGGAACATTACAACATTCTGTTTCCTGATATGGTTGCTGACATATTAATTTTGAGAGTCAATTCAAACTTGTCCTTCAGTGTGACAGCACTAGAGCAGCCAGTCACAAGGGTCATGCTTCTCAAGCTCTTTTCGAAGATTTTTTTCAAATGACTGTGCCAGGCATCATGAAATGTGGCAAACCAATTTTTTACCTCCTCTTCCAAGAGATGCCTTCTTGTCTCTTCCATTCCTTTTTCCTTTCCCAAAATACTGTGATTCACCACCTCTCAATCCATGGGTCTTGGCAAGATCGATCCCATACTGAAAGTCTGCTCAGTTCTGCTGCGACCTGTGGTTGCACAGGAGTAGCAAGAGGGAGCACAGGGCAGACATCCACCGAAGCTCTGCCCAACAGCAATATTTGAATCATAAGTTGATTTTGCATTCAGACTAGCCAGGCTTTACCATTTATCAAGGTCTGTAGCAGTTTGGAGAGGAAGAGAAGGGTTCGGAAACAGAACACGCTTACAAGAACACCTTCCAAGTGAGCAGCTTCCAAATAGCATTCTCCTTTATAACCTGATTGAAATAATCATCATACAGTCAAGCACAGTTTGTTGGTTACACTCAAAGCAAAACATGCTTCCAGCTGTGAGAGATAATTACTGTTTATTGACTGGCTTTTGAGGACTTTTATGCTATATTTAGTTTTAGAGCTGTTTGAGGTTTTTATTTGCATCAGAAGCACTGATGAAAAAGGCCATTGCTTAGAGCAGTCAGCTGCCTTCTAATGATTAACCTCTTATTTCACTTCAGGATATGTTTCACCTGCAAATGTGCTGGGAAATCAAGATTAATCCTTGGCGAATTCCCACGACTGCTCTCTTGAACCAGTAACTGCATTCGTCAGCATTACCCACTGATAGCGCTTTGTTCTTGTATAGTGGTGAGGTTTTTTATTTAAGTATCTTCACAAACACCAGAAAGGACAGTTAATTATAACCAGCTCTCTATAGAGGGGAGATTTTAGAAGTGGCTGTACCAGCTGGAACTAGTATTCTTCGTAGTTAAGTGTTCCTGCTCCTTGCAGTGACCAGCTCAGTTGCTCCAGAGGCAGAATGAGAAACAAGAAAATAAGCACAGAAGAGTTTTAACCCCTTCATCTCCAATAGTTACAGCAGTTGTAGGGCTACAGCCTTAAGACAGGAATTTTTAAGTCTCTTCCAGGACAATTTTATTGAACACAATTTCTGTTAGTCTTTATCTTTATTCTATTTGTTCTGTAGATGACATAAGCCAAGCCCAGAGAGGTGGCTTCAAATGTGACTCTAGGTCTGTGAGGGCACTCCAGGAAACTGACTCTGCTTTCAGTATTTTCTTTCACTCTGGTGTGATGCGAGGACAACTGGAACTACGCAAAAAATGCAGTGGCAAACAGTAGAGGTCATCCTACAGCTTCTGTGCCACAACTTTGGCAGTTTCACACACAGGAAAGGGAAAGGCACAAAAGAGGAGCAGTCCACCAAAATAATTAAAGGTTTTTGCTAAAATATTTTTTCTTAAATCAAGATGTTTTTCTTTGGAACTGGGCCTGAAGTTTAAGTCACCTAAAACTTAAGCACTTAGTTTTGAAGCAAACAATGTCGCAACTGAAGTACGCTGAAAACAATTTTTTTCCCTTATTTTGTTTTGTTTCACTGAACTGCTCCAAAGATTGTCTTCAGAAAAATGCAAAACAGTTCCCATCTCCCCCAGCCTGTTTAATATATTCATTAGGGTCCCAAATGGTCTCATCACAACATGCCAATTGCAAAACTCATCTCCTGTCTTTACAGAAAAGTTGATTATGTCTCCACACAGCTCTGTGGAGCACACATGACTAATTGCAGAATTAAAATAGTCACAAAGCAGCAACAAGATCAAGCAATAATAATGTTGACTGTTTGTACAAGATACAGGACCATTGGGGTATCAAAGAGGGTTGGAAAGCTAAGATTGGCTGTGATTTTGAGGATTAAGGGAATCTACAGGAAGACTCAGAATTTATTATGTCCTACCTGTGAATTTGGGGTACAAATTGAGACAATACACTGTAGAAATATATCTTTAGAATAATATTACTATCAGCCGGGTAACCTCCCCACAGTCCACCATATGTTCTACCTTCCCATCCCTGTATACAGCCAGGAGAACACAGAGAATTAAAAAGGAGTTGATTTAGGACTACTATGAGAAGCTTGGAGTCATTATTACAGGAGTCCTTATCTGCACTCAAGGCAAAGATGGGAGTAATAAACAGAAGAAAAAGTTACAAGACAGCCTTCTATCTCTTAAAAGTGACAAACGTTATCATTTTGCAGGACATTTAAGTGTTGGAAAAGTAGGGACCTGACCCTTCCTTACCATTAAGATTGGGATCCAGTCTGTCATCTGGGTTACTGCAGACAGAGAGGTTTATTATCAAAATATAATCTCAATTGTAACTTCCTGTCTGAGGGCTCAGGTAGCAAGCAGGTCTATGAACCAGGTACTGGTTTGAAAAGGATTAAAGTTGGCTGAATTCTGGCTCCCACCGAATTTCATGGAAGCCTTCTTGTTAACTTTAGTGGGAGAAGGATTAGATCAATGATGAAAATCATATCCTAAGGCAGAGTGAGATTAAAAGATTCTTAACACTAGGAAAATTAATGTATTATTAAAATTTCTGGAGAGTTCAAAAGCAGATTCAGGTTGGTTTGTAGGGTAAGGGTGTTTGTCGGGTCCTGATGTTTAAAATTAAGGAGAATAAGCAGACAATAATTTTAAGGCAGAACATGTCATGCAAATAACCACCTTCCCTGAATTCAATCATCCTTGCACCATCAATGAGGTAAGATGGACTTCAAGTCAATGGGAAGTTATGATTATTCTATGAGAGCAATACATGTAGCCTTCCAATAGTATCACCAACAACAGAAAGAGGCAAAAGCCTTAAGGCATATTCTTTAAGATTTTCCATAAAATTAATTCCAATCAGTTCTAGCCCTCTTTAACAAAGCTTAAAAGAATAAGAGCAAAAGAAAAAGTCAGTGGGTTGGGTTTTCCCCCCCTCTGGTGTCACAGCATTGCTCGTGCTGGCTTTCTAACCACAACTGGGGCATCAAAAGAAGTAAGGTCTTCTTAGCTGTTTCTCAACAAATAGTTGTGGTCCATCAACTCTACATCAGGCAGAGCACCAACACCCTTCTCCACTGGGAGATAAGACAGAACTTAGACCACTTCCCATCTGACTGACAACTTGCCTTTCTGCAGGTGCTAATCCCTCAGGTTCCCATCTTTTATTTTTTTCTTCTAAGACTGCTTAGTTTTCCATCTATGGAAGAAGTCCTAGAATGGGTTAAGAGTGCATAGTTTGCCTTTTGTACCAAACTGAAAGTCAGCTTTCTGCAGGGATAGGAAAGCTATAACATCCCTCACAGTTACTGGGGTTTATTATAAAAGGTTCTGTCCTGTGAGGCACCCTCCCCTCTATTGCCCTGATCACATTCTCATTATATCAGCTGCAAAGTTCCCAGTGTGAACAGGAGCAAGATCTGCAGTAATTAGTAATTAAACCAAGAATTTATGTTCTTGGGGGCAGAAAAAAAAGGCTTTCACATTTACCCTTCACAAGCAGAAAGCAGCTACCTGCTGTGGGGGATTTGCACTCTTCAGATCTATCAGTAAAATCAGTAAATCAGTAAAGTTCTTGCAGCTGCACTAACAGCACATCAGTAATATGCTTCAGCCTACTGATGAAGGGGAAATATGCACTGCAGTACCAATAATAAGGTATTGCATTATAACAAATTCATCCCACTGATTGTTCATTTTCAATCACAGTATCTGTTTTGCTCTCCACCCCCAAAATCTACAGGGCAGACATGCCAGAAAGGGAGTCATTTAACCATTATTGAAGCGCTAGGCTTGGTGGCATTGGTTTACTGGTTGGATTCCAAGATCTTAGAGTCTTTTCCAACATAAATGATTCTAATATTCTATGATTATGAACATCACACCATAGAGCTGCTGCAAACCAGAAAAAAAAACCGGTCTAAATACTTCATTATATGCTCTAGCACTCATTTGACAAAACCTGTGATAAAAACTTACGGTATTAACCCAGTTTCCAGTAGGAAGGTGTGCACACCATCACCAGTAACCTCTTCTCAAATCACCACCACACGAAAAAGTCTGGACAACAATTTGTTTTCATGATTAGAGATCAAAGCTGAAATTACAAGTGAGAGTGCCTCTGTCTCTCTGTAAGGAGAACAAGTGAAGGGAGAGTTGGCTTTACTGCTTGTTCGTGCTGTATCTTGCCTTTAAATAAATTACTTGTTCTAATTCACAGTGAAGTCAACCAAACAACTCCCATTGTCCTAAATAATTAAACTAGTCCAGGAAATAATTTCAGAACTTTTCAGCACCACTAAATTAATTCAAGAAGATGAAGAAAGAAGACAAATTACCCAAGAAAAATATTAAAACTAAATTCCATCTTCTGGTTTCAATATGAATGTGTAAGATATTAGTCTGCAACTTTGACAAACTGGCTTCAGTTCCTGTGCTCTTTAACTTAGTAGAACATTTTTAAAGGAAGAATAGAAATTCAAGTATTTTCAATACATCACTGTGATAGCTGGGACACTTTTTTCAAGAACAGCATACCTACAGCATGTGGACTACAATCCTGTAGGGAATAGACTGCATCACATCACCCTCAAACCCTCCAACCATGAGACTAGTGTGTAAACTGGAGTACTGTCACTATCTAGTCCTTCTCCACACATTTTTCTCATGAACGTTGAGGCTGTTGCTGCACTCCATGTGAAGCCTGATCTAAAATACAAACCCTGACTGAATCCTTACAGGAGTCAGGCCATGGAGGAAACACACCACAACAGATTGCTCTACTGCAAGTCATTCAGGACACACATGTGAACAAAAAAAGTTCCCTTGCAAATGTGTCTGTAGGACGGGATATGCAGGTACGAGGTTAGTCCTGGATCTGGGCACCTAAATCACCCCTCTGCCTTTTGTATTTATCAACCCAGAGCTCAGTTTTCCTCATCAGGAATGTTGATACCACAGTTTCCTAACCTAACAAAAGGGACACTAACATACCAAAGCCACCCCAAAAATCCTGAAGTCCTGACATATAAACAGGTGTTAAATTTATACCAGAGAGAAAAATAAACTTTAAAGGTGCACATCCCTATTTCTGTGTGAACTTCCACGAACTTCCCCCTTGGATTATGCCTTTCTTGTTGTGTTTACAGGAAACTGAAAAATGATTGTATGGAAGAATACTACGGAAGAATACCACTTCTTAAAGGCTTCAGTTTGCAGATACTATAATAGATAGCTTAACAGATATTTTAATGCCTCTTTGACTAATGCTGTATTTCCTAGTAAATTAATAAATATAACATTGTTAAATAAACAGTTCTCTAACTTTTTGTAATTACACACAGCTGCAAAAACCTGTTTGCTCGAATGTCAGGAAGCAACACAGAAGTTTTTGCCTTTTCAGATTTTCCCATATCCCTAGGCAATTTATCCTAAAAAGTTTGAGCTGGTGTACATATATATATAAAACTCCTTTTTTTTTTCATCAGTAGAAATTAATTTCTATTTTTAAGCTTTTATGGTGCATTTACTACAAATGCTACTTATGTATTTGTATTTTCTCAGAGATCTTTGACTAGACAACGTTTTTCACAGAGATTTTAATTAAAGCAAAGATGGTTGGAGGTCAAGGTTGAAAATCACGTGTCAACTTCCATGATATTCACAAGTTCATTACCTGCAAACAAACCTGCTATACTTTGCCAATTTAAATCATTGTGTTGCCTGAAGTGTCTGAAATGTATCGAGTTTCAAACACAAAAAATACCAACCCAAGTAGGGTCATAAACCCACAGAAGTCATTTAAAATGAAAGATGGGCCTACATTAAAGCCTTGATCCAGACTCTTGAGTGCTGCTTAAATTCAGATCCAACCCTATTCACTCCAAAACTAGTGATGAGAGCCATACAAATATTTTAATACATATAAAATATTTCAGTACATATAACTTCTTGTCTGGCTTCTTTCCTTGGAATGAATGAATTCAGAATCCAAAGTTCAAATTCCCTATAAAATCTGGGAAATGTTTTATCCAGCTCCAGACTGACAGTTATCTCCCTATTTGAATTCTATGCCAAAAAAAGAGAAAGAGTTCTGTTTTTCAAGAAGCCTAAGATTTAAATGCCCAATTTTCACTGAAATAAAACAAAGGAAACGCAAAGATTATACCCCAAGCCCTCACTTCCTTTTAAACCCATTTCAATATGTTAGAAGAGTTGCTGCTTACCTGTTCATTACATAAGATTATTGTGAAATTTCATTTCTTACTACTGTGCAGTATAGAGGTCACTATTAAAAAGTAGTTTGTTTCATTAAATACTGATAATTTTGTTTATAAGCATAAAAATTAAGAATAATGAATTCCAAAGACAAGGACAAGCTCTCATCTGTTTTAGATAAGTTGGTCTTTGGACCAAAAAGAGAAAACCATAAATGTTTTCAAGTTTACTTGAGCTGTGGATTTTTAATCTCACCTGATCAGGTCAAGACTGTGAATTTTTGTCTCAAAAGATACTCACAGTGTAACTACTCAATCTTGTGTATCCCCAAAGTATCATCTCTGCCACAAAAAGCAGGTTGGACCTGGGAGTGCTGGGACTGAAGGGGAAATGGAACAGGAAGAAAAGCCTGTGTGACTCCTTAAGACTCTAATCCTGGAACATCCTCTTTCACTGGCTCCAAAAGTTCATGCATAATGCTCCCTCCGCACAGCCCAAGAGGATATGGCTGACAAATTCCAGGTGCAATGAAAACCTTTGGAAACCATCTCAAAAAAGCAAATCCTTCCAAGAATTCTGATTCTTGACCTCAGTCTTCCCTTGAGAAAGCTGAGCAATCACAGTAAGTACCTAATAAATATTAATTAGGATTCATTCTCCTGGTGTAAATAATGAGTAACAAGAACATTACAATGGTTTCCAGCAGTTGAAATAAGTTTTGATCACAGGAATTTTCTGTAATAGATAAGCCAGGCACTGTTTTTGTCAGATGCATAGAGAACACAGTGGTTGAAACAAGGTCGAGGTTTTAATATCCACTAATATATTTCAGCAAAATTCTTTCCTTTCTTTATATTTTGTTTTCAAGAGAAAGCTGAACAGCTATCCTGTGCTTTGTGCTGATATCCAGATTGTCAAACAGAGTTTTAAATAGAGCAGGGTGCTTTGAGCTGCATTCTAAAGCAGATGGGAGTCAACACAATTGTTAGAAAATGAGGCTGACATTCATGCTTCCTGACACATATATACGAGGGCAAGCTGCAGCTTTCTGCTCCTGCTGGAGAGCTGGGATTTGGGCCAGAGAGCTGCAACAGTCAGGTCAAGAGGACGTACAGGCAAAATGATGCCGCGCGAAGGGAATCCTGTGTGACTTCCACGAGCTAGTGCAAACACAGGAACAATGCCACTTCACCAGAAAAGGAATCTGGGCTTCTTTTCTCATATGCTGAACTTTTAGTCTTCTCTCTCTGCTTATCAAAGCTCCAGGGGCCCAGGACTGCCTACAGCTGGTGAAAAGTCCTGCTATTTTCAATCTAGCAGTAACAGGACTTGAAGATTAATGTATTACTGAGTTTGGTGAAATACAGAACATTTTAACAATGGGAGTCCAAGTTCTTTTCCTTCATTCATTATTCTAATCACAACCACTTTCTTGAATAAGCTGGAGTAAAGGCTCAGGATTCCTTGTTCCAGTGTTTCAGTACTGATCATTCCTTACAGAAAATAACATAAGAGCCATGGTGTGTTTCTGTGGATATACAAGCCAGCTAGCTCATCAAGGCAGGAAGAAAACAAGCTACATCAAAAATCTATTTTGTTCAGATACAGTTTGCCTCAGGAAACAATTTATTGGGCAGAAAGTTCCTCCAGCTAACACAGTGTTTAGAAACTGACTGACATGCTTCCCTCAACCAGGGACTCCCAGAGGAACTTCTCGACCATCACACTTCTTGCCATCTGCCTCGCAGTCACATGAGCGATGCATTCTTCCCATCAACCAAAATCCCTCTCTGTGCTCATAGTCTTTATGAGGACCAGATGTTCTTGGGTCTCACTAGACCAAAGCCATGCAGACACAGCTGGCAGTATTCTAATTAGGCATAAACTGGTCTCATTTTCCCTTAAACAGCCATTCATCTTATGACCAACTGGTACATTCAGACATCTTGAAATTTTCAATTGGCTAGTTAACTTGCTTGAGTGACAAGAAGAAGGTGGTGTATATGGCATAAAGTGCCTCCCTTCTGTAGGTGTCTGACCTTTAGGATACACACCAAAACCCCAAACACACTCACTCAGACCCCCATTGACTCAGACTGACACGTTTCTCTGTTAAAACAAGGCACATAGACAACAGCTTTTCCAAATTCAACTCTGTGGTCTTGGAGTTAGATTACCTTGTTACATTTTTATCTCAGCATTATCTTACTATGAATGCACATGGACTTACAGAAAGTTTATCTGTTGATTCAGTTTCAGTGGGAACCATCTTTTTTTCCCCATTACTCTCTGCCTGTTTCCTTTCCTTTGAGTCCTCCTTTCATTCCACAGACACATCTGTGTTGTCCCTGTGATATCCTTTCTGATTGCCATGTTTCTGACCTGGAGACAAATACACATGAACTGAAGGACGTCGGAACACTGCTTTGGTCAGGACAGGGACCAGCTGCACTTCATCCTCTGAGCACAGAGATGGGAATGGGGCACCCCTGTGTGTTCCAGCCTGGACAAAAACAGACAAAAGCTCTATGAACCAGCAGCAAGGAAATAAACAAGTTGTTCTTGCAGAGGTTTATGTTTTACTAGGAGCAGTATTTTAGGAGCTCCCAGTAGCTTACTGGATCAGAAATTTTGATGTACCTTATCAGTGCTGCTGCATTTGTGGGTGCCATCTGTGGCATCGAATTATTTCTGCTATGTTAGGATGACTTGGAGAGTGTACCCTTTCACTGAGCAGGGCAGTCCCTTGCCACTGGTTATTTAAATGTTATTATTTCCAAGTTGACTTGACATAACCCACTTCCATTTGAAAAGGTCCCTGAACTCCACCAAAAGCCTGAGCTACCGCAGACCTCAGTCTTTCAGGTGAGGCAAGCTATGGTGAGCACATAATATATACACTGAAACCCTTCCACAGGATCATCTTAAACAAAATAGTTTCATTAAAGGACTGCCTTTATTTAAAATACTAATTATATTCCTTCAGCTGCACTGAGAGTGTTAGAGAATCTGAGAGAGATGGGTGCCCAGTCAATTCCCTATCAAAAATAAACTTGTTTCAAGAGTAGACCAAAAACCTAAGCTCCCAGGACTAGCTCTGAAAGTCCACCAGCAACCAGCCGTGGGAATGGTCAGGTACATATCCTCCACTAACAGCTATGTCAAGAGCCACAGTGTTCTGCTTTATTTTTACACTGTGGAGAAACAGAGCATGGGCTCGCAAGGTGACATAAAACCTTGTTTAACTTTCAGAGCACCTAAAGACAGAGAATGGAGGAGAACTCCTCTCTTGCATTAGCCTAATCAGCTGAGCTCAGCTGACTGCAGAACTCAGGCAGTCCTGTCTTTCCCTCCTGACATCTCGAGATTTTGACCAAACTCAGCACAACTTTTGGCATATGGCACAAACCATAAGTATCTGCAAACCAAGCCATCTGTCAGCAGGTACAATCCATGATTTTCCTTTGAGGGACTGCTTTGCAAAAATTCCAATGTACTTTATTCCCTCATGGAGTGAATAGTACCTAGAAAACAGACAGGCAATTGATTGAATAGATCTTGCTTTTTTGGAAATGAAACACACCTTGGTTTCCTATTACATCCCATCTCTCCCAGCCATTTATTCAGTTGCTTTTACTGTTCTAGTATTATTTATATTGGGAAAAGTACAAAGAAAGGCATAAAAGCAGAACAGCAAAGCCTGTTAAACCCACATCCGACAGGTGTAAATGCCTGGATGAAATTTAAGGAACTGAAGAATTAGGACCAGAGTGCTCAAGTCCTGAATAAAACAGAAACCAGAGCTGGCCAGATGATGTTCCAGCACTACATTTTTCCACTGGGAAATGACTCTCACTGAAATGTTCCACTGGAATGAATTAGTTCAGAGAGAGATCAGCTTGAAAGCTGACTCTGTCCTCACTCTTAATCCCCAAGCCTTCCTCACCATGTGACAGGGAGCTGAAAGCCTGTAAGCAACCACAGACCTGCCCTCAGCTTTTCCATAGGTTGGCTTCACTCTCAAAGTGATCTGGGATCTCAGGCTTTGCTGTGGATCAGCCTAGGCTCTGCCAGCTTCTTGGCCCATGGCTATGGGTCTGGGAATCCTCGAGACAGGAGCCTCTCCACGTGGCTACTCCTTCACCTTTTTTTCCTCAAAGATAGGGGGGGGTTGCAGGAGGAACACTTCAAAACAAGACAGGTATTCTTAGCTGCATGCAAGTGAAATTTCAAAACCTCTGAATTTTTATCCAAACAGAAAATTCTATGATTGTTTTACTCCAGCAGAAAAAAAACAAAAAACAAACAAACAAACCCACAAAACAGAACAAACAACAAGTCCCTCATTCTGTCACAGACATGGAGGTGTCAAATTCTCAGTGGATAACTACAAAGGAAATATTTTTTTCCTGGGGAAGCTCCACACCTGGGGAGTTTTCTTACCCATTACAAGCCATATTTCAACCATGGCAATAAGAGAGCTGCAAAGTGGGATCACGGGGTGTAGGACACGGGCAATTTGCCTGCTCGTGACTTGCCAATGACCTGTTGCTCAGCCCACACAAATCCTTTCTGGCTGAGCAGGGCCAGTGCCAGTGCTTCTCATCCTTTTAGGAAGATGTGATGTGAAAGCAGGACACAAAAACCTCAAACCATTCAGCCTTCTATAAGTGAGGCTGAGGAGTGACCCTGAACTCAAAAAAAAAAAAAAAAAAAATGCTTGTGAAGAGAAAAAGGTTTCTACTATGTTAACTCAAACTTTGCAGATAATTGCAGGCAGTCTGAATTCCATCTCAAGGTTACAGGAGTTTGCATAAACAATTCTTCCTTAAGAGAGATGAGAATAAACATCATTTAGAGAACTTAAGTATTTATGATTGGAAAGAAGCCTGTTCATTAATTGTTAGCTGATGAACTGAATCCTGTGTAAGGTCATGTTTTGAAATAAACTATGGAAAAGCAGTAAAGCAGACTTGACAGCCCAAGGGTAAAACCCTCCTAAAATCCCAAAACAAAAAGGAAAACATATACGGAAGTAACTTAGGTCAGGGTTAGTGTATGAAGACAAGTGGAATACAATAAAGTTTTCATAGTATGTTTTCCTTTCACTTTAAAATAATTACCTACCAATAAGCTCACGTGATGGGCTATTCCCACCAAATATGCCCACATCCCATATTTATAGCTGGCAAAAAAATTCTTCCTTCTCCTGTAACATTTGGAAAGTTGCATAAACATTGACTAATATGAATTTGGTATTGAAAGGGAGCCCCAGGTAACAAGAGGGGCTTGGACAAGGAAAAGTACTTGCCTTGAATGGTGTTTGGTGGAACGAAAACACTCCCACACAAGCAAGAAATCCAAGAAGAGAACCTGCTCAAGAGTCTCAAATACTCTTCTCTCTCCCTGCTGATGACTTGGCTAACACAGACAACAAAGATTATGTTTCCCCTGCAAGACACAGAACAGATTATTCTGTGATACGAAATTGCACCTTCTGAGTACCTTGTGGAGAGAGATAAAACAAGAAAGCAGCAGAGCTGAGATCTTAAAATCAAACCTCTAAATCTTTGGCTGAGTTGATTCTAGTCCTTCTAAGGAGGACCAAACAAAAAGACTTTCTAAAACCCTACTGTGGTTATTGTTACTGTGTCAAATCAGAAATGAAGGACTGAGACTGTGGCCCAGTTCTGGGTGTTACTGGACAGGAAATAGTGCAGTGGACTCATATTAATGTTACAGAGGAGGATACATACATTTTATTCTTTATTTTCATATGGATTAGATTTCTGGATTTACCAAACACAGTTTACCTTCCCCTGATAAAAATTATTTTCTATCTGTGTGTGCAAGAGGCCCCAGGGAGGATGTGGTTATTTATTTCACATTTCTGTGCAAGGGCTCTACCTGATTTAGAACACACTTGGGAGGCAGCCTAAATATTTTGATTCTGACCATTTTTGCTCTCACTAACCACCTGAAAGCTTATAATTACAATGACAGACATCTGTCCAAATCAGATGTTATTTCCTCTCAGGAAGTTATCTTACCTTCAGAGGGAATACATCTAAATCAAATGAAAACATCCCCACACAATTCTTTATCAGTACAGACAGGATCCAACATTGTCTTCCTACCCCATCCCTGTGGATTGCTGTAGTAATAAAGAAGATGCATTGCTGTAGTAATAAAGAGGATGCATTGCTGTTGCATCTTTTCCAGTCTTGCTAGAGCCTTGCCTTCTCTCTGAGTCCAAGAGAACTGTCACCTTAAATCATTTTTTCCTAGGAAGAGAAGGGGTTTTGGTTTTGTTTTTTGTTTCTTGGGGATTTTTTTGTTTGTTAGTTTGGGGGTTTTGTGGGTTTTTTTCCTTGGTTGT
>JAWWEU010000040.1:71821660-71876122 GCA_035583155.1 Acropternis orthonyx | reverse complement strand
TGATTTTTTGGGGTTTGGTTTTTTTTTTTTTTTTTCCCCCAGCTAACCTACTAGCAAGCTCTGCCTGGACCAGTTTCATGACTGAGAATATTTTGATGTAAAAAGAAAGACCTCTGCCTGGCTCCCTGACAAACTGAGTCCAAAATGGGAAGACAAGGCAATGCAGGGCAGAGCCTCCCAGGATGGCTCTCTGTGTGAGCCACAGGTAGGGCGGACTCAGGGCTGAAATCTCTGCCTGGAAACGGAATGCTGTATGGAATGCTCCCATGAGCCGGTGTTGGTAACTCAGTGTCTCTGTGCTGTACTCCCTTGCTCAATGCGGACACACAAAAGGAGAAACAACCTTCCCTCAAATACTGTATTGCCAGAGATAGTGTTCAAATGGCATTTCCACACTCCACCTGGTCTTTGAGTCTATGGAGCAGGAGAGCATGTCCTTGATGAAGATGTTCCCCAGGGCATCAGATAAAACCCCGACTCTCCTGCCCTCAGAAAGCCCTCTCATTAGGTATCATCTCACAGGTCGGAAGCACTGGCAGCCAGCGGTGAATAAATCATACCCTATAATCTCTCTGATACAAGTCTTGCTTCTACCTCCTAATAAATGAAAACATTGTGTTTCCTATAAAAGAAATGCATGGAAGTGTGCCATTCATAAAAAGATTCAATTAAACATAGGAAGCATATCCTGCTGTGACCCACATTTCAGTAACAGTGAGATCTTCTTTCTTTTGTGGCAGTGGGACTTTTTCAGGCAGGTTTTAGGTTTGATGTTTTTATTTTATTTTTCTCTTTATAGCACACAATTCATCTCATTCAGAAAACCTGCTCAAATCTTTAGGATTAGTTCTACAAATGTGAAATAATTCTCCAGTGCAAAAGTAGTAAATACAACTACTTATTTGAATAGAGGCAGCCAAATCACTTTTTTTTTTTCTCCTGGAAGAAGAAAAAAAAGTCCCTTTTCTTCCTCTTTAATGGAAAATATAGAGGAGTTTTGCTTTAGGCCAATTAGATCAAAGGGAATAATGAAGAAATTCAGAAGAGAAAGATCCCTCTTCCCCAGGCTTTTATCTTCTAAATAATTATATTCATGTCTGAATGTAAAAAACTAAAATGTTATTTTAAGAGCTGATTTTTGCAGAAGTATTTTAAACATCTTTTGCTGTCTTTGATTTCAACAGTCTGAGACAGGAAAATGAGCAAATGAAGGAAATTGATTCACCACAACAAGGGAGTCCAATATCATTACCTTGAAAGAATAATCCACAAACGCACTACCTCACCTTCATATTCATCTCTTGCACAGTTTGAAATCACATAAGTAGTTATTTCACTGTCATGGAAAAACGTTATCTTAAGCAAATAGATTCACTGAAAATACTCAAAGCAATTACTGAACATTTATCTTTCTAATGCTTTTCCTGAAGAACGGAATCATTTAATTAGGAAATTAGATTGAATCCTGGCTCACTGAAGTCAATGGGAGTCTGCTACTCGCTCCACTGGTGCCAGGGTTTAATCTCAGATTTCAAAAGGACTGCCTATCTGCTGAAACTTAAACAAGTACTTTGATACACTGCTGCAGCAGGTCTTTAACTTCCACTTTCTTTATCAACTTCTACAGAACTTTCTATGGGGGTAAAAAAGGATAAAGGAATTTCTAGGAATGGGAAATTGTTTCCTGTCTGATTTCCCATCGAATGCTAGCATCCCGCTTTCATCTGTGCAGAGAAATTGGAAGTGATGTGTCTTTGGTTGGTTCTTATCATCTCAAATCAACTAAAGGATTTATTCTATTTCTGTGGAAGATGGCACACTCTTAACTGACACACACCTATTACAACAGCAGAGCATGCCCAGACAGCAAACCAAGAGCTTCTAATGAACTCCAGATAAATGAAGATTCCTGTGCAATTCAAACTACCAGAAGCAGCTCTGACTTACTCTGCTCTCTCATCAAAGCTTTCCACATGTGAAAAAAAAGCCTAACGCCGGGTCACTGTTTTTATCTGCTCATTACAAAGTAACTTTCAGATACTGTAGGTATATATTTAGGAGTTGTCCCAAAACTACAGGATGAAAATCCCATTGTCAGCAGTGATGATGCACTAGCACAATACAGCTTTGTTTATGTAGAGGCAAAGGTCACTGTGCTGGATACAGAGCTTTCCTGAAGGACAGTCAAAAAATTCTCACAGAAGGTAAAGATAAGCCTTACCACATCCCAACCTGCATGCAAAGCACACTTCTTTAACCTTTCCCTTTTCTCCTTCTACCACAGAACACACCCAAAGCAGAACCCACACAAAACAGTACAGATAACAGCATGCACATTTATCCTCCAGGGCAAAAGCTCAGAGACTAAACAACATGTAAGAGAGGTTTGCTGCACCCCTTCTTAGAGCCTGCAGTATGCTCAGAGGTTGGCAGATGCAGAAGCAATGGAGGCACACAGCACCCTGAAGTTATGGACTTGGAACCAGCACTTGTTGTCCATCAGGAGGATTTAATACCAAAATGCTCTGATGTCAAGATAACTGAGCATAAATAAAAGAAGCCATATAGTTTTTATACTTATGCCAGTCCATTCCACACAGCAACTGCCTCATGTCAGAGGTACATCCCAAAAGAAAGGCTCAAGGATGAAGTCACTCATATTTTCCATCTGTCTCTGGCATATTCCATCAGTGAGCACCAAAGGCTTCTATCCTTACATGGCAAACTTGGCACCAAAAAACCTGCACGTGAGGGAAATAGTTTGCGATTAAAGTAGAATAAAGCCTTAATACCTGTGGGCATATGATTGCTTGATATCAACAAATGTAAACATTTACAGAACTAAAACATAGCTATTATGAAATATCTGTTAGCATAAGTCCAGGTACTACTGGTGTTAGAATGTGTTATAAAAGTGGATCAGTTTCTAGCAGAACTAAACCAACATCTTAGGAAAATATGTTACAATCTTATTAAAAATGCATTAAATATTATTTTAAATCTATCAAAACTCATTGAAATGACATTTCAGTGTACATAGCCTAAAACTCAAAAATAACAAAAGGTGAATGGCAATTCAGTAATAAACCATTCTTAAAATGCCATATTGTTGACACTGGGGGTTGTAAGCAAATCTCAGCTCTACCTTACTAGTTTTGTTTGGTGTTGCTGTGAATTAAATGAAAAGGTTAGTACAAAAGGCTATGGCAAGGACCTATTTCACATATCAGTTGAACCAAGACACACGAGAAATGCTTGCTGGAGTTTATTTTCAAAAAATGAACATTTATAAAGTTAACAAGTGAAGTCTTGGGGAAAAATGTAGTTTATTGTCCTCAGAGGTCTGGAAGAATCTGCTGGAGGCAGACTTCATTCCCCGGCATCAGCCCATGGCTAAGAGTCTCCAAAAACCTGACACCAAAGAAATCATCTACTCTTTGTGAGAGCTTAGTGCAGCACTTTGCATGCTGAGCAGGTTAGGAGCTGCTCCCAGCACAAAAACACGTCCTGCCACATGGACACCCCTCGTGCATGCTGGGGGTCCTGGAACAGAGAGAGAGACTCAGTTTGCATGAGAATGGAAAACCAGCCCAAGAGACTGCTGAGTCTGCTCCAACATTTAAAGCACCATAGTTAAACTGTGAAAATTGCTATCATAAATTCTGTTTTCCAAAAACAGTTCAAGTTTCCACAGAATGGGAGAAATAATTTAGTTTTGTTTGCTCCTCTGGTTAGGTAACATTCACTTTAAACTGTATGAACACAAGCAATCAGTATTTAAGGCCTTTTGTACTACTTTGATTGTCTTTTTGAAACACAGGCACTCACCATCAGCCACTTGCAACTATACATGTATGTATAATTGGAACCATGCTCTTTGCTAGTCAGTATTTTAAGGTCATCTACAGCATTAATCCTGTTTCATGTTTTATTAAACTACCATTCTCTTCCACCAAAAACTGTTATGTTGATCTCCTAAACCCCTTCTGGCTGCAGCTGTAATTCTCTTCCACAATGGATTTAGTCTCTTGCTCATTATTACAGCACCAAGTACACTTGCTTTAATAAAAATAGGAATGAATTAGTCCTTAGTTAGCAATTGCACTGAAGGGCAAGGTAATGAATAGCTAAACAGACATGAGTATATCATCATTCATGTAAAATGCATAGTGCGGACTACCTGCTTGAAATCCTTATTAAACCTTTACTTATTTCATGCTAGTATCAACAGAGCAAGGTAGAGCAGTCAACTATGCTTTTTTAAGAATGATTTCTACCACAGACTTGACACAGCCCCTCAGCATTTCAACATAAAGCCACAGTTCAAGGGACAGAAACATAAGCACGTGTATTTGGGTTAGGGTTTTGCCTTCTCTCCAGGTGAAGGATACCAGTACTGCAGTCTGAGACACTGCAGTCCTTGGTTGTGCACACAGCAATGTCAGTGCAGCACTTTGCAGACAGCAATAAATACCCACTGGTGCCAGATGAGGCAGGGTGAATAAAAAGCTGCTACCCAACCCACCAGATACATTGCTTTTAAGCTCAGACACTACCTTTGACTTGGGAACGGCAACATTGCCTTGTTCTTCTATCCTGTTTTTTCTGCCACTATTGTAGCTATCAGAGACAACATACAGGACTAGATGGATCTGGCCCAGTTATGACATTCTTATTCAACAAGAAGTTTCATTGGCAAACTCAAGATGTAGAAGTAATCCTACTTTTTCTATATAATTAGCATAAGTCAACAGCAGCTCTCACCAGGTATCTTGGGGTCTGCATCTTTGATCACTAGCTCTGTCTCTAGGGCCTGTAATGCTAAAACAAAAGTGATAGCTTTGCCAATTAGGATTTTTTACTGTTGTATTGGGATTTTTAGTGAGTCACACAGCACTGGCACAAAAGCAGAGTGTCAGCCTAAACTCTGCATCATGAATTCTGGTTAATTAAGATATAAGGTTATTGCCTCACTATTCCTAGTCAAGATCAAGCATGCAACAGTAAATAATGCCTCACTGGAAAGGCTAAGTATAGTGATCAAAGAAGCATAGCACTATTTAAAAACTCTGCATTATACAGAGGGCAGCAAACCAAACCAGAAATAATACCCCTCAAACATCCCAGGCACTTATCCCCAGAGAGAAGAGCTGTGAGCTTCTATGCATTTTTATTTCAAATACCACAGCAGTACGTGAAGCAAGTATTCAAAATTTTATTTGTTTGGATTAGGAACAGGAACTAGGAATAGGGCTTAGGGTAAGAAATAAACAAATAAATAAATAAAATAGGGAGAGAAGTAATCCCTGCCTGTGACTGAAAGAAGATAGCAATAGCTGAGTAACCCCATGAAACTGTTAGGTCTCCAAGTCAGAACAGATAGGCTGGAAAGAGTCTGATGAGAACTTGCCAGCACAGAGTACCCTGATGTTGAGGTATAAGCCTATCTCCCCTGCTTTGTGTCAGAATCCCAAAGCAGCAACTCACTGAACTCTGTGGACTTTAAGTCCTCCATCTCTAATGGCAAGAATGCCTGCAGGACATTCAGAAAGAAAATTTAGTGTTTTGCTGGCTACCCAGTTGTTGATCTAGAACAAGAATTACCACTTTATTTTATTATTTTTCTCCAAGTATTTCTGCTCTTTCAGCTGAAACTTGACCTTAAGTCTTTTTTATTGCCTCCTGTATGTTATTCAGCCTTCTCAGCATTGTGAGAATAATGCAGAATTGAGTGCCCAGTTATCACAGTAATACTGACAACCACAACCACCACCACTGCATAGACACCAGCACATCATAGACCTGAAACCAGCCAGGTTTATAAAGACCACAACCAGATAAGTGTTTCCTGCAAAACTGATAAAAATATGTTCCTGAATGGTGCTGACTTTCAGAAAGAACTATTGCAGGGCAGGCACAAAGGAACACAGGTTCTTATATACATGTTTCATGAACAAACCAAGAAATGCCACACCTGCTTTTTATGAGATTATTACAAAAACTGAGGCAATCCTTCTCATCCAAATGCTATTCTGCTGTATTAGGTTTGTTCGTACCTTGAATAATGTGTGTTCTGGCCCTCTCACCTCACAAAGAATACTTAGAACTGGGAAAGATTCACACAAGAGAAGAAGGGCTTGCCAAAGTATGGAATGACCTCTCTAAAAGGAAGAGGACTTTCCAGACCCAGAATGATGCCACAGGGGATATGGTTGAAGTCTATGAAATCATGACTGACAAAGATAGGGATTGACTATTCCCTTTTTCTTCCAAGGTGAAGTAGTGTCCATGCTATGTAGCTGTCATGAGACTGGTACAAATATTCAAGGAGAGTGGTTCTCAATGCAGTGGGCAGAGCAGACCTGTGGAACTCCTTACCTCTGTGCACACAGGTTTAAAAACAAACAGGTCCTTGCAAAGGTTCACTGTAGATCACAAAGCAGACTAGGCATAAGCAAACTCAGGAAATTCTCTGAAGTGAGCATAGTCGGCCTGAGAAGTACAAGGGTGGAAATAGTACATGTGAGTATCCTGTTCTTACTCTTCCCCAGGCACCTCCCTGTGTATGCCCATTCCTAGATATAAGGTTCTGGGCTTTGTGAACAATTCCTATAAACAGTTATGAATGTTCTTATCTTCCAGCAGGCTTGGAACCTTGTCCTAAATTCTACTAGTCTTGAGGAACCACCTCAAATCTTTCCTGCAAATGTATTTTTCTTAAGAAACTGAATAATAAAATCGTTCAAGATATGGCTAGTCTTTCTCCATTTTAAGACACTTAGTACTTCAGATCTCTCAAAGTGTATGTTATAGGCCTTTGAGAACACAGTCTGAGTCTCCTGTGCAGAACTGTCAGTTCAGTACATTCCAAAGAATATTGTAACATTTAAATATTTGAGTTGAAAGAGCTCTGTAAAGATAGAGAAGGTGAAATTTTAAAATGTCCACCTAAATTAGACAGACCTATCACTGTCCAACACAATATTTAGATAATTTAAACATGTGAATTAAAAGCAATTGCTGCATAAATCCGTATTTAGAGACACACAATACATTTGCTATGAATGCTGAATAAGTTTTAGCAAGGCAAACTCAATAGAAGAATATCTAAAACACAGACTATAAACATAGTCTTACTTTCCTCCTCTTGTACTCAACTTCCATTTTATTTTCTGATCAGACAGACTTTTCAGATACTCTCTTTTTATTCCACATGACCATACATTTCTTTTAAACAGATATTTTTCTCTCTTGTATTCAGTCAACAAGAATTAAACACATTTTATCAAAAAGGGAAAAGTTTTAATCAAACATGAGAGGCCAACAAAATCCTCCTCTTAGTCTCTCTTTGATTCTCAGCAATTTCATCTTCCAGAACTCTTTTTTTTATTCATCTAGCACAAAGCACAATGTTCCTCATCTGTGTACATGTGTGAATCCACACATGCATTTATGAAAATTAAAAGCAGCCTTACCATCAGAACTGAGTAAGAATAAAGTGATTCAGAAGCTTCTTTTGCAAATAATTGTGGTCTCTGAATGAAAGCTTCTTTTTTCACCCATAGCCAGGTGTTAGTTGTTTCCATGACAACTTTTTCTCAGTTTTCCACTATTTCCAGTAGGTCTTTGAATTAGAGTTTACACGTGTTATTTTTCAAATATTAGTTTTAGTTTTTGATGAACTCTAAAACCTTCTTAACAGAGGCTGTAACGACAATAACATTGGAGAAGTGTTCAAGAGTTGATTTTGACAAAAATATCACACAGTTTTTGAATTAAAAAAAAAAAGAGAAAGAACAATGACAACTTATGTAAACACACATTTGTTATCTTGCAGCCTCAGCAGCCTAATCAGAACATATCATGGTATGGTTCAGGCATATTAAGGGCAGAAAGACTTTGAACTCAATCATCCAAGAGAGACGTGCCCGTGACAGGAATTTGAGCCATGGTAATAAAAACTAAAACTGCTGCAATTTCTCTGGTTTGTAGTCAAAAGCCCATGGATACTTTAAGCTTCACAAAGTCTCTCCTGTAGCCACAAAATCAGCTTTGATTCCCCAAAGTTCATAATGGGGTGGCTCATGAAAGTACCCCAGATTTCAAATCAATTGAGACAAAAAGCATATCCACAAATGAGCTTCTGTACAAAATAATGGAGCTTTCAACACTGGCAAATAATTATGCAACTTCATCCATTATATGACAAGACATTTTGTTTTCATTTCCTGCAAAAGATCATTTGTTGCCATAAGGCATCTTAAGTTTCCAAAGGTGATGACTGAGGAAAAAGTTCTGCCATGGTAGAAAAGGTGAGATATTCCAGGAGGAATAGTGCAACCCAACCACTGAAATTCTCAAGAGGGACTCAATTTTACTCCTGCTCAGGTGCATCTCTTGTCATAACAAACATCATTCTACAGTGGGATATTCCAGAAATACAAGGCATATGAAGCTGGGGTTTGGGGGGACAGGGTGGATTAGGGTTTTGGTAGCTAGTTTGGGGGGATTTTTTTGTGTTTTTTGGTTTTTTTTCTCTTTTAAGTGGAACATTTCATGTGATGTGCAATTCAGATTGGCTTGAATGACCCTGGAAAGCATTTAAAATTGGCAGGCAGGCTGGGGTGAGCATTCAGGCAGCACAGCTGGGTGGCTGAAAAGGGAGAATCCAATCAGCAGTGATTGCACATGGATAAATCCCATGAAGATGAGGGGGGAAATTAAAAAAAAAAAAAAAGGATAGTGGCAATTTTCTACCCTGCTTAGAACAGGGAAATAAAAACCTTTTACTGACCTCAAGGGGAATAGTAAAATTTAGAGATTCAAACTTGAAAGGGCAAAATATTTTCTCTTATATTTGGTGCTAGACTTCTCTCAGAAAGCATTTGGGCTTAAGAACTGGAGAAAGGAATGAAAGCACATTAGGGAGAGCCTCAGATAGTGCCCAACTGTGCACATCTGTGACTATGCACACAGTTATGCAGAGTCTCATTTAGCCAAACCTCTTCTTGAAACTGAACACGAAGATCAAGCAATACAAAGCCAGACCAAAGTGGAGAGTTTCAAGTTTTCTCAAACCTGAAATAACATGAGTTTCAAACCTGAAATAACACCAAGCACTGCCATGTGGCAATCCTATTTGCTTGATGTGCATTAGGTACACAATTAGAGGTACACAGACAAAGAGCTCTTGTCACACAAGAATGAGAGGACAACCATTCCTCCAGCCAGAACCATCCAAACAGGTCTTAGGGGCATTCAAAGTGTTTTAACACTATTCAGTTCTTTAACTCCTGTACACTGGGAAATGAACAGGAAAACAGCAATGTCCAGCTAATTCTTAATGCATCAGAACTATGTCAGTTCTTAGGTTGAATGTCTGAGGAGGGATTTTTATTACCTGTCTGGAGTTGTGCTTAGGCTGTTTCCAGACAAGGTCCTTGACTTGGAGTGCAGTACCACAAGGACACTGTTCAGTGCTTGCAGGAGTTTTCTCCTTCAGTCCGAAGACAGAACACAACTGTAGGGGCTGTGAGGGTTCTTCCTGTTACCCTTGCCATAGATGTTTTTCCATCTTAATCAGAGAGGCCACCCATTATGTTCTGCCTCTTCTGTTGTTTCCACTGTCCTTGAATTCAAGCCAAGCTCCTCTTCAAATCCTCAGGACACCTCTGTGCTATTATTTAAATTTGGGAGCCTAAGCAGAGACCAAAGCACTCATTTTTCAGTGTCTAACAAGTGAGTCAGACCATTTGACTCTATAAGTCAAGGTAGTTACCCTGGTGAGCAGAAAGAACTCGATGATCTATCCTTGAGTACTACAAGGGGGAAGGAAATTGAATCCGAACTCTCTCACTGACCATAATTTCTCCTCTGGACAATATCTGATTCCAATTGCAGATAATGGACAGATGGTGATAGATTGTACCATTTGATTCTCTTCTCCTCTTAGGGGAGTCTGGTCATAGGTGAACATTACAGTGAAGTTTTGTGGTCTTCTCTGGATGGCACCAAATTCTGCTCCTTCTCCTTTGGGGAAATTCACTGTCCAGCCAACAGCAACAAAAGATATTCATCCTTTCAAGAGCTTCCTCTCAGTAAGATCCTGGTCATGAATACTTAAAATCTTTCAGAAGCAAACAAAATGTTGCTGTTATAATCCATTGCTGATTTTGGTATCATTATACTGATTTTAAATGCCATGCAGTGAACTACTAATTGGGTATTGAGTTCCCCTATGCACTATACATACACATCATGGGAATCCTGTTCCTTTCTGTAACAGGAAAAAGGACTTCTTTAATTTCAGCTCATTATCCAATATGACATATATATTATATAGAAATACAAATATTAGATACTATTTTATATGTATGTTATCTATTACTATAAATCGTATATATCATATATTGCATTTTATGAGGTACTCAAAGAGGCAAGGTGTGTGGACAAGCAAATGACTAAAGACAGTTGCAGTGGCAGGCTGTAATTCTATCAGCATAATACCGGGAAAGGGTGCTATTCAGCTGACTTCTCACATACATAGCAACCCTCTCTTCTCATTATCTTCCTATTCCCACTCATAGATGGGCCTATAGTAGGAGACAGACTTCCATTTTTCAGAATTTTTTTTGGTTTCTACACGTATAGAAGAGCTATGTCAAAGTGTCATCTCTTGGCTTTTCTATTTGTTCATACTGACAAAACTATGAAACACTGCTGCCATAAGCATCTCTCCTTTTCATATGAAGCCACAAATGAAATTAAAAAAAGAAAAAGGCATCAAGTGTTTCCCAGTCTGTCTCTTATGAAACAAGAGACAGACCTTCCAAGGCAAAGAATCAGCTTCCAGCATCTCTAAACACCAAAGCTGCAGCACTGCTAAAAGGTCAGGAAGCTCTAAAACTCAAGCACACTATTTTCATACAGACAAGTAAGCCTGAACACAGTGATGCTGCTGATGAACTTCCCTGGGTAGTTGTAAACCAGAGCAAGGGATAACACTGCACCCCTTGGGAAGCAGTTTGGAGTCCCAGCTGAGCAGCTCTTAAAGAACTGTGACAAAACAGGCAGTGAAGAAAAGTGCAGTGATATGTGAAGATAATCTATCCAGTCACTAACACAATGCAGTCATAAAATGAAGGTAAATGCATTTTATGAAAATTCCTGCATTTATGCTCAATCATATTGTCCAGAGTTATTTTCTATGCCTGTTTCTTTTCTATGTCTATTTTTTCCTGGGCCTTCACTGCTTACCAAAACTAAGCCTAAAATACTATCAGTAGCATTGGTTTTTGTTGGACTCTGCAACATTATCTCTCTAATGTGGGAAGCTGAACTTTCACATAGTAGTACAATTCTCAGTTTTTGCTCTCCCTCTAACAGCAGAAAGATGCCTCTACTCCCCTTTAGTCAGCCCAAATGAGGGTTTTCACAGAGGTTATTTCAGCATTCTGCCAAGTGATTTTTCATTTTTGTTTTGCAGAAGATTTTATTACTTGCACCTGGTGCAAAACCTTCACACCCATTGCAGTCAGCACTTCTGCTGTGCACTGTTTACCTTGTCCCTATGATGCTCATCTCACTTTCCCTACCTCTAGCACAAATTTCTCCCTTTGGTTACTCACCCCCCTCAGTGTTAGTATTCAGTCATTTCCATGGCTTCACACCAGCTACAGCCACACCAAAGAGGACTTTGAGGGTCAGTCAAAAAATATCTCCTCCTGCCTGACCAGTATGAGAAGAGCCCATTCCACAGCACTTACATGATCTGGTTTAGTAAAGTCATGGAAAAGTTTATTACTCCACCTTCTTCACGGAGAGAAAAAAAATAAAAGTTCTCTTTTACCAGAGCACAAAAATGTGAGATTGATGATATTGGTTTCTTCCATTTCTTCATTAAACAGCTCAGAAGAGCAAACAGTCCCAGTTCGTCTACTGAGAGCAAGTGCTGCCACTGTGCTTTCATATCACCATGGCAGTGAAATAGGAAGTGTTGATGGAAAGAAGGAAGCATTAGGTGAAATGTGAAGGTGCAGGTTCACATATCAAACACTAGTGGTGGGACACTTCCACACTGGATTTTACTGCAAAAAGAACTTCAATTAAATATTCAAAGAAGTATTTGTGCTCCAGTGTGCAGAGTAGTAATTCAGCGCCACATATAACAGAGAAGTTACTTGGGGGAGAAGAGGCGCTTAATCAAAGAACAAGGAAGAAAGGAAATTCTTCCCCAAAACACCTCTCAGCCCTGACACCTTGCCATGTGAGCTGGGCTAAATCACACTTTGGTTTTAAACAGTTTTGAGTAAGCCATTATTATTCAAGTATTTTGTATTAAAATGCTTTTTCAGCTGAAATTTAGGCTTTCTAATAAATGCTGGGGAGGAGTGGGAGAGAAAGAAATGTAGACTTTCTACAGAAAAATATCTATTGCATGTCAAATTTGAACTCCCTTCTGAAAACATGTAGTTCAGGGAACTTACTGTTTTATACACTGTCTGAACTGGGCTCCTCGAACAGATTATCTCTCACTACACAACAATTTTGCAATTTTTATTATGAAATCTATCCAGACAGACTGGGAACATAAGACAACTGAACTACAATTTCCAACAGTTTCCGCAGTGTGTTCAAATCAAATTACTAAGTACACAGGCCAAACTGTTCAGTCTTTCCAGAAAAGTCAGTTTTTTGCTAGATTTTTTGTAAAAGACAATGACATTTTACAAAAAAAAACCCAAAAACAAAAAAACCCAATTAATTTTAAAAAAAAAAAAAAAAAAAAAAAAAAAAAACAAAAAAAAAAAAAAAAAAAAAAAAAAAAACCAAAAAAAAAACAAAAAAAAAAAAAAAAAAAAGAGGATTTGCAGAAATCCGTACATTACTAGTAGTAAAACAGATTAGGATTTTTAAATATAGAAGGAAAGTTCTGTAGGTAGTCTATCCCAGTCCCACTTCAGCCTAGGCTAATAATATGCTTTTAATTAATTTAATCTTTCCCTTGCCTGAGTTTAAGGGTAGAGTCTAATCACCGACACGAAGCTGCTTATCAGGATGACGAGTCACATTTTCAAGTATTTGCTATTATGCTGCTGCGATGCTTGTAAGGATGGTCAGGAAGACAGTAAGAGACCTTAAACATAAAATTTAAGTTTATAAGAGATTTTTTGGGTCCTGACTTGTTTTTTTTTCTTGTGTGAAGGGGAGTTATTTGTGGGTTTTTTTTAGCTCATCCACATATATAATAAGTTTTAAAGGTATTTCAGAGGCAATATTTTCGACATTGGCTGGCAGATTTCACAGAGGTCTTTGAGCCTTAAGACTGATTTTATAATGTGATGCATTAGAAATATTTGCTCTTTACTTTTCCACAAAACCACATTTGACAACAATGCACCAAACACATTCACGTCCCAAAATATCAGCTAAGCCTGAATACTTAAGTATGCAAATCTTGCATATATTAAAGACAACTAACTTTAAATTAAAACTAAATTTGGTTGTAGTATATTACCTTCTTGCAGAACTACGTTTAAAGTTCATATAGAGAAAATATTTTCCCTACCTTGGCTTGCTTTGATTTCACAAGCTTCCTGTAGACATATAACGAAGCTCGCATAATTAACATATGGAAGGTCTCAGAACATATTACCACATATTCTAAATATAATCATTAATTACATATGATGTCATCTGAAACTAATTCAGTCCCCTTCACAGCAAGCCTGTGCTTTGAGCTGACATCACACTGGCCATGTGCGTTCCAATCTGCCCGTATCTCCTGCCTCCTCCCTCAAAGGCAAGCAGGTGCCTCAGTGTCACCTTCCACGCTGCCCCTTCTGCACAGGGCACACAGTCCAAATCCACCTGCCAAGCGACCTTATCTCACTGTTTGCTTTCACGCCGCCTGTAGGAACGAGGACAGCTAAAACACAGCGTCAGATCCACCGGAGAAACATACACCTCCCTGAGCTGACAACAGGATCTTTCTTCTGCTACCCCTGTTACCTTCCTGTCTGTAACACACAACTCTGTTTTTTGATATTATTTTACAACAGAGAGTAGACTCATTTGGGCCAGGACCCGCAGACGGAATACTTGGCTTGTTTCTGACCACATGCACAGATTCCCTTGCACGAACCCAACTTAATGATTATGGCACCATTCTTAGTTATTTCCTTTGCTACTAATTCTGCTGGTATTAATAGCAATTGGTGAGTATTTGACACTTTCAAAAAGCAATTGTCCTTATTAAGTAAATAAACATTGAGTGAGGAACCTATCTTTGGAGACTCGTTTTCTGTAAACCTTGGCCTCGCTCTGGCTGCTTTTGTTTTTCAAGCTAAATGAATTGCAAGTATTATCCCACTGTTAATATCCACACCACTGAACGCCAGCATCAACAGATTCCATTGACAAGCTGTGTCTGGGTTTTCACCCTCCCTCTCTCAAATATGTCACCGCTTTAAAAATGTCCTCAAGTAATTGGAATTACTCATTCAAAATAGAAGCACTACAAACTTCCCTCCATGTCGCACATAATTAGTTCTGGGCATCTCGTCCATTATGCCTTTGGGCATTTTCTGCAGATGCCATGTGAAATAAGAGAAAATGTGCTTTTCAGTGAAGAATCACAGCAAACAGTCATGCCAGGAGCAGTAACAAGCTTGCTGACAGCACCACAACCCTTCTTCATCCAAAGCAGTCCCATGTGTTTTTCAGCAGAGTTTTTTCTCTGAATACATTTCTCTTCCCACAAAGACAGTGTATACAGCTGTAGAGAATACAACCTTGATAAACCAACCCCACACTCTGTTTAACAACATGTTAAACAAGAAATGTTACCCCATCTCTGAAGCATTTCCCTCTAGTTGTCAACAAATACTGTGCTGGTGTAAACCAATGGCAGCTTTATCAGAGCAGATGGACTTCCCACCATCTTTTTTCCAGTTTCCTACCTCTTCCCATTGCAGCAGGTAGTAATAAATGGAGTGCAAGAGCAGCTTTTTGCTACTTAGACATGGAGGGATATTAAGTTTTAAAGTTTTTTGGCACAACCAGATAAGACTGAGCTTGACTTCAAATAAATTCCATGTTACCCAGTTCAAGGTAGCCCTTTTATGGTATTGGCTATACAAACTATGCAATTTTATGACATCACAATAGTGTCTGAAAACAAACTGTAGTGATACTAAGACTTTTGAAATGCTGCATTACTAAAATGCTCAGGCTGAATAAAAAAAAAAAACCAAAACCAAAACAAAACCACCAAACACATTTTTACCATTATATATAAAGTAACACCTGTTTAGAGACACCCACAAAGGTTAGGGCTCCATCCCATTAGGTACCCTATACACACCAAGACACAGACTTTATGTCACCCAAGTTACAATCTGAAGTTACGTGAGAAAAAAAAGTTTTTGAGAAAGAACACATAATTGTGTGTTTACATGCAAGAAAAGTGATGTATGTGGTCACCGATTAAGATTAGCAGCGTTAAACGTGGATGATTAGGCACAATCATCTGTAATTGGACATTAATACAATCAGTGGAAAGCTTTGGAAAATCCACAACTTTATTCACCTAAATAGATCTAGGTGCCCCTCAAAGAAATTAAGTTACTTTTGTGGTGTAGCAGATTGTGTCTGGGACTGAAACAGGGCTGCTGGCCAGATTTTGTGCTTGTGACACAAGCTCGAAGTCATTTCTGCTCCCCACAGTGAGTTAATTATGTTTATCTGTGCTCAGACAAAAGCTCTTTAGTTTTTTACTAACAGCTCTTAAAACTCCCTTGTTTTGCTGTTCACAACTTCTATTCAGCATCAGTAAATAGAAAATATATTGATTTAGATTTTCAAGTGTTGTCGGGAAACAAATCTTTATTTTGTTGCTCTATTCCATTCTGAAATATGTTTGAAGCAATATAGTCTGCTTGTCACCTCTAAATCTTAACCTGGAGAGCCCTGCCGTGGCCAAGAATGCTTAAAAGAGGTCTTCTATCAAGATAGTGGATTTGTTGGACAGTAACTTGTTATCATGAGTGATATGTGCATCATTATGATTCATTTCCAGTCTGATAAAAATAATTATTTCAAATTAATAAAATCTTTAAAGGGAAGAACACATGCAGTATGTTGAGGAACAGCATTTGGCAACTCTATCTAAGCCAAGGTGTTAACATCAAAGCATCATACCACTGTGAATGTAAATAATTGTAAATATCATTTCACTAAGAATAAAAAGGGTGATTTGTAGAACACACATATGTACAAATTACACTGTAAGCTAAAATTGGATTCAGTCATCAACAAGGCTGTTAAGGAAACATCCCAGCCTGACCATGCAGGAGCCACTCTGGCAGTCACACTCCCATCACCAAAGACCTTCACTGCTGGCACAAAAGCCCTTTCACAGCAAGTGGCTCCAGTGACACGGTGTGTTCCCATTTGACTCCCTACACAACCCACTCAGACAGACCAGACTTCCTAACTGGTTTGAGCCCAGCTTTTCCATAGCAGTCTTGGATGTCTCAATCATTAAAGCAATTGATTCAAACAGAAACAGCTCAAGCCTGTACCTTTGAGGAGGGACCCCAAACAAAGGAACCCCCAGGCTTTTATCCTCTCACAGTCTATGTGTGCAATAGTCTGGGGTCTTCCTGCTGAGCCACCAGCTCCTGCCGTGTCTCTCAGTATCCTGTTCCCTGGCTGGGCCACAGTTCCCTGTGCCCTTTGCTGTGCCAGTTCACAGCTTCTTGTCCAAGTTCCCACGCAGAGCTCAACCTGCAGCTCTCAGTGCAGCTGCCCCTGAGGAACCTGCCCCAAACGTGTTCCTCAGCAGGGCTGTGAAGGTCAACAAAGTGTTCATCTGTAATATCAGTGCTGCCACATGTAGGAACACAGCTCCATGTCCAGAGAGAATTCAGTCACTGCAAACATCAAAACATTTCAAAATATTTGAAGATTGACAGCATATTTGATAGAGTTAGGAAGCACAGGGAGAAGGGAATGGTCTCATATTTGCCGACTTCATTTCATGCAAAAGACTTACTGTAAGTTCACAAGCCAAGAAAAAAAGCAGAGGACAGGGGACTCTGCAGAACAGGCACTGGCAACTGCTGAGAATGTTAATGAATTTATCTCAAATGAGAAGAACTGACAGTGAAGGTCTACCTTTCACAATTTGCACAGCAACAAACAAAAGTCAAACACAGATATCAAGCCATGATTACTTACATCAATACCTGAGAGATTATTGTTCCCCAGAAACAGTCTTGTTAATGGAAAATGTGAAAAACTCCTCTACCAGTTTGTGTGGGGAACCTAATTCCTCAAAAACAAATCAAATACACAAAAAAAACCACTCCGACCCTTCAAAAAACCCCACCTCACACATGTAAATTTACAAAGCCAAATTTCAGACAAGCCTAAACTGGAAAAATAAAAACCAACCTGGAAGTAGAAATGAAGATCAGGCAGAAGATAGCATACTAAAAGCAAAAGCAGAACCATAAAGAAGTAGCAGAAAGAAAATTAGGCTACTCTTAAAAAAAAGTATTCAGATCAGTTATCTATAATAAATAACTTCTTATGTTATGGGAAGGCATACTGGGGAGCTAGTAGAATATTCTCATGGAAGACTGTCAAAACTATTCTAGTAATAATGTTTATGACACCCAATTACTCATGAAGTCAAGGATACACACAATACAATCACAAACCACAGCATACTGTCTATGGAACAAAATGTCAGATGGAGAGATTGGTAATATTCAGGACTGACTTTAAAGACTCATCTTGGCAAGCCTCAATACCGCTGGCAAGAGGGAAACACAGAGGGAAGGCCACTATTGTTCTAGTTTATTAGAGACTTTAAGCA
The DNA here is from genome assembly GCA_035583155.1 of Acropternis orthonyx. NCBI lineage: Eukaryota > Metazoa > Chordata > Aves > Passeriformes > Rhinocryptidae > Acropternis > Acropternis orthonyx. The sequence goes on along the minus strand of JAWWEU010000040.1, from coordinate 71,858,238 downwards.
CTGATGCTTGAGATGTCTCAGAAGAGCCTTACAAGAATAGCAAGAGGAAAGGAAAAAGTCCCAGTTTATCGCAGCTGAAGGATTTTTCCATAAAAGGCAGAAAGAGATATAAGAGGATGGGATGGCGTTAACACCAATGAGATGAAAAGGAGCTGACAAACTTTTCAGCCAAAGTGGCAAAAATTTAATTAGAACCTGAGAAACTGGTGTTTAAACTTGATACTAAGCTTGAAGGGAAATCCTGTAGCTTGTTGAGGGACATGGAGCTTGGCACAGCCAAATTGGGATCAATTTCCTCTTACTGAACCCACAACAGGCTCCTGAACAGCTCTGTTACAGTGCTCCCCTGCCTCAGCCTACCCCTATTGCTGTCCAGGCATAGAGTGCTCAGTAGAACTATTCGCAGAGTGCTTTTTGGGAGCCACAGAAGAGAACTGAAAACACTGAGAAGTTCCTCTCTTTTTTGTTGTTGTTGTCCTTTTTTTTTTGTTTTCCTTCTTCCCTTTTTCCTAATTTTTCTTGCTTTGGATTCAGGTTCAGTGAAAAGAGCAACAGGCAAAAATCAAGTTTCAAGGACACAGCCTGAAACATGGAGAAAATACAACACAGCTTCCAAAGGAACTGTATCAACAACCCTCCTGTTTCATTTATTTGGATGAATTTCACTGAGAGCTGGAGCAGAAAGGCATTCTTCAAAAGCCTTAACCCAATTCTCTCCAAATTTGGTCAAAAAGGTTCTTTAATTGAATCATATTCAAAGGAAAAAAAAAAAGGGAAAAAAACCACTCAGAAACTCAACTACCACCACACATTTCTAAGTCAGATATGTAGGTTGCATGCTTGGTTTTTCATTTTTGTAGCAAAGTGGTATTTACACTGACAAAGACAGAATCTGCAGTGGTTATTGCTGGTTGGTTTTCCCTCCTCCTCCTCCCTCCCCTAGAAAAAGGGACTGGTCAAAGCTATGCTGCCCAAATTCTGAAATACATTGCAAATCAATTCTCTGAAGGTGAGAAGAAAGGGATGAGTGGCACTGGAGAAAACGAAGCAGCCACTGGAAAACAAAACCAACAGGAACTGCCGGATGCCGCTGTAAACAGCGACCCTGCAAACAGCTCCATCTCCACAGCCAGGAGCTGATGCACGGACATGTCACGGAAGGTCGTGCTTCTCCCAAGGGGAGCAATGGATGGCGCAGATCTCAGGCAGTTCAGCACAGCAGGATCGTGTCTCCGTGGGACGAGGACTCAGTGTATCAGTATGTTGTCTTATCTAGCAAGTTTTATTTCTGGCTGGCAGGGCTGGCCTTTAGGGTCTCCAAAGACGCAAGTCCCAGGCTTCTTTGGTTTGCAAAACTGTAAATGCTTGCTCTAATCTCAGCTTGTTTAAAAAATAAGCATATTTCTATCCCCGGTCTACCCTCTATCTTTCAAAATAATCTTGACAACACATACTGCCTGATAGAGTTGAAAGTGTCATAAATGTTTTTTTACAATCGAGTTATTTTCACAGGCAGGACAAACAACTACTCAGAGCTGACCTCGGAGATCTCTCTCAAGTTTGTTAAAGGATCTCTGCTCCTTTCAGCTGTGAAGAACAGCGCTGCCCTGGCTGCCAGGGCCAACTGCAATTGCTCACAGCTGTAACAACTCCAGTGTGCAAGCAGTGTGAAGGCAAACCACTGATTCCAGGTCTGTGGACTGAAAGCAGGGCATAGAGGGGAAGGAGTCTCATTCCTCTGAAGAAAGTACTAATAACTTAACTAGACCCATCAGGAGCCAAAGAAAAGAAAGCACTAATCACAACTCCTGCTGCTGCTTCTTCCCCTGTCTCCAAATTATGGACAAACCCCTCACGCTCCCTGCAGACAACAGCACTCCTGTCCAGAGCCTGTGACTGGGGTATCCCCAAGGAATCTGTCTGCTCAGCCATGCTGGAACTCAGAAACTACTTCTGTTTAAGACTGTGGATGCTGGTAGAATGAAAAGAAAAATCATCTCTAATATCATCTCCTTTTCCTCCTCAGTTTTTCTGCTAATCAGCATTCAAACACTGGCATTGCTGCTTCTCCGAGTTCCAGTCCTTCACAGCCAGGACTACTATGGGAAGCAACGAGTGACAGGATTATTTCTAAGGCTGATAAGGACAAAAACCCTGAGACTAAACGTTCTAATGAACTGAAGAGTAAAGCATACACAGAGGAGCCCACAAAGAGAATAGCTGGATGTTCAGCTAGAGCTTCCATGTCCCACTTTTCACAGTTGAGCACACATGAGAGCTTTAAAAATTGACCCTGCTTCAGATTATATGGATCTACCAAAATTCAGTTTCTTGAATGAACTAATCATAGCATTAACTATTATCGCCTCCTCCTTGCTTCTGAATGTTAACAACATCCATATTAGCAGATTCATGTGCAAAACAGGATACTTTTTTTAAGTGCAAAACCACCTTGCTCTCATAGGGCTGTGCAATACAGTATACTGAGGGAACTGGTCATGTATGAAATGGCACAGATTACAAGACCATCTAAAAAACCACTGCAGGCAGGTGTTTCTCTAAGGATGGTAGGAATATTTTTGTCCATGGTATCTTGCAGCTACTGCAGATATAGGATTCTTCCAGAGAGTCATTTTACTAACCCATCAAACCCCTTCAGTTTACCCCTGAACACTAGGACGGTGAACGCAATCCTCTCAATCAACCAGCCCGCCCACATCCCACCAACACAGAGGACTTAACCCAGTCTTCAAGGAGCAAATAATTTTTTCCATAACCCAAACTCCATGCTTGCACTGCTCACAGTAAATCATTTTTCATATTTACCTATTTGACCACTGTCATTATGTTATCTCTACATGCTCTTATCTATAGTGACAGTCTGCCAGAGCCCTTTTCATCTGTAGCTACTATTCTTACTTCACTTGCGATGTGGGAGCACTGAAGAGTTGCCGTAATAAGTTCACATTATGCCAAACTCAATAAAAAATAAAACTGCCTGTGTCCTAAAGATTTTCCAGGTCAAAGAAATTTTCCCAATCTTTTCTTTGTGCTTAATTTCTGTCATTGATGAATGCCATTTATTTAATCCTTTTCAGATACTCACATTTTTGTGTCTTCTGCTATAGTTTTCTCTAAAAGTGTATGTTTTGTGTCCTCTTTCTTCAGACCTCTCAGAAATATATAAAATTAAGTTCTCTAAACCACGTAGCTGAATAGGATTAGAATAGAGATCCCCTTAGCTCAGTAACTGGTAACAGCAATCAAAGTGTGCTTGTTGGTTTTAAATCTAATTGTTACTGGTTTTAATCTTTCCTCTGATATTATTGTTATTTTTATGCTTCCCAGTGAATGCCAATCAATAGTGTAATTTGCATACTTATGTGCTATTCTCAAGAAGGAATGAAAAAGCTGGAAGAGTTTTTGCCAGGGCATGTAGTGATGGGACAATGGGGAATAGCTTTTAACTGAAAGAGAGTAGGTTTAGATTAGATATTAGGAAGAAATTCTTTACTGTGGGGATGCTGAGGCCCTGGCACAGGTTGCCCAGAGAAGCTGTGGATGCCCCATCTCTGGAAGTGTTCAAGGCCAAATTGCATGGCACTCTGAGCAACCTGGGATAGTGGGAGGTGTCCCTGCCCATGGCAGGGCAGTTGGAAAGAGGTGATTATTGAGGTCATTTTCAGCCCATATCATTCTGCGATTTTATGATTCATTCTATAATTCTATGACCCTCTGAAACAGTACAGGACTTTTATTAGTCCTTCAGTCCAGCAAAAACTAATTTGCTATAAAACTAGATCAAGGGAACAGGCACAGGATTTTCTCATTGTTCTGAAAGCCACGATCTGCTAAGGAATGTGAAGTCATCAATTAATTTGTAACTACCAGCAGAGCAAAATACCAGGACTATCTGCCTCATGATAGAGAAATCAGCCTTACTTTATTAGGATTCTCAGAATTAAATATGTACAACAATTACGATGTACAAAAGAAAAGGAAGCCATCCCCCACCCAGCACATGGGGTCACAGCTCCTCTGTTTCAAGTGGTTCTGTTTCAGGGAATCCTGAATTGATGACTAAGTCTTTAAGACTGCCTGAAAAATTCCTATTAATTAAAAGAAACATGCATAAGTACTGAAATAGCTTGGGCCAGAATGTAAGGGATCCTGACAAAGTGATGGGCTGTCATCTCACCTCTTGATTATTAGTTACTTGCACTATTATTCTATTATCCACCTGTATGAGTAATTAATTCATGGGGAAGGGAGGAGAAAACTTCACAGACCTGCCACAGGCTTTTTAAGATAAACATATGCATGAGCAGGTTTTCAAGTGGCTCAGAGATCCTGGATTAGAAGGTTGTTCAGATGAGTTTTTCCTCTAGAGCACTGAGTCACTAAAAGAAGGTTAACTCATTGGATCAGAACAGTAATGCAGACACCTCACATCTTTCAGATACATAAACCATAACAAGGATGAAATGTAGGGAATGTGGCTGAAGTCATCACTTACAATTTGAAACAGTAAACTGGTATGTGCCTCCATTTGCTTCTTTGAAAGCATCAGAAATGAAAGACAAACCTCTGAACTTTAAAAGAACCTCCATCAACAGGATGATGGCTAGCTTCTTACTGTGAAAAGAAAATTAAAAATTAAAAAAATAAATAAATAAATAAAAAGGAGAGAAAACAGCCAAAGGATTTGCAAGGATACTAAGCTGTGCAGGTTTATCTAACCTTTATGAAAGCAAAAATCAATAGATCTGATAGAACTTCATGATGAATTCTTCCTCAGATCTCAAAAACAGCAGAATGGAAAAGTACTGCAAAATCATCCTACTGTTGACAGCAAACCTAATACTTGTGGGAAGTTTCATCCAAAGCACAAGGTGCCTTTTGTGGTTCTGCCATGTTAAATCTGTGAATCTTAGTGGCTGGTGATGTGTTTAGCATCACACTAAAATATGCTCCTTGTCACAAGTTTTCTGTTGTTTTGGTTTGGTTTTCTAAGGAATCATGACACAGAAGCCTGCAGAACTTGCCTGAGAGCACGTTATGATGTAGAAAGCATCACACACACCATTGATGAAGACAGTCTCAGACAGATGTCCTCGACTGTTACATGGATCACTCAGAGGATTTCAGAACGCTAAAATCAGGATGGCATCCATAAAAAAGTCATTGCATATGTTGGAGTGCCAGCTATATTTAGTGTAACCTAGAGACACATAAGGCAGGGAGATGACTTGATTGAAGCTATAGCTCGTTTAGCAATCTTTCCTGAGTTACACAGGTAGATTTTCTAACAAACATTATCAGCTAATCCATCACTAAAATTTAAGAAAATGCAAAATACACACTTTCATACTAAATCCTTCAAGGGTGTCTCCTCCCCACAGAATGCATTAAGGGTAGATCTACTCATTACCTCAAGCACTGCAGTCAGGCAGAGGAGCAAGAAAACATGTTAAAAAAAGCTTTTGCAGGAGCTTGATGTCTTCTCTCTGCTTTTTTTGGACATAGCCAAGATCTATACAGGTGTATGCCAGATGGGCATGGTTACACTGCTTGTGTTGACAAGTGCAATATTTCCAAGAGTTTTCTTGTTTTTCTTGGACAACCATCTAGAGAATGCCTAAGATTTCTGCCATGTATTTCATTAAATTCTGGAAAATTTTAAACTTGTCTGTAGAAGCCAGGAGAAGATGAGAATATTGCAGCTGGGACTGGATGTTGTTCTGCTGGAGTTTGAGGTTTTTCTCCATTTTGTCAGATAGCTGGGGTTGCAGAAACTGACTTGTATGAGAAGATTTAATGCACCCTTTGAAAGTGAAGAGCTGTTCTCTGGAAACACTGGACAATGCTGGCTTTGTGTGCTAACAGTGTAGCTGAGGGGTGAGAGGAGATGGCAACTCAGCCAAGACCAATGACACCATAAACAGCATGAGGGAGGGAATACACAGTAAGTGGCACAAGTGGGACAAGTTCCTGCTGCAACCTCTGGGCTCTTTTTTGGAAGTTGAGCTGCAGGAAGAGAAGATTGTGACAAAAGGAAAGCTGAAAGGTGTATCCACAAGCAGGAGAGGGGTAATTCTTTTTGTGATGTGTTGGGACCACCTGCTTCTAGTCAATTCTCCCCTATTTAAAAGCCCTTTTGTCCCAGTTCTACACTGTCTTTACAGTTTATTTCTATGCATCTCCAGACACATAAATGAAGTGCAAGGTATTAATCCAGCAACCTTCTCAGATTTTATCCATTTCTTATCCTTCTTGGTCTAGGTTTGGTGACAGATTTCCCAAGTAACATTCAGTCCAGCCTTTGCAGCTGGATCAGTTTCCCAGACATCCAGTGCATGTTTTTGGGAGTCCTTTGTCTATCATACTCTGTAACACAGCGACAGTTTCCCTTTTGCCCACCTATCTCCAGTTTCTACATACATTTATTCCTTTAAGGGACTATAACTGACCAAAAAAAAAAAAAAAATATCATATCCTGTCCTGTGCCTCTGGGGGGGAAAAAAAAAGAAAAAGAAGAGGAGAGGAAGAGAGGAACCTAATTTATCCTTTTCTAAGTTTCTTCAGCATTGTTAACTTGGATATGCTACCACAAATGCAGTCATGAATAAATATATATTGTTCCAGCTGTAATGCAACTAGTTCAATTCTAACTACTCTAGCTATATAAAAACAGATGTAGAGAGGCAGACAATTAGGTTTAAAATAAAACCCCAGAGCACTGGCACCAGCATTGAGGTTGATTTACTATAGAGAAAAGCACCACAGGAAGGAAGGCACCATATGTGCTGTCTTGGTCATCAACACAGGGAGCCTAGACAAGAACTTAGTCCTTTTAGCAAGGAACTATCTTACACTTGCAATGAATCTTCTCTTTCCATACCTGGAAGAAACACACAAGTATTTATACCCCAAACTGGCACGGTCACAGATGTAAGTTTGGTTGTACTAATCAATCATAACTAAAAGAACTGAGGCCTCGCTAGCAGAAGTGAGGCTCAATAACCTGCAAATTCAAGTTATTCTAAAAAGTTCCCTTCAGAACCTGCCAAATTTTCTAGCAAAATTCCATCCTTGTCTCTCAAACAAGGCACTGAGAGTGCCCACATTGAGCAGCATTGTGTGCTATACATGAAACAGGTGCTTTATTTAAACCATAGAGAGAAAGTCACACATTTAATCTTCAATTCTTAGGATATCAGAGATGCATGGAACAGAATTTTGTTCTCAGAAACATTTTGTACATATGTTTTAAAAGACATGCCAAGAATCACTATAAATTTGGATAACTATGTGTTGATCAACTTTGATATTACTATCTGTAAAGAAGTATTCACCAAGCTCGTCCATACTGAGACTTCCTTTTAGTGTCCTGGAGAGTATTTCTCCCACTTTCAGAATAGTAACACTGAATGGATTCTCGGTTCCTTGGTCTCTTTTTCATAATTTGGCAATTATTAAATGACTTAAGCCTTCAAGTAGACACTCTTTCTCAGCACAGCATCTGAAGTTTTCCAAACACTTCTCTTAAAAGCATCTTCCAAGCTCAGGAGCTGTTGACAGTCACTGAATCCCTGTATTTCTTACAAATCTATCGTAGCTATTCGCAGGTTTTAGGTCTCCTGTGCTTTTAGAAGTCCTACAACTTTCAAATACACTTATTAAAACAGAACACTGAAGACTCAGTGATTCACTTTAAAACTGCAGATTTCCCAAAAACAAATCTTAAGCTGCCAAATGCAACTCTGCCTTAGCCAGCTTCTGACAATTTCATGAGGATATGACTGCCAAGATATGTAAATTGAGTCATTTTATTCTGTCTTTGTCTTCTAGAATTCAGTTTCTGATTTCTCATTAAATTTATTTGTAGGGCTCTTCTCTGGAAAAAGAAAAAAAAGAAGAAAAAAAAATTACCAACTCCCTCTTTTTTTCCAATGGTTCTCTTGTGTTTACTTGTTCCTGACTGAACTGTCACATCAAAGAGATACATAAACCACATACAATTATTCTAGCATCTTGTTATCAAAGCATGTAATGACTCAGTGTATATCTGTGAGTTTCCTCATAATGAAGCCAATAACAATGCTGTTTACTGGAGGTGAGAGAATACACTCAAGTTTGATGAACCAATGAACCAATTGTTCAAGCTGATAATTAAGAATAACATCAGGCCTTTGTGCTATATTTCTTGGCACATCACACTTTACACCATTCCTGGGTGGATTATGGTAGAAATTTCTAAAGAAAGCCTGCAAGTGTATGACTGGGTTTCCTCTCCCTTCTCTTTGATGGCCGCTTTGATGCTTGGACAGGGATTCTTACAGAAGAAATTTATGCAATTTATGACATTCCAAGCTGAGAATAATTTTACCTTCGAACAACTTTACCGTCGAACTTACATTGAGTCTCCTCAGGAAAGTTGTGTGAAATCCCATGAGTACTTGCCGTAGTTCTCTTTAGTGTGTAGGTGGTACCACAGACTTCTTTATCACTTGCTTCATGTAAGTCAGTAATTTTATCACTTATTTTGCTTTCTTATGCTTCTGTCCTTTACAGGGACCTGGCCTTCAGCTACAACTTTCTCACACTTTTAAGCTCTGCTTCTCTTGTCACAATGTTAGACTCTACCACTTTCTTTGTCAGTGTCCTGAAGAAAGAGCACACAGGCAGCACGATTTGAATGCACTGCTTCCCACTGCTTGTCACTCCTTCTCTGCATCTAAACCTTTTCTTGCTTACCCTTGGCAAACAGTCCAGCTCATACAGTCTTTGCAGGGAGGATTTTACTGGAGGTATGACAACATCTTCCTATCACTGTCTTCAGCAGCAGTTTCAGCTTCAGTGCTGATTTGCTCACGTGCTTCCCTCCTTTCACAGTTAATTATTATAACAGCACAAACTCAAAGCAACATTAGGGGAATGGCACAGCACACAAGAGACCCAGCAAGTGACTTTGCCTCGCAGCAACAGCTTCTAAGAACAAAAATGAAGGGTAGTTTGACAATTCTGCTCTTTATGCCCTCAGGCAGGGCAGGCACCTATAAGGCTTAGACAGCTCAGACACGGAAGGTACCTGCACTCCAAGTTATTTCCTTGGAATCCATTGGAATAACTCAAAGAAAACTCAAATCCCATCACTTCTTTTGCATGTTCCACCTTCTCTCCAAGAGAGCATTTTTTCCCCCTCTTCCTTCTCTGATCCACAGTAAGATCCATGCCTCATCAAGATTTTTCTTTTCTGTTAAGAGACTTTTTCTGAATAGAACTACCCAGAATTCCACAAGTCATTTGGAAAACTAAACAGTGCATTGATATAATATATATTGAACTTGAGTATTGTGTATTGAATACTTGTAAATGTAAAAATTTGAATACTTGTAAAAGTTTGAGATATCTGCAAATAATGTGCTTGCATTTTCTTATTAAAATAAGCAAGCTACCAGTATTTTAATCTTTACAGCATGTTAATTTTATCCCTTGGAACTCTCAGGAAAAATTAACATGCCTGGTATTTTTCTTGTTGTCTCAGAGAATATTTGACTCAAGACTACAGAGAACTTTTCAAGATTTTGCATCTTCAAGTAACTTGTACAATATTCAGGCGTGACTTAGTGCCTTCTCCAAAAGCTCTTTTAAGAAGCACATAACATTTTCAAAGCACAGAAGCTAAGCCCTATTTTCAGAAATGGCTGGAGCACTCAGGTGCTGCTGGAAGACAGCAGTTCTTATTCACCTCAATAGCTTAGGCACATTTGCAATGCTCATGTGCTAAATACCGCATGCCAGACAAGGGTTTTGTCTGTGTCAAATTGTAACTGCTCGTTGCTTTATGAATGTCATCGCAATTATTACTTTCACTCTGCATTTTAACCTCCACAGTGAATTGATAAACACAGTTTCTGTTGAAAACTGACTGATGTAAATTCTGACACCCTGAATGTGCCTTTCACGAGCCTGGAAGAAAGACAACCAGATGAGAATCACTTAAGCCAACATTTAACAAGTTTCCCTCACTGGATCTACAGGCAATTAAAGTACTGCTGTTGATTTGAATAACATTCTACTGAGAAATTGGGTAAGGCTGGGTCAGGGAGTGGCAAGACATTGGCAGAGGGGAGGTAAAGCTCATTTTCATGAAATGATTGCTTTTCAGAGCACCAGCCCAGACCACCAGCAGAGCCCACGTGACAGGCCAGCTGCCAGGCACAAGGATGCTGAACCAAACCTCTGGGCTCAGGAGGGATGAGGTCAGGCAGAGTCAGAGCATTCAGGTCCATTTCTTGTTTTCCAAAGGGCTGTTGGGATCTCTAAAGCTTTCCAGGCTACAGTCAAAAATGCATTTTGTTAATCCTTCTATCTTGCTCTCCAGCCACGTCACTCCTAAGGATTTATCTTGTCAACTCCCATAGTTAACACATTTTTCTGTGCTGAAAAGATAGGACGGGCATCACATTGACTTCAGAACCTGTAGTTTTCAGACTCTGGAATCCACAGCTCAAGAAAAAGACCAGACACAAGATCAGCACCCTGAAGTACCAGGCAGTGAAGCACGTTGTGGAGGGAGAGAAGAGGAGAGGGAGGTATTGCATGGGTTCAGATTCAGCAGATTCATACAGTGATTAAACAGCTTCTGTGAACAGGGGCAGGTTAAAACAGTTCCAAAGTCTACCTAAGAGAGACCTCTTCACTCTTATGTGGCTCAGAAGACAGAAATCAAAGATTTTGTGATGTATCACACTCAGGGCTTACTGAAGTCTTTGTGACTTAGCCTTGACTATCAAGGTTCATGTGTGTTCTATTCCTTGTCCTAATTTTTTGACTATATCTTTGATCTTGCGCTGCCTGTGGGGTTTTTTGCTCTTGCTTATACATGAGCATTCTACTACAGCGCGTTGGCGAATGAGGTTTTTCCAGATACTGCTCCGCAGGGGTGTAAATTCTCAGTGCAGTTGCTCATCTCTACTGCTGGTACAATCTAACACAGCAAGCTGAGTGGCACAAGGTCCCTCAAAGGCGTTCTACTTTACACAGACATCTGGCAGCTTTGCATTATCACTTCTCCCACCCCACACTTTGATTAAGAATCTTAGGGTGAATACTTACACTAATTTAGAAAAAGCAGAAATATGTATTTACTTTTTTTTTTTTTAAACCCAGAAGCAGCCTCATCTATCACTGTGACACTGGCTCTGCATATTACCCATTCTGCATTCCCATTTTACCATCTGTCCAATGCTAACCTGGGCTTGCTATGTCTAATCTTTGCATCATCACCACTCTCTCAGCTGAAAAATATAAAAGATTCGCTTGAATACACTTAATGAGGAGCTGCACCATTCAGGGAGCTGTACCAAAAATAACTTGATTTATGAGCTGGCAGTTTAAGTAGCCCCTTAGCAGTGCTTAACAACTGCTGCTGATGTAAGATGTCTCAATTGATTTAGGGCCATCCAGGTTTGAAGTAGTCAGGTAGCCCCAGCTCACATGCATCAGAGCTGGCAGTTCATGTTTGGAGGAATAAATTTGAGACATAGTTTTATGGGAAAAATCCAGTTAGGAGATCTAGCAAAAATTTACTGTGAAATCACTGTCTGGAAATAAAACACTCTACATCCACAGTTGTATTACCATTTTTTGCCTTAAATGCCAAACAAGTATGGGAAAGTAAATATCTTTGCACTGTACACATTTTACTTACTTTGCACTGTTGATAATTATGGGACAGATGGAATATATTATCTCTACTTCATTGTTTTAAACACAGCTTAGTCAGCTGGTAGCTGTTTTCCAGACAGCCACTGCAGTGTGCTTTAAGATGCAAGAAAGTCAGGAATGACTTTCAGTTTCAGATCACACGTACTCAACATGATTCTTTCTTATGCTGGACAACAACAGGGACACATGAAAGCTGCCATGTGGTGACTCAAAGAGCACAGGACCAAACCCCACTTTAACTCTGGTGATCCCCCAGCAATAAATCAGTCAGCGGAACGCTTACTAAAGTACACCAGGAAAAGTCAAGCACTGTAATCTTATGTTCCCACACCATTTTCTTCTGCACAAACTCCCCAATGCACACTATTTTCCATTTTGAACTCAGTCTCTGATTGTTGCAGGTACAGATCAAAGCCTGAAATCAAAGCCTCACCACCCTCTTTGCAGAAGATGCAGCCCAGATGAAGAGAGCTCACCAATCCCCTAACCCTTTCCACAGTGTCCCTGATGCTTCTGGCATTTACCTCCAACTGAACAAGGAACTCCAAGCAGCCAGTGGACCATCCACCCTATATGTGCTCATTCCTGGGCTTTGAGCTGACAGGCACAGGACACCCTTGTGCACACACAGATTTAGCAGCACTGAGCTTTCAGCACTCCCTGGTCCTGATCAGAGACAGAAGCAGGGTCCTTAGAGAAGTGGGGTTACTAACATGGGAAAGGAATGGACAACTATGGAAAGACTTCTTTTCATGCCTGCAGAGACTCAAGGCTGGGAGAGAAACCTTCTGTCAGTGGCATCCCTCTGAGAAGAGGTGGGAAGAAGCCAGGAATAGAAAGTACACTGTAACAGTTCACTCAGGCAAAAGCCAAGATTCCAACAGCTCCCAGCACAACCCTGGAGGGACATAAGCCATTCTAAATGAATTAGATGATTTTGAAAAGTCTAAAATAAATATATCCTATATAATGACTGAAAGCAGAAAGACTTAGATAAATTTCAGGATGGGGACTATTATCCTTGTAAAAGCAGGAATAATATCATCTCTATGCCCGATGGGCAATAAAACACATTATGGAGCAAGGCACCAAGAGGCTGGAGTGACTCGGCTGATCAGGGGATGAAAGAGATGAATGAAAAGGTCACTATGTATGAATAGAAACATCTGAGCACTCTGAAGATTTTTATAATTTGTTAACCAAACAGAGATTCTGGAAGAATGGATACTAGAGAAAACAAGGGCAGAGAAGTAGAAAAGAGTAGGAGAAAAAAGATAGGATACAGTGACTGAGTAATTCTCCTAACACATAAAGGAGTCTGGAGGCAGGGGAAAGAGGGGAGCTGTACAGCTTTAAACTCACAGAGTGTAAGCATCAGTTCTATGCCTCTTGCAGCTACTCCAAAAACAAATACATCTGAGCGAGGACGAGCCCACGTGACTGGGACACGCACGTGTGCTGTGCTGAGGGAGATGTCATGTAGATCACCAATAATTCATCTGATGTGGCATTTGCTTGGGTAACCATGCAATTTTCTGTGAACAGCGAACTAAGGAACCGTGTAAAATCTGTAGTTCATTGCTCTCTTCTTCCCTGAGGTTGAATCAACTTTCTCTTTTTTTTTAATGCAGCATTTAGCTGTTTGATCCATTCATATTTCTCCCTCTCTTTATTCAGCTGGTCTCCCATTTATGAATTTTTACTGTATATGAATGCTCACTGCAATTCATTCATACATTCTGCGTTCATAGGCATGTAGAAAAGACAGACACATTTATGGACAACACAGATCCAACAGCGTGCCAGAGACAAAGATGGCCTTAAGTCTCTTCAAGGAATGCACAGAGTCTTTCAGAAAAGGTTCCTTAGGGGCTGCCATCCCATAATTCATCAAGGAATGCATCATAGAGCCCACTGTTCTGGTCTAACCAGTTGTCCAATGTCTGTCCCCAGTTTTGAGCATGAAACTCATGTTCCCTGGCTGATACTTCGTGTCTCACATTTTGGCCACGCGGCATTTCATGTGCCCTCCCCAGCTCTCACTTTGGGATTCTCCGTGCCACACACAGGTTACCAGCTGTCCTTCAGGGAGTAGATGGACTGGAGATTACGATGGGTTGTAGTTTTTTGGGATTTTTTTCCTATGAATATTCTGTAATACAGAGAGTGATTCAAACTAAGACATTAAAAAATCATCATTGTTGCCTGGGCAAATTTAAGGATTTGTAACAGTGTGGTGCTACCTTTCCATTTCTTTTCATGTCACAGCACACTCTTGCTTATGGTTTCAAGCACATAATCACAAAACATACAGTGCCAGATTAACACCACAGCTGGATTTATGAAGTTTTTCTGATTTGAATGTCATTTTGTTTCTTATTTAAATATACACATACAGAGACCTCTGTAGAGTTTAAAGGTTATTATCTATGACCACACACATACAGAGATGCTTGAATGTAATGTTTTTGAAAGCTTGCTTACCAGGTGGTCTTATTTCCCCTCTCTCAAGAAACAAGCCACACGTGCACACAAAATTCTGTCTCACATAATTTATAGTGAAGTTGGTTGTTGGTTTTCAGGTTTTTGGTTTTTTTAAGTAATTAGGTAACATGTTCACTGCTTATGCAAAAAAAAAAAAAAAAAAAGAACATGTGCACATGTCAAAGATTTTCAAGATGAGTGTCCTATAGGAAAACCTTGCATTTGGAGAGCAGCAGGAAACAGATCAGACCAGACATCTGTTTGGTTTGCTCTTTTTTTTTTTTTTTCTCCAATGCAGTAGTATATGCATTTAGCTAAATTACTTTGACTCTCAAAACAACAGTTCTGCATCTTTACAGTAATTCACTGAATTCTACCTCATTATCAGGGAAGGGTTAAATGTAAAGGTATTTGTAAAGCCAGTGTGTTGAACCTCGCCTGTGCGTCAGACACCACACAGTCTCATCACGTTCAAGACTCGGGAGCTGCTGCGAGAACAGCAGTTCCACACGTTGAGACACATGAAACAGGAGCCCATTTCTTTGCCAGCACATCACATGATGGATTTAATCCTACACTATGGAAATAAATCCAAAGGAAGTCCATCCCACCCTATGGCTGCAGCGTGCTGCCCCTTCCCTGCCATTCCCAGATCTCACACATCAGGTACCATAAGCTGAGGATGCACTCTGTGACAGCAGAGGAAACAGTAAGGTGCCATTGCTTTAGGAAAAAGAACAGGATATAGATGCACAAGGATCATGAACTTGGTAAGAGGACTGGAGCACCTGCCCATTCAAAACAGTCTGAGAGACTGGGGCTGTTCATCCTGGAGAAGAGGAGGTTGTGAGGGCAACTCACAGCAACCTTCCAGTATCTGAAGGGGCCTACAAGGAAGCCAGAGAGAGAACTCTTCATCAGGAACTGTAGTGATAGGACAAGGAGTAATGGCATCAAACTGAAAGAGGGAAAATTTAGGTTAGATATACAGAAGAAATTCTTCCCTGTGAGGGTGGTGAGGCACTGGCACAGGTTGCCCAGAGAAGCTGTGAATGCCCCGTCCCTGGGAGTGTTCAAGGCCAGGTTGGATGGGGCTCTGAGCAACCTGGTCTAGTGGAAGGTGTCCCTGCCCAAGGCAGGGAGTTGGAACTGGATGATCCTTAAGGTCCCTTCCAACCCAACCCACTCTGTGATTCTAAGTGATCAAGAGCAGTATTGTGGAACAGTTAAAAACAATGGTCAGTGATCCCACTGAACAATTCTGAACAAGGCTGCATGAAAAACCTTATACAAGACCTACATAACCACACAATCTGTTGGCAGACTGGCCAGTGTTTCATACATAGCAAAATGTGCTAAAATTTCACTTGTAGGGGAGTAACTCCACAGACTTCTACTCATTCTAGACCCTGTATTACCCAAGTAGCATTTGAAAATGTTTTCCCTGACTTGCTGCAATGCCAAGCCCTGGTGGTGATTATACCAGAACATCATGGATTAGGTGTGAAATCCCTATTGAAATCAAGCAGATCAAAATCAGATCAGGGCAAAGTCAGGTCTCTCATAAAGCACCTCTTCTTATCTATGGGGGCAAAGCCCTTACTTGCAGAGGGGAGAAAAAATTTAGTTTGAAAAACTGAACAGTTTGTGAGTCAACAGGAAATCTGAATTTTCAAGCCTCACTGATGCAATAAAAGGCAAGCCTATGCCTTTCAGCACAAGGATAGATCCTCAAGCATAAATAGGCCTCTGCAGTTACAAAAACTTCCTGTCTCTAGAACTTGATTTTGTTTGCTCTCATTTCCTAGCTACTGACTGGATGCCTTGACAACACAACAAACCTTTATTTCATTTTGAAGGTTTAGCATGTCATATAACATTAACCAGATCACTCCCCCTAACACACAGAATAAAACTCAGAAAAATAAAATTGCTTAGAAGAAAAGTCCTATTTCTGCTTTTGTTCTTTGGCACCAATTATTCATCATGTGAATTACTCTCAAAAGCCTTTAAGCTCATACACCAGAATATTCATCAGTATCTGTGAAATTATTCCACAGGTATCAATTAGTTGTCTTGAGATACAAGTCAAACTAGTGATTTCCTCCCCCAGTGAAGCCCAGAAACATTTTGTCATGACATTAATGAAACATAACCTGCACTTATAACTGAATGAAAGACAGGAAAATAAGGCAGACATCATGAAATTAGGCCATCAAGTTAAGTGGGGACAGAAGAGGAGGGGTGTGGTATGCAAGAAGTTGAGCTACTGTAGTCAGATCACGATCCTGACATTACAGAGCTTCAGTTGTGCACCTTTCCTGTGAAACAGGAATTTTGGCTGGATAAGCCACTTTTGCCCAAGCCATCCCCACTGTGATATGTTTCTTTTCTTTTTTAAATTCTAAGTTTTCTCTGGCTGTGTTTGGAAGGGGCACCCTGCTAGTCCTGTACTTACTGATGGTCTGCCCACAGCTTCTCTTTCACTGGGCTCAAGAAGGTTGTAGGTGGGCTTTAAAAATACCATCCAGATATGCCTGAAGATAAAGTTCCTCCTGCTTTTAAAAGCCTGCAGAATTAAATTTGACTGGAAACCTCAAGATTCTCACTAGGTGGAGAGTAACAGCTACAACTGTTTTCAACATGGAACCCAGCAGAAAGATAGACTGTTTGTATATGTAGCCAAATAAGCAAATATGCTCTGGGGGGGAAAAAAAAACATCTCCTTTCTGGTTCTCTTAAAAAAAAAAATCTAAGAGCTAAATTCAATTTAACTACAATTATTTCTGTTACTGCAATGTAGACCTCTCCCATACAAACAGAAGGTCATTATTTATTTTTTATTTAAGCATTTGAGAAAAGAAGACCTTGCTAACTGTTGACGTATGCACAACAAAAGGGATGAAACACCTAAGGCCACACTTCTACAGATTCATGCCAGCAGATCCCAGCTTCAGTTGGGAATTCTCTTTGAGATATATGAGTAGGGAAATGCATGAGCATAAAAGCCCCAGCTGGGCAAAGTTTATTAAAGGTCTGGGATCCTAAGTTGACCACAGATGATTGCTGTATCCATTAATATTCTGTTTGCAATGTGTAGCATCAAATAATTTACAGATGTTTTAATAATTGCCTTTTAAGCCTGTATAGCAAACTACGTTTCTATAAACACCTACGACATACTAGATAACCACCTTTAACTGTTTTATAGATGAAAGCTTAACAACAACTGTGACCTTTAATTTTTACATACTAATAATAAACTACTAAAACCATGCTAAATACAGAAGCCTTTACAAGCAGGTAGATGATACAGAACTCATGTTTGCAAATAAAATCCAAGACAGAATTTCAGGGTTTGGGTTTCTAGTTCCCAAATGCTAAGAATGAATTCTTTCCTATGTTGTCTGAAACAAGCAGATTTTTCCTGCCTTCCAGCAAGACAGTTTGGGGGCTCAGAGGTGAAGAGATGGATTAAATGTTGACTGAAACACTTAAAGGCCTTCAGAAAGAAATACAAAATGCCAGGTGCTGACCTAAGGTTCCAGAGGCCTGTAATAACCAGCATGAAATAAAGCTGAAATATTTCAAATAGTCTGCTACTCTTTGACAGATGTTGCAATGATGTTTCATTTTTCTATTTTCTACACTCACATACTTGTCCTTTGGACATTCTTCATATTAAGCTCCTGCTTCTATCTGTTGTTTGCAACAAGTCTCTAAGGCAACCATGGGGTTGGGCAAATAGTTTCACTTTGTACAAGATAATAGGTAATTCAAAACATCTATTTTTTTCAAAGCAAACTTAAGTCATCTACATATCAAACATTGCAGTTGATTAAGAGTCCAAGAAAAACCAATCAATGTGTCCAGCTAGACAATAACAACTCAATCCCAAAGTGCTGTAGCTCCCATTAACTTGCAAGGTCAGGGCTGAAATTCAGGGGCGTGTAAAACACAGCCTGCTGCCAAACATCCACCCACTGTAACCACAGTGGGAGGAAAAGACTGATTAACTGTGGGATTTATTGCCAGAGAATACACATATCACGTAGTTTCACCCAAGGTGAAATTCACTTCAGTCCAAAGAGTATCTCTGGCACCTCCATACACAGCAGGTGCATCTCATTCAGACCCCAAGAGGGTCTGATCCAGAGCTCGAGCCAGTGGAGAGACCACTCAAATAAAGCACATGATAATAAACAACTATCATCCCCACTGGTCTAAAGTGAAGCTCTATTTTGCCTTCAATACAAATCAGAAAGCAAGGGATTGATCCTGGTAAAACATGGGCATTTGTCAAGACACGGACAAGACATGACAGGACATGCCAAGCCCTGAGCCCAACAGGATGAGGATATTTCACCAACACGCAAAACGAACCTGTCTGCTGTCCTTTCAGATGCAAGGGAACAGAATTAATGACACCAATAAAACTAATCTTTCTGCACCCTTGTTTGTCATGAGAAGAGCAGCCCTTCTCCAAAATTTCCAGCTACTTTACAATTGCCACATGATCAGAGCAGCATTAGCCTAAAGATATCAGGATGTTAACAGATCACATATTCATATCATCATATATTTAGGGCCCTGCAGACAGACCTGGAACAGGCAACGCTGACCTGGGCCAGGCTCAGGTGGCTGGAAGCAGGAGTGTGCTATCTGGGCTGAGCTGTGGCGAGCACCCATCTCTTCCCACAGCCCCCTGAGGATGGCAAAGGGGAGCTGCAGGCAGTGCTGTTCACACCGCACAGCCCAGAGCACCTACCAGGTGATTCCAGGGCTGTGGCAGAACCACCAGCCAGCCACAGGGCTTAGATCCATAGTCCTAACAAAGCTTTCTACTTACCACCTCCACTGCTTCCCAAACTTCAGTGAACACACTGCTTTATGCTATGGCTTGTACACTGTGTAGCCATAAGGTCTCCAGCCAACATTGCTGCTCTGAGTTTCTGCATAGAAGATTACGTGAAGAAAAGGGATAGTTTTATTTTAAAAAAAGAGTTCAAACTGATTGCCATGTTTTGCTTGGACAAGGGGGATGTTTGCTGTGCCTCACATACTGTAGGCCTCAGTACTCACCCTAAGTGCTGCAGGCAGTTTTTCTCTTGTAATACACACTCACGTTGGTGTCTGGGGCACAATCACACAGCACGTTGCTACTCTGGAACAGAACAGCCTAAAACCATGCCCCTTCAAAGTTTTGCACATGTAATCTTGGACCGCTCAGGACTTGATCCTGTAAGCAACTCACTCGCCAAACAAGACCCCCGTTGAATCTGGCTTACATCCTAGGCTAAGAAGGATTGGACCCTTGACATTTTCCTCCATTTCATCATTTCCCTGCCTTCTGTGTACTCAGGTGTTACCAATTTCTAACTCAGCTGGTAACTACACTTAGTACTAAGACAGTGATCCCAGAAATATCTGAGAAATAGGATAAGAGCAGCCTTGCAAGCCAGTTGCAACAACATCAGTAAATCCTATAGACCCTATAAAAGATATTATTGCCTCTGAACTCCAGTGCTCTGAAATCAAAATACACATGATGCCCAAAGTTTTTGCTGAGTAAATAAAAGTCACTTAGCTTACCAGTAATAACACTGAGAGACCAGTCAGCATAGATTTCATCACTGATGTTTGTCCCTCTCACATGGGAAGCCCAGAATGCTGAAAACTCTTGTCCATCATGCGGCAAGCACATGTCCTGCTCTGTCTCCTCCTGCCATGAAAGAGGCATCAGGGGTGCAAGATGACTCTTCTAGAAATCCTTTTATTGAACTTCACAGTGCCTGGAAGTCCAAGATCAGAGGCAGATTCTGGATTCCACAGCAGAAACTTCTCAAACTGTCACAATTTATGACAAGGTAACTTTTTCCTCCTTCAGTGAGACATCAGTACAGACCCCAGAGGTCCCTCAGCATGAGGGGAACCTTGCACAGTTAAATGCAAATGGAGGTGCAATAATCTAGGTGTATTATCTGTTCCAGCAGTGCAGATTGCTTAATTCCACAGGAAGCTCAACATATCAATCTACACATCTGACACCAGTCCTTCCCAGAAGTGCATCCAAGTCTGATGGAGTCAGTTTCACAAGTCACCAAGAACATTAAGCTCCCAAAATATTTGGACAGTGTCCAGTGGCAGTAGCCGCAGTTTCAGTGGTTGCATACTAGAACTTGCCAAGGAATTGTACTCCAGCTGCACTAGACAAAAGACCAAAGTATTTTCACAGAAGTATTCAAGAGCTTCAACACTGAACAAGCTTTCCAGTTGTTCACAAAGACATTATGGTCACAAAAGCCAACTCCATTTTAGACATCAGCAGTGTTGAGGTAACATATTCCACGGCATCATTCAGTGCCACAAAGACCACCAAGTTGTCCTTATACTATTTTATTAACAAGAGAGTTTGGAAAAGAATAATCAGACTAAGTTCAAGCTCTACTGCTTACAAATCCTGAAGTCTGAAAAGCAGGTTGATTAGTAAGGTTAGGAAAGACCAGACTGTTACAGTTATAGTTGACAGCACTGCTTTAGATAATGGCTTTAATGGGAATAAACCAATGGTACTGATATTTTTTTGGTTCCCATTTTGAGGAAAGAAAAAATGCATAATTTCTTCACACCACAGAACAAGCATTAGCTTACTGTAGATTCCCGAGAACATTTCTAAACCATGGTTTCAGCAGGGTGGTTCTTATTGCTACAAGCTTGGCAAATTCTTACTGACTTTTGGAGAGTCAAGGTCCACATATGTGTTATTTCCTCCCCTTGCTCCTCCCCACATACTGGTTTCTTCTGGGAGGATATCTGGTGAATGAACAGAGATGGAGCTGTAACAGGTGAGAGAAGTGTCTTCTCAACTTAGACACCACCTAAGACACAAAGAGGTGAGAACACAAATTCAGTTTATTCAGTTTCATACTGTAATACACCACTAGCTCCCTGCTCTGCACCTGCAGATGGACATCTGTGTTATGATAATTTTGCTCTCTGATAAGTGTCAACTGTGCCATTGTACAAGTATATGCATTTCCTGCAAGTTCAGAGTTAAAAAACAGTCCTGAGGATACATGACATGAAGTTGTCCCTCATCAGTCAGATACATACATACAAATTTAAGCATATACATATGCTTGTATGTATATAATCTCCTCCTGGGGAACCTCTCTCTGTAATGAAGCAAAATAGCCAGTTTTAAGGTTAACCTCTTTAAAAAGCAGAGAGAAAGGAACCAGACTCTTCCAAAGCATGGAAGAAGAAGGTAGTTGGGCATAAATACTAAAATTTCTTCTCATGTGAAGGAGAACAGGTAGTGTTTCCAAATCAGTTCTGGCACAGGCTTCTCAGACATCCTGCATTAAAGATACTGTCTTTGGAAAGAGACTACTATACGGGGAGCAGAGAGAAGAGAAAAGGATGAGTGGTGATTCCTAACTCATGAAGTGAGAGGTAAAATACTTCATTGTGTGTCCTCCCAAGCACCAACACCTGACAGCACAGAGGCAATGCTTTCAGCACTGCCCTCAAGTTATTCAATAAGGAAAGCATCTCATTTGCCAGACTAGTAAGAGCTCTGTCCCTCAAGAGCACTCCTCCAACTGTCTTTCTTCCTTTACAACCCTTCCCTTATAGCCCTAGATGTTATCAGGGGAGTATTTTAGGTGACAAAACTCACAGGACTTAGTAAATTCCAGACACTGTAGAGTGACTCTCGTGATTTTCAACCATTGCTACAGGAGAAGCAAGGTCTCTTGTAGTATCTACACCACCTCTGTGCAAGTACCCTACAGCTTTGAAAGCATACCAAATGGTGGGTGGTTGCTCTCCAGATGACTGCTATGACCACAGTCGGAGTCATCATTCATTGTAGCTTTTCTTGCAAATATTTGCCTTTCCTCTAGACACTGCAGCAGTACAAATAGGAACTTAAGACCCTTTCCTTCCTGCAGGGAACTAGTGTACAAACTGCTGGTTAGGCTGGGAAGTGGCACATAGTGAATATGAGGGTTTGGTTGAGGTTCTCTTCTGATCTTACATGAGTCTTGGTGCTGCTAGCCTCGTTGCTACCAGGTATGTTGTTTTGAGCCTTACAGCACACATTTTTGGGTGCAGTTTAGTAACTAGGCAGATTGACTGCTTCTCATGGGTGTTTCCTTTTCTGAGACAGGAGGGGTGTCCTGTGACTAAGGTCATGACAACCTTTGCACAATGAATTGAGTTTAAGCTAGGTGGATTTACACCCATCCTACCAGTCACTAGTATATACAGTGTCTCGTTCTCTGTGCCCACTCTGCTTTTCTGGAACACCTGAAATTTAGAAAAAACTAAACCAAATCAAATAAAAAAAAATTGTCAGAGATTTGAGGATGAAACAAACAGCAGCAAACAAGAGACTCTCCAGCTTGTTGTCAAGAGTGTTGGGGTCAAACTCAATAAAGGTGAACAGAAGCACAGGGAGACAAGTGCGCTCCAAAGGACATCAGTATTCAGAAAACTACAATACCACTGCAGTTGGGGTTTCTGCACACCTACACTGACTTCTACTTGAATAACTACTGTTCTTGAAAAGTCTCTTTTGTGCATCTGAAGAATGGAATTATTGGCATATCCTGTTAGAATAAAACAGAGGTACCATTGTCATGGAACTGCTTTCCCAAAAAATTCCTAGACTGAAAGGAAAACAACTGGAGTCACAGTTGGATCAAAAGCAACTGAAGCTCTTGGGCTTGCATCCATTAGCTGGAGGTGAATTGAAATAAACTCCCCATTCCACAGAGCTTTGGTAATCTCCTGGGAACTATACTCACCTCCAAAGCTATAAATAAATAAATAAAAACAGCAATCCCAGACCTCCCGCACCATCCTATTTGACATAATAGT
Source organism: Acropternis orthonyx (assembly GCA_035583155.1). NCBI lineage: Eukaryota > Metazoa > Chordata > Aves > Passeriformes > Rhinocryptidae > Acropternis > Acropternis orthonyx. Next base: position 71,835,135 of record JAWWEU010000040.1, on the reverse strand, counting down.
CCACACTTGGGTGGTCCAATTTGTAAACCACCCTCTCTTTTATGACAGTGGAAAGCACTAAATCATATTTGTAAAACCAAATATAGTTCCCAAAAAGATAGGAAAAAGAAACAACATAAGCAAGAGTGAAAGCAAGTGAAGCACTCAAGAAGCAGGGAGCTGAATGAAAGAAGACTTTTAAATTTAAACTTGCTTGGGGTAAGTGGGGCATATCCAATTCATTTTGATTCTTTTTGGCACTTTCCCCCTCTATTTTTTTGAAACATCCAAGCCTATGATAATATTAGCCAGGACAGTCTCCTGCTTCCCACTAGAGAGTCTAAATTACTCCAGGTTTGCAACCACCAAACACTTGGTATACTCTGTAAAAAAAAATTCCATGATACCCCTTCTTTCTGCCACTGACACATGTTCCAGAAAACTGGCTGTTGCTGAGGGGAAATGCCAAAAGCTGCAGTGATCCCATTCTTTTACCTCATCCTCAGGCTGCAGGTAGTGCTTTCACATTTCCCATCACCGTTATTTGAACAAGGCTTGTCATTCACCCTGGAATAACTTGCACCTGCAACAGGACAGGACAAAGTCAGAGCATCCCCAAGACACATAAGAACAAACATTCACACCTAAAGAGCTTTGCCTATGTTTGCATGTACATCTTTTTGTAAGCAATACTACATCCTGTTCCCAAAGCCTAGAACATAACCAAAGAGTCCTAAACACTCAGTTCTCTGCTGATGCCTCACCTATAACTGGTAACACATTTTAAAATAAATAAATCATACACTGTTTTAGGAAAAAATTGATAACATCCTCATTTTAGTTCTAAGCACAAAGCTCGCTGGAGCACATTTATCCCTGCAGGGCTAGAGGCTCACCTGCCACTGCCAGAGCGCAGAGCTAAAAACTGTAACATCATACAACAAACCCAAATCTCAGCGTATTTACAGAAGAGGGATTAAGTAACTCAGATAAAACAGGAACAACAGATTTAATGTTTAGAACTTGACATGCAAATTAAGTCAGATTTTGAAGAGCAGCCCCCAGGGTTACATACAACTTATCCGTTATGTTAAGTCATGTGAGACTAAATGCCATGAGACTGAGAGTTACACCTTTTCACCTGTGCCACTGGTCTGGAAGAAACTTTGTCTATTCATCATTACGATTTCTTTCAGGTCCTTAATCTTATTATCTACCAGAGAGATAATTCTAGTAGATCTCACTTCCACCTCCTTTTTGACAGGTGCACTTCCTTCACTTCCACAACCTCACAATCCTCTGAAGATCCTTGTGTTTTAACAGATGCCTATCCAAAGGCCTCATTTCAGATCAAGGTGCTTAAGAAAAAGCCTTTTTTTTCCCCCCACATAAATTCCCCAAAATACCTGGTTACAAGCATATAATCACCAATGAATCTGCATGGAATTTGGTTGCTGGGACTTCTGGTCACATAAATTTCACTACAGAAAAACCAGGACTTTCATTTCCTGCTCTTTCATTTGGGGTTCATCTGCCCTCATTTTAAAAAAAAAAAAAAAAAAATCATATCATCAAACTTTTGGTACTCCACCAGAAGAATAAGCACTTTCTATCCAAGACATCAAGCACAGTATATACATTCAGTATAGACAATAAATATGTTTAATATTGTATGTGAATAAATGCAGAATATATAGACTATCCTGTTCTTCATTCTACTAACTATCTTATATTACATAATGAAACTTAAGAGACCCATACTCAGTTTTATTTTCTAGAAGTTTCAAGGATTTATGGCTATTTTGGAAATCCCAATAGCATACTACAGCACATCTGATTTTCAGTCAAACATTGCATAATGTCATTTCACTGGGGGATGATGAAACCCATCTACCTGAAAACACTCTCCTCAGTTTAGCTCTTGACTTCAAAGACACTGAAGTGACATAGAACTACATCCAGGCTCATATTTTGCCCTGTAGTATCCTGTAGCAAGTCCTCGTATTTTGTCTACAATATAAGGAGCAGTTAGAGCCATATGGGTCAGGTGCACAAAAGATGAGTTAGCTGTATGAACTGTCTCTAGGGATGATTACTGTGTCTACATATTCAAAACCCACTTCCCCTGACTGCAGAAATTTCTTTGAATGAGAGTAAACAAGGGAGAGAATCAGTTGAAAGGGGATAATAATTTTTTGTTGAATTCTCAGTCTTTTAAATATGTGCACTGGACAAGTAGCCAGGGAGAAGGCAGAAGGAAGTAAATGGAATGGCAAGTTAAGCTGTTTGAAGTTATTCTGTAAGGAATTTCATAAAGGACATGCAGTCTGACACCGTGTACCAACTCTCTGATCAGGTGGATATGCCATGGACATAGCTACACCTCCTGGCAGGCACACAAGGTAAGCAGAACATGTCACTGATGTGGTTTGCCAAGCACCAAACTCCTGGGTACAGTGAGGACTGAAGCTCTTGTTTTGCAAACAAGTGAATCTTGAAATGGGAGGGGAGGAAAAAATACCAACATTTTTCCAACAGAACTCAGGCTCCAACACCAACAAAGACACCAAACCTCTGGTAACAGCTGTCTCACAAGTGGTTCTTAGCACCACTGATCCCTGAGAACACGAATCAGGAGGTGGCAGTCAGCACGGCCAAGCAGCAAGGTTGGTTTTGGTACTCAAACCAACTCACTTAAGGACAGAAAGTGAAATTTAGGCCTTCTAATCTGCAGCTTAGGCACTAAGCATTGTACCACCTTTTAGGAGCCTAGACACAAGAAAAATACGTGTGTTCTGCTTGCATATAGGCTTTCAGTGCAATCAGTAAGACATTTGGAGGGAGGGAGAGACAGTTATCACAGAACAGCATGTTAATAGTTTCTTTGCTAGCTCTTTTGCAATCTGGATTCAAACCTTATTTGACCCTGTGGTTTGGTCTTGTAATACAGGCAGATGCAACTTCCAATGCCTCGTATTTTATTGCTATGTTATAAGCAGGAGCAGGCTGCTGGTCATTACTAAATGTACCCTTGCTCATGCATTAGAGCCTGCTTTCTCACTTCAGACTAAGACTACTCAATTTATCACTATCTCAGGGCTGGAAAACAAAGCCTACACTGAAAAAAAACTTACAAATTTTTTCCTTTCACGTAATCCTCTCAAAGGCAGCTGCCTGATAAAACAGTATTAGCACAGTGAATACTTTGTTAATTTAGAAATACTAATACAGCTAACTCAAGCATCAGTCCTAGACATGGCTGTACTCTGCTGCTAAAACAGGACTTTCTGATAACTTGTGTTTACTGAAAAGACTCACTTAATGCATCAGTCCTGTATTTCTCATGGAATCTTGCTAATAATAGTGAACAGGTCCAGAAGACAGGAGTCATTTGGGGCTGTTTATCTACCAGTATTAAACAGACCAGGAATGCAGCAAAATGACCAATCATGCCAGAACCCAAAAGTTTGTACAAAGGTAACTGAGTCCACTGAATAGTAGGAAAAACGAGAGGCAGAGTGAGGTATTAACAGCAGAACAGGTTGCCTTTTAATGTGGTTTGTGGGCACTTTTTCCCCCTCAGAAATGATGAGGGGGAATTTCTTCAGTGATGAAGAAATCAGAGAGGTTTCTTCAGGCTCTAACTCTCTTCTGTTTCCTCCCTTAATTGTAAAAGTGTCCTTTCTTTTTTAAAGACTTTGCTGCATCCAGACTCACAGACATGAAATACTGTACGGTGTAATATGTCTGAACTGTAAGTGACTTTATAGTGGGAAAACAAGACCTTGCCTCCACAAAAGTTTTATAGTTTTGACACACCAATACAAGTCAAACTCACCTCCCAGTGCAAGCACAAAGGCATCTTTATCCCAGTCACTTTCCAGCCTGGCGTGATGTCCTTTCCCCATACACCTGGTTGAAGAAAAGCCCTGGTGTCACCACAGAAAAGTTATTACATGGAATTCACATCCTGCATCAGTGTAAGATTTTGGGAAAATTCACTCTTTCAGATCTAGAGGCATCACTAGCAAAAGAGATCCATCTTCAGAGACTACTGTTCCAATAAATTCATCACAGAGCACTCAGATTATGCATTGATTCCCTTAGGTAGGATTAGGTTAATCTGAACAGATAAGAATGTTGATATCATGTAATACAGAAGATACACCTTATATCTCTGTCTTTGAAAAACACCCATGTTTCTCTAGTTACTCCTTGATTAAACTCATTTGAAATAACAAACAAAAGCTACCCTATTCTTTGTGGAAGTCTTAGATTAAATGGAATTTCCTTCATAAAAACATTGTAGAAAATTAGAGGGGGAAAAGCTGTGTATGTCAATCAATAAAGAAAAAAACTACCTGATGCAGACCATTTGAACAATAGCAAAGTGTTGGGTCTCAATTTATTTTTTGAAAGAGATTTCTGAAGTCAATTGTGCATCAACACACAAAAATCCACATTACACTTCTGTTGTATTTCAACACCTGTAAGTTTGTGTGGTTACTTTTTAGTAAGACTTCTTAAAAGCAGGAGGGACCTTTCCTGATGCTTAGAGTGTAAAACGTGCTGTTGTAGAACAGCAGCATGAAACCACATTTTAATACCCACTGTTAATCATCAGAATTAGAGTTTCAGGTAGTTATGGATATAAAGAAGGCTGCAAGAAGCATATTCCTTCTCTCCTCCCAATCTCCTTGTTCTTACTTTGTAATGCTGATCTCAGGACCAAATTCTATCAGCTTTGGCAAACATGTCATGCTTAGGTGAGGTGTTCCTATGATTGCCAAAGAGGAGAAGATAAGAAACCACTGCCAGTAAGTTCACTAAACCATGCAGAAACAGAACACACAGGTCAGGTCTTCTGCCTCCAAGTCTTTTGTGGTCACCAATGTCTTGGAAAGTCATGGCACAGCTGACCCAAAGAGGAAGGGAATCTGAGGAAATGGATGACCACAGTAACAGTGAAACACATGGAAGAACTTGGAGTAGATGCTGAGTTATGAGATCCTATGAAGAGGAAACTATTGGACATCACCAGATGGCACATACCAAATGTTTTTACTCTACTCCATCACCAAGCCAGACTTGTCCTGAAAAGCCTCCAGATAAGGGATGACATTTTTATCTTTATGAACCTTTTGTACTTTTCCCCTGTGAACCATTTATTCCTTTCCTGTGGGTGCTCCTTTTCTGTGGATAATAAAAAACCCAGCACAGCTTCTTTTGTGGTATGACACCAAGAAAGCCCCAAACTGAAGCCAACTGATCTTCCAAGAAGGAAGAAGGAAGCACACACAGGAACAGAAGGACATGTTGACTTTTGGATTTATACTTTTAAAATATACAGTCACTCAAAACACACATCATCTGTACCACTGACAGCTAAAACTTTGTTCCTTGTTATAAAAGAAACTGATGAAGTGCAGATGGCAGCTTGTGTATTGAGTTGGCTGCTTCATAAACTGTAATTATGGTGGATGCGAAATGGATCACCTCATCCATCTAGAACAAAAATGGGATTATCACTTGGCAATTTTTTTTCTATGTAGGACTTGCCCATTGCTACTCTTTGGCATGGCTGGAGTTTAACAATGAAATATAAAAGAACACAGAGTCCAGATTATCTTTTATTTACAGAAGTGATAAATTAACCACTGGAAAGATAAAACCTGCCCAAAAAATAATTTCTCCTTACTGACCTCATGCTTAGGCACTGCTTGGAACGAAATCAGCTTTGGAAAAAGTTATCCATAATTGAAAACAAATTGTGACCATGCACAAAAAAGATACACCAATAAATGACTTCCAGTTTAAAGACAGCTTCCTAAGCTCCATGAAAGCCTGAACCTTCCCAAAATACACAGCCAGTATCTCGTGACATTTGCCACCACTTGCCATGTTACTGTCACATGTACATCACACATCAACCAGTGGATTTTTTTGTTAAAAAAGTAATAGGAATAATGTGCTTCTTTTAGCTGTGAGAACTGTAACGAAATAGATCTCACTATAAAGTCCACAGTACATCATACAGAACACGTAGAGGACCTTGGAAACACATATTATTATTACTCAAATCGCCCCTTACATGAGATGACATTTGGCTCTGTGATACACATGCAAGCAATGACTTAGTTACTCATCATTTACTTGTGTACTCACATTGGAATTACTTCAGGGATAAACAATAGCTACCTGAGTTATAAAACTAGTGTTTCAAAACCTAAAGATTATTTGGTGGTGCCACTGCTGCTCAGGGCAGGGAGGGGAACAACACAGAGAGGAAATGCACCTTATTCTTTGGCAGGGACGCTGACAAGACTGTGGACATAGACAACTTGCACCGTGGATTACAAATGAAAGACAATCTGATTTCTTCTGCAACTTCTGATAAGCACCTGAGGATTCAAAACCACCTGGATCATTAGAAAACAAATTACTTTGCACAAACGTGGCCAAAAGAAAAAAAAAATCCCCCAAAGCATTTCAATCCAATTTTCAACTGTGACTCATTTACTCCCATTATTATTTCTAGGTTCATAATTATCTGTTTCCTTTCACATCATGGCAGAACAAGTAAATACATTCTATACTTCTGCTTTGGCAGTGTTTTGCACCCATTCTGGATGACTACTGAGTTGAAGAGCAACACAGAATTTGGCTCAACAAATCCTTTCACAGCTGAGATGTTTGCCAAAAAAACTCTGCAAACTCATGTTTACTCCATCAAATCAAGAACTGAAACTGCACGAGAGAAAAGCTGCTGTGTAAGAAACCTCCATCTTACCACCCTCTCCCTGCAAGTCCATGCCTTAGCAATAGCAAGATTTAAGTCTAGGCCAAGGCATTGCCTTTGCATCAGACTTACCTGCCACTAATCTGGTCACATATTTTTAGCCATGTCTAGAAACTGGAAAGTACAGCCCAAGTGTGCACACTGTACTGATCTCTACCAGAAACTGCAAAGAGTCCAAGACTATAACTGTGAGTACACCAGAAACCTGACAACTGCATTATCAGAATCCCTACAGGGCCACAGAGAGGGTGGATCAGAAGCTGCTCACTTTGCAGGAAACTGCTGAAGGAAGGAATGAGAGCACCAACCAAAGATTTGGTATGAGATAAAGCTCAGGGTCCACAGTTCCTGGGCTGAGTGTGGGGCACAGTTCATCCACTCTTATGTTCTTCCTTATCCAGCCATATAAGACAGCCTTTGAGATGTCAGCTTAAATCTCAGGCTTTAAGCATGAGCAAGAGAGATACTGCATGTATGTCACAGAAACAAAGAACAGTTAAGGTTGGAAAGGATCTCTAAGACCATCAAGTCCCACAATTAACCCAGCAATGCCTCGTTCATCACTAAACCCATGTCCCCAAGTGTCACATCCATGAGTTTTTGAACATTTCCAGGGATGGAGACTCACTCACTTCCCTGGGCACGTCAACAGCTCTGTGTTTACTGCACTATCTTGCACCAAGCATGCACTGAGGCAAACTAATTCCCTTTCTTACTGGGAACAGAATCACATCACATCATCTTTCATTTACCGAAGGATAAATGTTATGTGGGTGGTTACTACAAAACAGATGCACAGCAATGTTTTGGGGCATCAAAAGCCATTAGACACCTCCCACCATTGAAGAGATACAGTAGAAAGCAAACCAAGAAGCATCACTTTTTGGCAAAAAGGGTTTTCTTCAGGCAAGTTTCACAAACTTTTGTTTGTGGAACAGGTTTGGTACACCTTGCTGCCACCAGTTCAATGCTGCTGCTGGACAATTCTGGGGGCAACTGCAGCTCTGACTTTAGGAAGTTTGCTTTAATCCTAATTTACTCATTTTATGGATTAAAAATTCACTTTCCTCAGAAAGGACTACTGGGATAAAAAAGAGAGCATGGTCCTGATTCTAGCAGCATTTTTGGTTAATCTCCTAAAGTGAACAGTAGAGTGGAAGCTTTTGCAATTAACAGGAACTGAAAAGTTCTTTGTTTTGGGTTGGTTTGTTTGCTTTAATCCATGCTGAAACTGCCTTTTTACCTGGGGAGGAGGGGAAAAAAACCCCAAACACCAATGATCTGATTAACTAAACAACTAAATTTGATGTGCAATTTCCTTGGACAAAAAATATGGAATTCCATGAACATACTTCCTGTCATGCCCCTGTATGAAAATCATCAGGTGGTCAAAAGTGCAATCTTGGATATCACTGGCAAAGAAAAGGTAATTACAGAAATAATTACCCAGCCACATTATACAAAATTTGGTAACATTCAACCTTTTCAGTACTGGGATAATAAAACACTTCCAAGTATCTTTACTCTTAGTATCAGCTTTATTAGAAGATAAGTCAGTGTCTATCTACTTGGCAATATGTGAGATACAGAGCAACCAGTAAGATTATGGGAGTTGTTAAATTAATATATAATTCCATCCTGTATCAACAAAGGCAACAAACTGCACAGAAGGAGGCTGATTTAGAAAAGCAACTAAACACCTTAAGTAATATCACTACTGATATATTAACTTTCTGCAGCCACAGTGTGGTAGATTGCTGCCACCTTTTGGTTACACATTGTTATGGAACGAAATTGGATCCTAAAACACACACAATGCAAATGTACTGTGACGTGTGGGATCCGAGCATCCTGGAGAATACTGGGGTGGGACAGGAACATCATCGGTACTTTCTGTAAACTGCACAGTGTGTGGCTGCATGTTTTGATATTTACTTACCATCTTCCAGCTTAAAATCTCCTCATATCCTCTACTGCTGAAATCAGCTTCCAGTGGAATGCATCTAACGGTTACTAAATGAGGAAATACCTTCCAAGATTAAAATTTACAAATATATTAGCCAAGAGAAAAAAAGGGGGGAAGAGAAGTCCAAAGAGACAGATACACCAGTAACTATTGTGAGCAGTTTGTACAGCTTGTAGTAGATTATCCCGATGAGGCATTAGCCAAGACAAGACTTCTGTTTGCGCATTTCCTCCACAATAATTCTCTTTTGAACAACAAATGTTGTTTCTTTTAAGACAGAGGTCACCTTTTTCCCCAAAATCCAGCTCTTGAAAATTTTTACAGCATAAATTCAACATCTATCCTCAACTATTCATTTTAAAGGCTATTAGTAACTAGTCAGTAAGAACCAAAACACGCAAAAAACCAGTCACCATAGATTTGACCAATGCAGCCTGTTACAACTCTAGAGACCATGTATATAATGCATGAGCAAGCAAATCCGTACAGTTCTACCCATGAGGAAGCTATTTCCAGACTCTCAGCTCTGATTGTAAGAGAAATCTTCAGCCTTCAAATCAACAGCAAACTCTCAACAACTGTAGAGGGAACAGCTACAAAACTCACAGATAAGCACAAGATTATTAAAAAAAATTTTCATTATCTATGATCCTCCTTTTTTAAGGCCATACCACCCAATCAAATGTTACTTGAATGAGGCAGCACAGGTATCTGGTCAGTGAGGACACAAAATTCATAGATGACTGCACAGCACAATAAAATGGCAGCAACACCATGTGACAGCTCTGAGTATGGGGAGGCAGAGCAAGATTTTTAACAAGTAATTACACATGAACTTACTCACTGTCAGCAGAATGTCTTCTGACATCCTTTTATGTTTCCCCACCTCCCCACTTGTTTAAAAAGAAAGAATCCAGCTGCAGGCAACTGCTAATTAAATACTTTGGGTTTCAGCTACAGTTGCTGTATGCAAACATCTGCTCTGCAATAAACAGTCTTAAATGCAGTCGACTTATTTTCCATACTCTAGGAGAGAATATTTATGACATGAAGAAAGAAAAAAGCAAGCAGGGTCCATGCCCCTGCCTCATATTCACTAGGAAGTAAAAGCTGCAAAGTGTTAAAAACTAAAACTGTTTAGAACGTTTTTTAGAGCTTAAGGCAGTCTTTCGTCTCACATTCCAAGGCTTTGCTCCCAAAACAACATATTTACTAATTTTTTTTACCTTGAAATGATGGAAATCCGAACATATATTTCAGTGCCTAGACAAGTTTAAGTGGCTCATGTCGAGCATTTTGGCTTAAATGAATCACAAACAACATCATGTTCCATTCCCCCTGATTTCACAATCTGGGTTTCAGACAACAGATTGGAACAGAGGTAGACAAGTCAAAGATCTGTAACAGAGTTCTCCTGAAGTCAAGGAGGCATTGGTCAGACTCCATATGCCTGTACAAATCCCACTGAGCTATGTGAGCTTGGACATGCCATGGAAGAAACAAGCTAAAAAACTTGACTCAGCCTCATGGCTGAGAAAAAGGAGATCCCCAAGTCTGGACAGGGCACTAAACTTCTGGAATTATGTCCTGGTTTGGCTGGGATAGAGCTAATTTTCTTCCCAGTAGCTGGTCCAGAGTTGTTCCGGATTTAAGGATGAGAACAGCACTGATAACACACTGATGTTTTCGTTGTACGTGAGCAGTGATTACACTAAACCAAGGACTTGTCAGCTCCTCATGCTGCCCTGCCAGCGAGTGGGCTGGGAATGCATGAGGGACAGCTGACTCCCGCTGACCCAAGGGATGTCCCACACCACAGAAAGTCATGCTAAACACCAAAACTGGGGGAAACTGGTCGGGGGGTGGCAGGCAAGTGCTCAGGGATAGGCTGGGCATTGGTCAGGAGATGGTGAGCAACTTCACTGTGCACCTCTTACTTTTTATATTCTTTCATCATTGTTACAATTTCCCCTTCCGTCTCTGTCCTATTTAAGTGTCTTTTTCTCAAAGCCTTACTCTTGCTTCCCTTGGTTAGTCAGGAGGCTACTGACTGTCTTAAATCAGAGGTAGCTCTTCACAGTAAATATAGGAGGGGATCTCACATCCTCCCTCCACTGAGACTACAAACACAGGCAAAACACAAAGAAAAAAGGCTATTAAAACTTGACAATACTTTTGAACAGCATCCAGTAGACATTACTCAAATCTCCTGTATGCAAGCCAAAGCCAGGGGATGCTATCAGCAATTATCTCTTATTTGGGATGAATTAAACAGACTTATCATGTTACTTGGTATTTGTTAACTACCGTGGAGGATTTTAAAAAGTTCAAAGGGCCATTTTTAGAATTAGTAAAAACAAATAATGTAGCATCAATCACCATGTATTAATCTTCCAGAAAAACTGCATGAGTTGAATTTATCCATAGCTGTAAATGAAAAAGACCAGTTTTATTATGCAATCAACACAGTTTTATTCTCTTTACATTCAGAACTAAATTTCCTTACTCCACTGAAAGTTAAATTGTGACATCAAAGACATCCTGATTTTAACTCTTCTCTAGGAAAGAACTGGAGCTTGAAGTGCATGGATGTATGTGGGAGTGCAGGGGAAAATGAGAAACTTGACAGCAAAACAGCACTGGACCAAAACAGGCCACACCAGAACATTGCTTTTCTTTTTCCCTGAAAATACAGGAAAACAGACAATAAAAAAAATATAGAGCCTTAAAAGAGGTATCTAGATCACTGTTCCTTCTGCTCTAGAGCTGAGCACAGTGTTGTGCACCCTCAAATTTCAACGGCTCTCAAACTCACAAGTAGCATCTCCTTCCCCTCGTGTTCCACTCTGAGTGCAAGACAAGACCCACTGCTGGGATGTCCAGCTCCAACAGGACAGCTCAGCACAAGGAGCCTTGTGGATAACAACAGGTAACTCCAGAGCACTTCTGCCCTCACTCCTGAAAAGAACAGTAAGCTGCTAGGTACCTGAACTGGTACATATTCCTAAATAATTTAAGAAAGTACAAAGAAAAGTACTTTGAGGTTGCAATCCAAGTTTTCAGGAATTAGGGCACACAAGAACTGTGGGTCCACATGGAACTTTACTTTGGTCCATGTCCACACTTTTATTACTGTGGGTTGTGACACTGTAAATGGATTAGCACAGAAAGTACTGGACAGTAAACGAGTAAATTGGTTAAATCTGAAGGATTATGAAGCATTAAGAGGCTCTGTCAATTACTGTACACATACTGAAGAATAAATTACTGCACTGCATACTGTAGAATGGAAGTTAAGATGTGGACATAGAGTCTGGCAGAATTTTTCACTCCAAGGACAGCTGCTCTAAATACAGGAGGAAAACACAGTTGCCATTGCCAGCCCAACTCCAAAAATACCGTTTGCAACACTGGTCTATGCTTGTCACCAGTCTCTTACCTGGAAAAAGTAAATTCACAGCTCCCGTCTCCTAGAACCAATGTTCTGCTTTAAACACAAATATTAGTCTGGTTTCCCCCTCTGGGAGGTAACCTGAGATCTGACAGCAGATATATATCAACTTGTTTTTTCTAGTTTTTCAGTTATATTTAGGGAAACATGACACAATAGATGGTTGAAGAATCATAAGTCTTCCAGGAGTATGAGGTTTTATTTTTGGTCAGATTTTAGGTTCATCCTTACTTTGGCAAAAATTCTAATAGAGACTGCAATAGTGAAGCCCTTTAACACTGTAGTAATTCTCATAAACACACTTTGAAAGAGTCACCTCTAGTATTTTCATGTGATTCTTCTCATTATAAGCACTAGGAGACTATGGTTGTAGTAATACCAGAATTCATTCTTTTAGTCTCAATTTACATTAGGAAATTACAAGAACACAGAAGTTTTTAAAAAGGTCCTTGTTTAAAATGCAGGAACAAATGGATACTCTTGAAATTTTACAGTACTTTTTCTAACATACTGCTGAAAACAGTAGTTCTGGTGGGGTTCCTCTCCACTACCACATAATGCAAAAATTTTTATTAAGTTGAAGCAACAGAGTTGACCAGAGTATTCTTTGCTTGGAGTAAGGAAACAGCAGGATAGCTAACAGACCTTATAAGGGCACCTTTACTGACTAACAAAATCCATGTGATGTTAAGACCATCTTCTGCTGTTGGAATGTTAAGAATATCTTGTTTTAGGGATCAAAGTGCCATTTTTCCTTCAGAGCCACATACGGCATATGGGAGCCATTTGGACAGTGTCTACCTAACAACTTATAGCAAATGACTGAAAGAAGCCATAGATTCAGCTGCTTCTTTAAAGCCAGCTTTCCTGTTATAAGATTTTCTTCTTCTGTTGTACTTGTTAGACATTAATATGAGGTTCATTCAGAAGTTTAAAATGTCAAGGCAAGAAAACACTGAGAATAAATCATCAGCAACAGACTGAAGTATTATATAAGACCAGTTTTCTTCAATAATCAATTCATATGCTGAACCGAAAAGCTGAGAGGCACAGAAATCCAGCACTTCAATTTCTATTATTAAAAAACAACACACCCTGTTTGTTCCCAAATAAAGCTAGTACAGAATTAATGTGTAGTTTAAATTGGAAACTACAGATATAATTACGGAATGGACTACAGAAGTTAAGAAAAATATAGTGCTACTTCTTACACAATTTGGCCAAAAACTGAAAAAAAAAAAAAAAAAAAAAAAAAAAAAAAAAAAAAAAAAACAACAAAA
>JAWWEU010000040.1:71807453-71821650 GCA_035583155.1 Acropternis orthonyx | reverse complement strand
TAATATTCTCTTGAATGCAAATTTCCATTACACAGAGTTAAAAAAAAAAAAAAAAAGAAAACACCACCAAACACACAGTAACTTGAGACAATTATACACAATGTAAGTATTAGGAAATAACTAATCTGTTTCTGCTCTATTGAAGTGCTTTAGTAAACAGAGTAATATCCAGTATCAATCAACTGTGTGCTGTGCCCAAATGTTAGGAAGTTTTTCCAGACAAGAGTTTCCATCCAGTTTAGTAAATGGCAGAGATGGTCTTTGATCCCAAAACAGCACTCCTCACTCAAAAATCCTGTTATTTGGCTTTAGAAAACTGTAAAATTCAAGCCAACACATTCCAAAAGGACTGATGATTTTCAAGGCAGATATTTGTGTGCACTGCAACTCCTGCAAAGTGTGACTTTCAAAGGGCTGACATTTCTCTACAAAGAAAATAAACACTCCAGTTGGGAGGGAATGCAATCTGCAGGTATTTGGAAAGACAGGAAGAAACCTCTGTATGTTACATCCCAAAGCAAAGCACATGGAATTATTTAAAAGGGGAGAGCCAAATTATTTCATTAACACTTTCCAAGAATAAGAATAACAATAATAAGATTATTTTCAGAACAAAGTGATCAAAGCTCGCCCAGCACTCCGTGTGAGTTCCATGTACCTGGTACTCCAGCAAAAGGGAAATCAAATCCCCCAAGGACAGACACAAAAACTGCAGCAGAGTTTTTGAGAGACATGTTTGTCATTTGAAACAAACAACCACCACGTAATTCTGAAGTTTGCAGAACACAGAAAACTTTCAAGCATAGAGTTTTAGCAATTCATGTTGGTAACTTCAAGGCAAAAAATAGTCACAAGTTCACTTACCTGTTCACTGCTATGGAAAGTTTAATTCCAATGTATCCATTTCTTCACAGCTGTTTTGAATTTTTAATGGATTTTCCCTTCCAAAGCAGAAAGTGTACCATGAGAACACGAGATAAGTTTTCTCTATCCCAAGAAAAGTCACAGCTTACATAAACAACACATGACTTGAATCCATGAATTCCCCATTTTATAAAGGTACGTGTGTTACTCCTTCCAGACGAAACAGAGATAGTGTTGTTTTTGTGTGTAAACATCATCGAAATCTTACAACTGGGAAGCTAATGAGGTTTGTTTGTTTTGTTTTATTAGAAAAAATACTCAGGCAAGGTCTACAATCATCTGTCAATTATAAATGACTTACAAGAAACTCATGAAGCAATAAAATTAAAAAAATACAAATACAAACTATATCTGAAACACTTCTATTTGGCAATTTTATAACAAATTCAAAAAAAAGAAACAAAGATTACGGATTACTTTATAGGTACAGAAAAAGCAGTAGGTGAAGTGCTCAAGCAAAAAAAATAAAAAACCAAAACACTGCATTTTTTTAAAAAATAAAGTCACATCACTAGAGATTTTATGAATAATACCCTTATTAAACAACCATTCCAGAACATCTTATATTAGTGGTGCTTTCAATCTGCACTTCATATCGTTTGATAAGATTATTTTTTTGCGTATATAAGTAACATTTTTAACCCACTGGAGCTCAGCAAGACTCGAGTCAGTACCAATGCAGAATGCATTTGTATTACATTAGGATATGCTCACTTCTGCAACCAAAGGGTTACTTTAAGGTTTAATCTATTTAATAAAAATTTAGTGTAAAAACTGCTGGTTAATAGTTTCACTGTAGTAAATTCCTCCCCAACAAGGAGGACTAACTCTGCAGTTTGACTGCATATATCCATACAAATTTTACATATTAGTTCCTTCCAACAGTAAGGAAAAAACTAATTTTGTGTTCACTATTAGAAAGGAGCGCCATGAATTAACTATGGGTACTATTCATCCCTCTAAGATTTCTGGGAAGGATGTTCAATGTATTTTTGTTCTTACAACAGATATTAACAGTAGTAGTATATAGTCCCTTAGGTATGTAAAAGAAGATTTTTTTACTGTTAAGGAAGGTGCTTTTTTTAAACAATTCTTCTGGCAGCACTAGTGAATTACAATATCCTTCAATATTATTTCTACCGTAATATATACATTTTAACTTTCATGCCTCTAGAAAAACATCTACAGTACATTTCATAATATAAAAATATATTACAAATCTGCTGAAATATTTACAAGCAATGTCCTATTATCTATATGCAACATTTTTTGTCTCCGTACAAAGACTAACAGGTTAGACGCATCTCTATTTGTCAGTTACAAAAAATCCACAGCTTCTTGCTTATTAAGCAAGAAAATGATTTTACTTTCCTTTTCAAAGCCAACTTTGGTGCATAAAGGATTGAATTTCTAGATTTTTTTTTTTTAAAAAATACCATTTTCTTTACATCTAGAAAACATTAGGCCAAATAAAGGATACTTTACAAGTGCATGGGGATCCTAAAGGGTCAAAAAAGCAAAATAAATCACCAGTAACACTAACTGCTTACGTAGAGGTTTCTCAAAACCCATCCATTGATACGGATCACATAAAAGCAGATCTTATTAACATACTATACTACTCCTGGAAAGGGGGTCAGACATACTGCAACACTCTTAACATCTTTTAAACCGTACTATATGTATTCATAGTTGACTGGAAAAGACAAGCATTCCATCAACATTTGTTTAAACATTATAATCCAACATATTTTAGGGATCTGCAAAAGGACACAAGATTACAAATGACAAATGATTACTATCCACCATACTCAAAGGGCAACAGGATAATCCCTTGGTAGCTGTTCTATTGTCTGGCATGTGTTACATTTAGTTAGCATTGACAAGAAGCCCAATAGGTTGTTAACAGTTCTCCTGGGAATTGTGAGTAAATGGTGATGGTTACTTTTTCTTTTCATCAATATAGACTATTGTATTCACTAAAGAAAAAAGCAGCTTAAAGAAGCAAGCATGCAAAGCCTTTTAGTTGTTCCACTAAGTTGCCAGAAGAGTGTTTGCTCAGTCTCCCACTGTACCATTCCATGAAAATGTGGATATACAGTAATATATTAATATATATTCCACGGAAGCATCAACTTCATTCACAGAATGTTTACACTAAGCATAAATATTTATCTAAAAAAAAAAAAAAAAAAAAAAAAAAAAAAAAAAAAAAAAAAAAAAAGATGGGATTTGACTAATGTGCAACTTTATTTCTAAATCCATTGTCAGTGACTAAGACTGCAGGTGTCGCCACTTGCTTGGTTTTTACCTCTTCAACCTCTTCTGGGGCATTGTTCTGTAAAAGAAGATGGTACAGGTTTACATTAAGACCTTGAAATGTAAATTTTAGCCAGCTAGAATATACTATAAAATCATGACTATATAAAAACTGCTTTCATTTAATTTGATTAATACTGAAAGCCATTTCAGATGATCCCACAACAGCGTACAATTTCAGATAACTATTTCAAACTTTCTATTAAAGTCATCATCAATCTCTCTCACTGAATTCCTTTAACTACCTTTTTCCCTTGCAAAGTTTTGGTCTTCCAATTTTACGTCTTCCATCTCCCTCAGCTGGTCCCAAAAAACTCATTGCAATCACACACTGATCCATACTGTTAAAAATTGAGTACAACACTATGTGTGGGGACCTTAATTTTATTTGGAAAAGGTAGAGAGGTTTGCTCGTTTTTCTTCAAGGACTTAATCCTAAAGATCATTACATTTTTATTTTAAAAGGTTATTTCTTTTCTTTTCAAAACAAACTAATCTATGAAGTTCTGCAAAGGTAAACAATATAAAATTAACACCTCAATTAGATTATAAAACAGTCACTGTGTTAAGGAGTTTTAAAATGCACAATCAATTCCAATTTCCTTAAAACAGTTTTATGATCTACTGTTAACATGAATTCATGTATTAAAGGTAAGTATTTTAAAATACTTATATTTACAAAGATAGCAGATATAGCATGATTTATTTTCATATTGTAAATCAAGTTTTCATTAATTTGATTAATGAAATACACTGAATATTAAAGGTGAACTGAAAGGCTTATTGCATTACAAGACCTCAGATTAGTGTTTTATTTACTCCTTTAGACACTCAGTCGCTGGATGTTATGGAAGAAACATCAGAACACTGAACTTCTGTTATGGGAGAAAAAAGGTTTTTATTTTTCATGACCCATTTTCATGAATTTTTAACATAAACCCATAAATATCTGGACATTCAAAATTTAAGAATGAATGAATGAAGCATTTCAGATTACCTTTAAAAACTGTACACACACAGAACTGTGGGTACTGACAATTATGTGAGCACACTAATAAAGAGGGAGGGGAAAATCAGGAAATTATTAGAAACCAGATGGATTAGAAGCCAATCTGAAGGCCTAAAAACACAAATGTGAAAGTAGCTTAAAAGCAAGTAACACGTACTGTCCCCTTCTGTCCCCCTATAAAGAATCTTGTATTAAAAAATAACAGTACTTGAATACAAGTACAGATTTCAAGGTAATACTGCATGTATTCCAGCTGAATATAAAATATGGAAAGATAAATTTGGACTTTAAAAAAATTGGTATACAAACCAGTATGTGATCTTAACAGAAGTGATCTTTCAGGATTCCACTGTATGTACCTCCTTTACTAGAATTTCTGTACACCAAGCACAAAAAAGTAAAATACACTTGGTAAATACACACATTCCCCGTTTCTCAGTAACTAGAGTTCAGTTCAAGAAGTAATTCTGAAATAACTTAAGACCTCAGAACTTAACTCCTGGACGTTTACAGTATCAAGGCTCCCTGAACTGGTGTAAAGTACATTAGCAATCCTGATTTTCCAACGTCAAAAAGTTAAGTGAGGCTTAAGATTACACTCAAGTAAAGAAAGTTTCAAAATTAAGATGTTACCTGTATATGTTTGGGTCCAGAAGCAAGGCAGTATCTTTTGGTAGTTTTGATAAATGAACTACTTTAGTTTTTAACTGATGTCGCTCACTTTCATTTACCCACACATCAGGCAGACTATGAATAAATAAATAAAATAAAAATATTCAAAAAAGATCAACTGTTTTTCTTACCATAAAATTATGTGGTAAACTAGTACATATGAAGTTTTTTTAAGCAATCTCCACATTTCCCTGGTTAAAAAGCATCTTCACTGGAATGAGGAAAGACAGCCAACCTTTACACATTACACTTCAAAGTTTTTCAAGTGCTCAGTGTGAAAAGGACTAAGCAGAATTTAGATTATTTCAGAAGAATGCTAAACCAAACACACAATGATAATGGCATTTTAAGTATTTAATGTGAAAATGGGTAGTAGGAAAAAACAACCACATCTTTGAAAATACTTTATTTCTCTGGGCATAAAATTCTTTGATACTGTTGAAAAAGTAATTAAAGGATAGAATACAAAGCAGACACTGAGGTTTGTGTTACATTAATGTACTTGTCCAAGTTCAAGGTTTCAACCTCAAAATGCCCCAACTTTGCTGAACTTAATCATTTTACTATCTTCTGAGGAAATCCAGGCAATCACCACAAATATTTTGGCTATGTAACAGTTCTCACTGTGATATGAAATAAAACTTGGTCTTTACACTTCAAAAGGAATTGTTGCTTCAGTGCCAGTTGCAGTGAAACTTGCGAAGAGGGCTGGAAATAACATACACAATTATCTCCATTTTGCACTTTAATTATTTGAGACCAAATATGCCTAATTCAGAGTGGCTTATTGCATTATTGCTTCTTTTAATAGAGGTACATGGGGCTCTTAGGGGCCTGCTGAGGTTTTCAGGTGACACTTTTTTAAGAGACGCACTGGGCTTGCAGAGCTCATCAGTGTCTTACTGAAAACCTGCTTTCCTGCCAGGGCTGTGCAGTACAAAAAAAGGATCCATTTTGTTTCCACTACTGGAAAGAATTAAAAAAAAAAAGAGGCAAAAAGAAAAGCTATGAAAAAAACCACAAAACAAAACAAACAAACAAACAAACCAACCAACAAAAAAACCTCCCCAACAAAAAACTCCCACTCAAATCCCAACAAACCCCCTGCAATTCTTTTTAGCCCACAAAGTCATTTGGGGTTTCTGGGCTTTTATTTTCTTTGGGGTTTTTTTAAATATTTAAAAATTTTTTTACATGTCTTAGAAGCTGAAGATTAATTTTAGGTTGGGGGAAAAGTTTACATTTGTAATTAAGATCTAACTCAAATTGAGAAAGCCAACACTTAAAACTAGCTAAATGTAACAGCCCTTTCTCTGACCACAACTAAATGCAGATTTATAGACTTTTGCAAATTATTTCACCGAATATCTATTTTGCTGCCATGAAAGTTAGCTGTAACTCAAATTCAAATTTTTAGTCAAGCTACTCAAAACATGAAATGAAACAGAACTATCCCAGCAGGAAAAGGAGTTTCTCCAACAAAACTTTTCAGATGAAGGCAAAAGAAAAAGGAAAAAAAGGGGAGAGGAACAATCCAGGAGGCAATCCATATATCCACTAAAGCTTATGGATCATAAAAGATGGAGAAACATCATAAGACTTTTTTAGATAAAGCCAAAAACAGTTTTTGCAGAAACAACATGTGGAAGACATTTTCAGTAGAAACTATATGC
This sequence comes from Acropternis orthonyx, assembly GCA_035583155.1. Classification (NCBI taxonomy): domain Eukaryota; kingdom Metazoa; phylum Chordata; class Aves; order Passeriformes; family Rhinocryptidae; genus Acropternis; species Acropternis orthonyx. Next base: position 71,815,053 of record JAWWEU010000040.1, on the reverse strand, counting down.
TGAAGATGCAAAATGATAGGCAAGCAAAGCCTATTTTAAACATCAAGACAACAACTCAGTAAGCTAGGAAGTATTGGCACCAAGAATAAATCCCTACTCTAAAGTAAAAAATTAGAAGTTATTTCCCTCTTGTATAGGAAACGGGTTGAAGACTAGCATCTACTTTTCCTGAAAAAATACTTAGTGTACAGGTAACCTTGAGCACTTTAACAGTTTCTCAAGATGACTCAGAGTAGAAAATGTTAAATCATTACTACCAGCTCCATCTGAAACTCAGGCTGAACAGTTCAGCCCCATGGAAGTCACCTCCCTGACTGCACTGCACTTCCCCACAGTGAGTACACACACTGTATAAACCAGACTGATGGCACGTGCCAGGACACCTCAGCATTTGCTGTTCTTAACTGTAATAATCAAGATGAAATTCAATCTACTGAACTCTCAGTAATCCAAAACATCATCATTCAGTGCATGAAATAAACCCTCTCCCTAACCCAAGCAAGGTGTAAGAAATAGCAGTAAGAAACATTATTCCTTTGACCTGACCAACCAAATCCACATTCTATCAGGGATGTCTTAACTTCTCTGAACAAGTTGCCTTCCCCAGTACAGACATTTTAATATTGAATTCATCTGCATGACTATAAAACTCAGTCGACTCCATTAAAATAAGAAACTGTTATCTATATTTATTTTTCATGTTCTGAGTGTTACACATTTTTTTATCTTAAACTGCAATTAACTGACCTTATCTGTAACATTTTAAAACATAATTTCAGAATGCTGCTACATATAGTACTGCCAGCTGTCCTAAAGGAAATAAAAAAAATCAGTGTTTTTACTAGAATATTTTAGTCGTTGTCTCCCAAGCTGAATTGAAACCTGCAGTTCGCAAGGGCTGCAATGAGGAGCAAAAGGCGCAGACACTTCAAAATTCCACCAAAATGTCAACCACTTCTGCAGATAACTTATCAGCAACCTCAGCCCTCTGCAAATAAAAGTTATAATGGACTCACACTGCCAAGTTCACACTACTGCATATGACTGATTTGGGACACTACAAAGCTGAGTAATTTAAATCACTTCACCAAAGCAAAGGTAAATAAATTTCTGTTATGCTATGGCTTTACCACCATCCCACTCAATCACCTGAAAGCATCACCAAATCAAAAAGGTCTCCTTGTTCTCCAAGTGTCAGAAGAAAGATGAGAATTCCATTATTTCCAAGAAGATGAATTATTTCTAAAATGTATGTACTACTTCATATGTCCCAAGCCTACCCGAGGTCAGTACCTTTGTCCTGCATCACACACAAGGCTACTAATTTGGAACAAAGCAAAACTTTGAAAAGGCAAGAGAAAAATCGCTGAAAGAGTATTCCAAACTTCAGTGGGAGAATTCAAAGCAGCAGCAATATGACAAGAATATCTTCCAGTGGCAACTGTGGTTATTACACAGCTGAACTGTGGGACCCAGGCAAAGAGTCTTGGAGTTCTACTGTTACATTGACAGTTGCACATTTTCAGTACCTGAAAGTACTTTTAGGATCATGATGAATCAGTGGGTAAAACAAAATTGTCTCAGTGGTAAGTTTCCTTATGTATATACCTGGCAGAACTAACCTGAAGTCCCCACTCCATAATGAGACACCCATACTGACAAAATGCTTTAAAAATACAGATTCAGATTTACCTGATCTGATATTAAAACCCAAAGACTTAAAAAAAAAAAAAAAACACAAATAAGCATTGCTTATTTATTTTAAAATTCCTACATTACTTTTTGAAAATAATTTTTAAAATATTAACTTTAACTTAAATATTCAGAGGCACAAAATAATTGAGACAGTTCATTTCCCCCACTATAAATGCTTCCCCATTTAAATCCTGTAAAACATATGACTAGCAATATACTCACATGTCCTCAGGTGTCCAATGAAGCAAGAGTTTTATTTTTCCAGAATCTTCTTTTCTTTTAGCTATTACCTATAGTAATTACATAAATCATAATTAAAACCAAATTGCCTCTTTTTTGCTCAAAAACTGTTATTCTTCGTGGACATTTATAAAAGGCAAACTGTGTTACTTGTTTAAAGCTGCATTAATTCTATACAAAGAGTACATATCACTAGATCGCAGACACAGAGTTAAGAACTCCTTTCTCCTAGTTTCTCATACCAGCTCACAGTAGCCCAGCACATAAGATACCGTAGAGATAATTAAGTTTTTAAGTGTAGGACCCTGAGGTTAGACTCTCACCTTCAGTAAACATAGAACAGAAACGCAGCTATGATGCAAACAAATGCAAAATTGCAAAACATTTGCAAAAAAAGCCATCAAAACATTATTTGCTACTTTGACGCTCGCAATCAGGTTTATGGTCAAGCCTGCAAAAGTTACAACAGAAATGGCAGAAATCCAGCGTGTCTGCAATAAATATGCTCTGAAGACTTGAAATTGTTCTGCAAAGAACTTAAGTCTATTCGAGTTTTTCACTTAAAAGCACAATTCAGCTAGGAGATGTATATTCACTGCAGCTTTATTTGAAAACATTCTTCCTATAGTCTACATTTCATGCACTGTCCAGAAACAAAATGGGAATTTAAAAGAAATGTGCAAAGTTGCCTCAAATAAGAAATGGAGTTCTGCTGACCTCTTCTGGAAAAGAAAACAATTTCACCCTATAAATTGCTGTGCATCTCACTTTATTCATTTACTGTGTTACAAAGTTTTAAAATTTCAAAACACATGTAACTAGTTTCAATATATGAGATCAGTGGACTGAAATAGCTAAAAAAGCTAGAACCAGAAAACAGCTTATTATTCAAATATTGCAGAGAATTCAAGTCATGTCAAAGCTGGAGGTGGCACAACAGGGTAACCTATAAGCTGTATTTTTTTATTCATTCTGGTATCTGGTCTTTAGGTTAAATAGAAATGCTGGACTTTTTCCATCTAACAATTCACAGAATAAGAATTTGACTCCAATGAAAAAAAACAAGCACTAAAAAAAAGTCATAATCAAGTCAAAGGGGAACTCTGGATGGCAAACACATTTCCTGAAAAAGCTGTTATTAATGACCGCATTCTAAAATTTTTCATATCTATGAAGAAAAGGACGGGTTAACAAAAAAGTATTTATAAATAAAAGGATGAGTCGTCTCATAGGACGTGACAGGTATCTACAGCAACTGCTTAGAAATTCTTTGTATTAGGATATCTGTCCTGTAAAATACTGCATTGTGCTGACATTATTTTTATGATGCATAAAAAAATAAAGCTATATAATTCATGTCCCTTTTCAGACAGCAATGCAATTTTATCTTCAAATTTCTCACCTTTCAAATTAATGTCTCCGATAATTACACATTTCTTCATCTTAAGTTGGGCCACACAAACTTACTATGCTATTTAGCCGTTCACCATTCAAATTTAATGCCCTAGTGCTTGTCAGTGAAGCAAAATGTGTTTGCCTCTGAGGTATCATTAGCTCAGCGTAACAGTGTCCATCCCCAAGATGGCTTCCAGTCTACCTTTTTTTTATAAAGCCAGTTTTAGGCTGATGCCCAGCACAAGCCCACACAACTGCAGCAGCAAACCAGGGCAGCAAAGCCCAGCACAGGGCTGGGACCTTCGAGCAGTTCTCCCGCTGGTACAACCTCTCCCACAACTGAGGTCTAAGCAATTTCAGATCTAATCAACCTCCCACCACCTCGAGTGACGCATGCACAGATAAGCTAAAAGGATTTTCACCATTTCCTTCAAGTTCATTTGAAGAAGTTTTAGAGCACATTGCTCCCTCTAATTCCACCTCCTTATGAATTATTCCAAAAGACAGACCTGAGCTTCCACAACTGAGCCGTCTGTCTGGATAACCTTTCAGATTAAAGCAAGATGTGAACTGAAAGAGAATCTGCCTTTCTCAGAGCATTTTAAGATCCACATTGGCCAGGAAAACTAGAATGAGATTTATATACAGTAACAGCTAAACCACCTGCAAATCTCCACTTGCAGCTGGAGCTCAGTGCACATAAAGTTCAGGAGTAATCATTTGGAAAAAATTTCTAATACAGGCCACAGATATTTATAACAACCATCAGTCTCATAGAACAGGATAGAGTAAGTTTCATGCATACAAAATCATCTTTTATTTATGGAATGAAACTGAGAGTTCAAGACTTGGAATCGTGTTAAGATTAAGACGTAGCTGAAGACATCTCAGTCAGCATTCCTTCCTTGGACTGCAGTTCACCTTGCATTAGTCTGCCAATTTAAAAACAATCCCTCCTCATTTTGTGCCATATCTTACTTCTTTTCTTCAGCTGAGTCTCTACCTTTTGTGTGTCCACATCTCCCAGTCTGGTTAAGAAAACCTGAGGTTATACAGCTTTTTGAACTTCTGATTCCTATACCCCAATTCAGTACTTTTTCTCTGCTTTGAGCTTCTCTGAATTAATACTGATGTCTTTCCTACCCAAACACATGTGAAATTCACTAAAATAGGATACGGAAACAGGACTAAAGGCCAGTTCTCCACCTGGTACTTGCCTCCTTCTAGCAATTCACTGACATTTTGATGTAAGTTTATTTAAAATAAAAACGCGGACAAGGACTGTATCTTTTAAACTGGAAAGATTAAAAAAGGGAATAAACACAAATTTCGGATCAGCGTCATCAAATACTCAATTACACTCTAAATATTCCTTGTGATAAATTAGTACTGTCAGTCATGAGTAGCGAAATGCCATCTGAAACTGTTTTCTTATTTAGAAGATTGAACCAAATCTTCCTGCAACACATACTTGCTGTTAAATACTTCCCGAAGCGTATCAGACAGCAAGCCTTTCAATTTGTGAGCTAGACCAACCACTAACAATACTTTTAAAAAGTTAATTTACTAATAGCAATGGACAAAGCAACAACACCCACTATTAGTTATTTCTGATTAAATGCCTATAGGAATAAGAGGAAAACAGAAATCCTTCTGAAGGATTAGATTTTTCAGACACATAGGTAAACAAAGACAATGCGTAATATGTATACTTACAGTACTATGAAATACAACACTGTGGCCTTTTCCTAAACTTTCTATATGTGCTGAGAGATTAAAGCAGATGGCTCGATGTCTTATAGCATCCAGTGTTTGTGCATCAAAGAAGTCATGAGGTCTTGCTAGAATAGAAAGGAAAAGAGATCCTCAGTGTTCAACACATTCAAAGCATTCAAACACATTCAAGCATGTAAACAAGTCTGAAGTGCCATTAGTAAATCATCTATCATTATGGCAGTAGCACTACCTTGTCAGAGTTGCAAACATTAATTTAACTGAGAGGAAGACATTGCTCCAAGAGAAGCACAAGTCAGCTTTGGTCAAAACACACTCCCTGTGGATGAACCAGCTATTTTGAAATTCAAGTTTCAATAATGCTGAATAGTCAGGTGAAAAACACACTACTACATTTCTGTGTACAAGTTGTCATTCAATGTTCTTTGATTATTAGTAAACATTTTCTAGCCAAGAAGCACCAACTGCATTACACATCACACTCATATTTTGGACAAGTAAAGTGCAATTAACATCCATCTGATATTTTTACAACTAGTCTATAACCAACAGACTCTAATAGGGACCTTTTCCTTTCAAAAATTAACTTCTAAGCATTTCTTGAACAGTAAAAAGATTATTGAATTTTGATTTGGAATGTAAAGAAGGTCTATCAATTCTACACTAAAAGTACTTGAACTAAAAAAGCATTGCTACTGGGCCCATATTTGCATAGCATTACAAATACTTCACACAAATTCTAAAATATACCATATAATAGAGTAGTAAAATTACATTAGCAGTATTCGTGTTGTTAAGCCTTGAGAGCACTAGCTGCTAAATAACACACTGAAATTAAAACTAAGGAGTTGATATTACAGTATCTTGATATTACATCTATGTATTACCCTGAAATTTGCACAGTGATTTCAAGTTCTGCTGTCTTAATTTAAAACAAGTTCTATATTCATCTATCCATTATTTCAAAATGAACTACAAATTCTACTTAAAGCCAGCATTTGCTACACTCCTGGGACTAATTGTTGTTAAGCATTCATCTGTACATTATGTTCTGTCCCCACTCTATCCCAGTTGGATGCTGCCAATTAGGCAATCATGTCACTGAAACGTTTTCTCGCTGTAAGTGGTAATGTAGAACTGCAGCTCATGCTGCAGGTGGTCAGTGAGGCAAGCATATAAATATTTTACAAATAAATATGAGGGAGGAAGGAAGAAAAGACGGAAAGAAGCTTTAAAAAAAACCCCAAAAACAACAAAACAAATCAAAATTTTTTCTTCTTGCTTCATACAACAAATTTCTTCAGGATTTACTACTGGATAGTATTCAACAGATGCAGAAAAAAGGACACAGTTTTTCAAAGGCATATGAATAGTTCTTTTAGCTCCTTACTGAGTGTTAGTGCTGTATCTTCTGTGTATCTTTACTCTGAAAATAATTTTGAGGGAATCAATATGAGCATTTCCGATCCTGCTTAATACAAGTTTCGGGTACACATCAATTACTTAAGCCAAATAATCATCTTCATACCGGTAGCCTACTGAATGAAAATGCAAGCATTATGCAACTAACATAGTCTTAATGTAAATTCTATGAACAGTAAGATTCCTTATCTCTCATATTCCTCCAGAGAACTTGATTATCATGCTTGTTATTAACTATAGTGTCATCTTTGCTAATGGAAAAGCAAGTGACAGTACTGTATTCTTCAAGGTAGCTTCAGATTAGCAACACTGACCTACTTTAGAGATACACACTTTCAATATATTAGGCTCTGTACCTCCAAATATCACCAGACTACACATTACCAGGGAACATTTACAAGGTTATCCAGAAGAGAAACAAGCTACTGACTGTAATCCTGAATTATTCTAATATATGACAATTTCTAAGACAAATCAGATCTCTATACACCATTAACGTAACCAGCTATAAGGGTGTCTCCAGTAAAACATGCTTTTATCATAAAAGTGCTCATTTCCAAACTTACAAGAACGTGTATTGTTTACAGACAGGACAAAAGAAATGCAAAACCAGTTTAAGAGCAGCAAGATGTTAAAAAAACAATCAAGTAACAGTAAGAATTCTCTTTATAGAACACATTTTCATCACATACAGATACAGTAAAGTCTTCTTTACATTGTCTTACATAAGAGTGTTAACCTTCACATAAAACAGAGGAAGCAAATGTATACATTTGCTGTATTTAAAGTATTAAGAGTTTAGAGATGACAATGCTTCAATAGTAGCATATACTGGCAATCGATTGCCAGTAAGTATTAAGTAAGCCACTTACATCTTCTAAAAATCCAGGATTAATCAAACAATGAGGAGGTAGAAAAAACATGTTGACAACATTTTTTCAGAAGGCATTGTTTTGTGGTGCAAAACTGCAATTTTCTGCCAAATGATTATCTGCAAGTGATTTTAAAGGACTGCACTATCAAATGGCATCTTGTTCTACACCCATCATTAACTTCTTGTAACCCAACTTGCAGAGAACCTATACTTATGTTAAACACCTCTCCTTTTAGGAAC
>JAWWEU010000040.1:71758707-71804990 GCA_035583155.1 Acropternis orthonyx | reverse complement strand
AGGAGCTTATATAACATGCATTTATCTCTAATTTCTATGAATTTGCAATCTCTGGCTGCAGCACAGAACTTCAGATCTCATCGGCCCCAAACAACATTTTTGAACAGTAAGTAGTTAGTAAACAGAAAAGTGACTCTGAAATAAAAGGTTTCTCAACTGTGAGCTCCAACTGTTTCTCACAGGAAACTGCACTTTTCTCCTGGACACAAAGATTTTACCCTAAAAAGGAACACAAACAGAATCTGGAACTGTTTTCTTCCCACCACAGGGAATGCCAACCCTACCAGATCCATATATGCAGAGAAAACACCACATTGAAGAGGAACTTCCAATCTGAGACAAAACTTTCAAGAACTTCCACAAAATACTTACGTAGTGATCGCCGCCTCTTGTTCTTTAATTTCCTTCTTTTATTCATTCCAGCTTTAGATGGAGATTCCTCTTTGGCCTTTGGTTGGCTGGCAACTTTTGAAGAGTTCTGCTGGCTGAAGTGTGTGGGCACGTGACGGGCAAGTCCCCCCTGAGATGCAAAGCTGGCATTGCACCCACCAACTACACACTAGTGAGAAAGAAACAGAACAATGATATCAGGTGCTTGTGCACAGGAGTTTGACATATCTTTGTTTGACTTTTCTGGCTCAACTTCCAACACACTAAAGGAAAGATAAATTCTTAATGACAAAGCAATTCTTAAAAACAGAAACATATACTGAAAATAGCTTGTTTGAAGTTTTTAACTCTCAATAACTATTCCATGGTATAGTTTTTTCTATGCTATATTACACTCTATAATACTGTATAGCATAAAACCAACCTCAAACAATGTACTGGCAAACTCTGCCTAAGGAAAATAAATGCTTCTGAAGAACTTTACTTTTCATAGTCCAATATTCCCTTGTCTTTCAAAACACTGCACTGTTACTCTGTGTTTCTCAGCACCTCTCCAGTCTTCTGCATTTCGTAATGCTGACATTCTCTGACATTCTCCTGTCTTGTGACAAGGCAGAAACAAAAAAAAACCACCCCATCCTTATCCACAATGAATTGGAAATAGCTCAATGCTCTTTGTAAATGCCATAAAAAGTCAATGAACAGCTGTTTTACACTGTCTAAAACTGTAACTTCAGTAATAGAAATTATTATTAGCAATTATTTATACATTTATTTGGGGATGCTACTATTACTTCAGAAGCATTTAAGAAAGTTCTTATTTAAAGAGAACGTCCTCTCTTTCTCAAACAGAAAAATAAGGAAAGTTCCAATAACAATTAAGCAGAAACAGAAACTGAAAGATAGCTGCAACTAAGCTAGTACTGGCTACAATAATTATCGGTATTTTTGTAATTATTTGGTTTATATTTACAATTATTTCACTTGTAAAAAAGTATCTACATTATCCTGCTGAAGAAGGAGGCCCAAACCTTTTCTCTTGTGCTCTGAACTTACAAGGGTAATAGAAAAGTGGTTTTAAGATACACATTTTATCATTAGCTGACATTAACTGTGCATCCATATGACTGACTTTTCTTCTGATTCAGACAATAGCAGAAGGGCAAATGGCTTGATCAGCCACTAGCAAAAAAACCTGTCACCACTCTAAACCATTGGAAAGTTCTCTTCCTTCAACATCTGTTCTGCTCCTCCCCTTCCTTCCCCTCTTTCTCAGCTCTTTCACCTGTATCTCTCCTCTCTAGCACTTCTCTGCACAGCAAACTGCTGAGGCAGCTCCAACAGGAATTTGGGAACAAGTGATGCTGCAACTATGTACATAGTGCTAAGTCTTCTCTGAAGACTACAGATGAATTTGCAAGATTACAGTAACCTGCCCCAATCCTGCACATTTGACTGAAAGACAAGGAAACGGCTGTAAAACTCCACATGTCCCATTTTATGTCCCTAAATCCCAACTGTGTTGTTTTCCAACTCTGGCTGCAGAATTGAAAAGTCTATTTCTGTCTGAGACCTAGCAAATAGTTTCTCACTATCATCATAAAATAAGATGTCCATGAAGAGAAAAAACTCTGCTGTCCCCAAAAACTAAATACTTGCTACAGAACTAAAAGCATGTACAGAGAGAGTAAAAGACAAAAAATGGAAGACCGTTTTTCACTTTTTTTTTTCCCCCCTTAGAGGGAAAAATAATTAGAGGAAGTTAGGGCAAAAATTTGCTATGCCTTTTTACCTTGCCCTATAACTTCCCATGTTCAAACAACACCAATATTGTCTACTTATATTGTAGTGACTTATAATGTAAGAAATCCCAGCCTACCTGCAAAATTCAAAACACTCTGGGTCCTGATCTCATTTACACTTTGGTAACCTCAATAAAACGTTCCTCACTTCAAATTAATACTGAAAATTCAAATTTACACTTCCAGAATCGCAGGATGGTTTGGGGTGGAAGGGACCTTTAAAAGTCATTCAGTTCCAATCCCTCTACCATGGGTAGGGACATCACCTACTGGATTAGGTTGCTATTCCCCATCCAACCTGACCTTGAACCTGAACTACTTAGTTGTATTAAAGATGACTGAACTCACAATCAACAAATACATGTAAAATGCCTGTGCGCATTAGTTAAAAAAAATTTTTGTTCTCCAGTTTTTATGTCCTTGAAATAGCTGTCTTGCCCATAAAAGCAGCTTCTTGAAACTAAACTAAGCCACTAAATCTAAACTTAGAATTAACTTCCACTAATGTGCTCCTGCTTCAGATTCCAGCTCTTTCTGATTGTACAAACTGTCAGGAGAAAAAAAAATAGCTCAAAAAACCCTCATACCCTCAAATTCAGTCACACTGAGAAATTAAAATTTCAGCTTTACCAATGCCTGCTAGGGGTCAAAAATAACCTAAAGTCTTGGCACAGTGTGTGCATTACCATATCCTGTGTTTATTAAAGTATAGGATCAAAAGGGCGTACCTCCTGGAAAAAGGCACAAACTTTGTGTCAGGCACGCTTCTAAAACTTTCTACAACACAACTGTCTTGTGAGATGGGAAACATTGTTTTATGACAAACGGCAATTTGACTCACGGTATCATAACTTGCCTTTTTTCTCATCACGTACAAAGAAAACAATGACAGACGCTCTGCATGGATGAGCTACAGAAGCTACCACTTACTTTTCTTGCTCTACCCCAAATTTTATTTTCAAAATACCCAAACCAATACTCTTAAATCCTCAATATCTGCAACTTGCAACTAGAAACTTTTTCCAAACAGCTTATTAATAGTCTACAACCACAATACAAGTATTTGTAGAAATGATTACATTCAGATATTGTGTACTTTGAGACTACCTGACCATGTCATCAAATAATCAATGGCTGATAGATCAAAGATGACACAGAATGCCTTTGTAGAAGACAGGAAACAGTAGAAGAGGAGAAAAAAAAATCTTACCTGCTTTTTTCTTTTTTCTCTCTAAAATAATATATCCAGCAATCCGTTACTAATGGGTAAAGTCTCTTCTCTCCAAAGATAAAGGAGCAGTTCAGGCTGTCACTTCAGGATCTCTGGACGGTAAGTCACACCAAATCAGCTTCCCACCAGATATTTATACAGATCTAGAGGGCTTCTAACAAATCAAACTGAACTATTATGCACAACTTTAAACCAATCTTGTCGGTTTTCCCCCAAAACCTAAATTTCAAAATTTCGCATTCAATTTGCAACACGATAGTTTGGGTCCGGATTGGTGGATATGTTACTTCAAGAGAAAATAAGCAAACACGTAAGAAGTTTAATTTCTCCAGTGTACCCATACCCACCATTATTAATGGGCAGTAATGACCAGTGACTTTAACAAAGAGGATGTGAAAACATCTAGCAATACAGGATTTTGTTCTAAATTCAAAATAACCAAATCTTCTATTTGGACTACTCCACATGTAATTTTTCTAGTAACACTAACAGTAATAGTTTAGACAGCTGGATAAACTTTCTTACTGTCTCAGCATCTCAGTGTTCAGGCAAAATGCCTTTACATTTTCTATCTGCATCTGCAATGCTCTAATGGATAGAAGACATTCTGCCAAGAAGGTAAGAGACATGAATTCCCAATGAGGACTGAAGCTGCTTGGCTGTGTTTTCTACATTTCAACAACTGTTGCTCTATTGAAGTCATATCAAATGCAGTCATCCCTTAATGAAATCTGGAAGTTACATGTGGTAGAAGGAGCACCAAAGTTCATTTTTATTATTACTTTCCTCCATCCTTTTAAACAAAGGATGAAACCCTCCAACGAACCTCCAATGCCGTTCATTGTCACTGGAAGCAACTACCCCAACCTGAGGCAAACCTTGCATGACTGCTCTGAAACAGGAAGAGCAAATCCACTGGAACCCATATGTGAAAGCTGGTAACATACCCATATGGTACCGTATAGAATCATAGAATATTTAGGTTGGGAAAGACACTTAAGATCATCCAGTCCAGCCATAATGCTATATGTAATTATTTTGTATAAAATCTCCACTATTTTGTGCTCATCCACCATTGTCCTTTCAGTGTGCCTAACATCTTGCATTTGGTCATCTAGGCTACATTTTAGGAGTTCATTTGATGTGTCTTCAAGTAATTTTCAATGCTGACTAATACTTCAGTAAAGTACTGTTTTTATCCCTGAGTCTCAGAAACCATGCTGGAAAATGCAGGTTTTCACAACTCCTTCACTATTCAAATACTTATTATCTGTAACAGCCAAATTTAGGACAAGAAAGATGAAATTTCTTCATTCACTTTTTCTCAGTTTGCCAAAGACAGCTACTGGCATCAGTTTTCCAGCTCAGAGTATTCCTATAAATCCACCTGTTTACATGGTCTGAAAGCCTGAAAGTCAAATTGCTGAACTTTCAACTGGACCACCACTACATATTGATGATACTCCACAACATTCCTTCAGTTTCTTAAAAGCTGCAAAAATTATCTAATAAAAGGTTTAAAAAAGAATAACGCTGAAGTTTTTCTCTCTCAACTCTGACTGTAAAATCATACACAAAGATGAGCATACTGAAGGTCTTTAGAGAGAATACTCACATTAATGTCTACAATGACAAAAAAAATATTAAAAACAAGAGGGGAAAAAAAAGGCTGGCTAAAATCAGACTGTAATAAGTAAAGAGAAAACTTCCACCAGTACAAGAGCAATGAAGTTCAGGTATTAAGAAGAGCAATGTAAGTCTCCCTCATTTAATGGACACTTTTTCCTTGGTAGAAGGATTGATAGGTGTCCTAGGACTTTGTCAGTAACAAAACCTAGTGATGATTGCTTGAAAAAACCAGGCAAAGACCCCATCCACTTGTTCTACATGAAACACAAGACTATCAGCATTAAAAACTTAGAAAAAAATCGGAGGGAATAAAACAGAAAAGCAGTATGACAACTAAAGGGGACCTGAGGTCCTAAATTCTGCCCAAAGATCCAGGGTATCTTTATTTTTTTTCCCCTCAGTTCAGCAGATGACTCAGAGATGAGCTGCATGTACACTACCAGGATACTGCCCCACATAAAAATGGAGCTAGCATAACAAAGGTCTCAAAAACAGGTATCCATAAGGAAAGTTTACCTTTTCTATGACACAAGTACTGCAATCCTGATGCTGAGGGGGACACACTAAACCACATTAACAGGGAAAAACAGGATAAACTTATGAAAATATGAAGCAATTCAGAAATGGGTTTATTTCTGTGACAAATGAACTACACAGTCACAAAGTTTATAGGAATGCATGGGAAGGCCAAGTAAAGCCACAAAGGCCTTTTAATATGAAAGCACTGCAGCTTTTTTACAGCTGAATGGAGCTCTTAGTCAAAGTTCAACACCATGTGGACCACAAAATGAGGTAACTAAGCCCAAAATGTGCAACTACACAAAACCATGCACTTGCAAGCAAAGGAGTGACTAGACAGGGATATATCCTTCAGCAGATCAGTTCTAATGCCAAGAAGAGTGTCTTGAGACAGCAGCCAACTGCTTTTCAACTTAAGAAAATACTCCTGTCTCCTATGTTCATTAGAAATGTATGAATATTCTTTGCTTTTCTTTAAAACATCCTGAACAGCAGCTCTTCAGACCACAGTATAAAACTATTACCATAACTGCCTTTTACAGCTTTCCTCAAAAATCCCAACATTAATTTATTTAATTTTTTTTAATAAAACACTAGGTATTTTCTGCAACTGACATATTACTTCCTTCTACGCCAGGACTCAAGTATATTCTCATGAGGCAACTGAAGTTTCATTTGCAATTTAGGTTTTGGGAGATATTTTGTCTGCAGTAATCATCAAGAACAAGAGGTCCTTAAACCAACTATTACTTGAAAAAATTTGGCTTCCCCTAAAAAGTGAGCAATTAAGATTTGTGAGAACAGCTAAACGTAAAAGGAAACATTTGCTCCATTTTCGATTGACTGCCACAAAACAATTAATAAAGGTTGTTCTTGGAATGATCAAGATTAATATCCAAAACTTCAAGTGTTTTTTTGTATCAGAGAGTAGATTTCAAAAGTTAGTGAAAGAATAGAAGCAAGTGAGGAAAGGGGGCTTGTTAATTAATAGGTTGCCATCACAGACACTTATGTACTTGGCTACCTCATGTGAGCCCTCAAGGCTGTACTCAGCATAAATGACAAGGGAACAAAAGATGTTACAAAATTCTACTCAGACCACAATTATCCACCATTCAAAGCTCCCAGGAACAGATTGAGAAATACAGGGATAAAAACCAGAGGGACTCAAGACAACAGTAGGAAAAAATGCTGAAGTGACACTCATTGAGCCCCGATGATTCAATCCTCGCCTGTTTTGTTCTCTTGTTTAGTGTGAGGAGAAAGTACAGAAAACGAGCTGGTGAAACAATAGATATTTAACACAAGATTATCACTATTAGATTTAGTGTAAATTTTAGGGCTCTAGCTGTAACTAACCTACCCGAAAAACTAGGATACCAACTTTGCCAGGTAACCCTGACAGACTCAAAAGTCCTACTGGTGTTTCTGAGCCATGCCCACCTCTTCAATCCAACAGCTCTAAAATTGAGTTTCTTTATTTAGACCAAATAAGAATAGAAATTGACCAATCACAAGAGTTTCATTCAAGACCAAAGCTTGCCATTACAATTTAAGATAAACAAAATATTTAATTTCAAAAACGAGAAAACCTAAGGTTTCCTCTGCTAACTGGTGGTTGCTTTTTCTTTTTTTATTTTTTATTCAGGGATTAGCATTTAAGACTGAGATCAGTTCCTGTAGCAACCATATCTGCAAACTTTCAGGGATCTATGATCCTTATGCTATGCTTCCAAGAGCATGCTAATCTCACTCCTCTGAGCAAAGGGTATAACCACCTCAAAAACAATTTTCCTGTTGTTATTCAAAGTCATAAATTTTCTGACTAAAACACACAGTTCGGTATGGAAAAAAAGTCTGACCTTTATGAATAAAAAACCCTTTTTCACGTGCAATGAAATGCACCATTTTCACTTTCTAAGTTTCTAGTTTAGTTTTGTTTTCTGTCATAACTAGTTAAAACTTATATAGAAGAAGCAACTTCTGGAAGACACCACTGTAACAGAAAAGTATTTTTAGTAATAGAGTTGCCTTAAAATAAAATTTTAAAAAAAGCGTAAGATATTACTGAGAGGAAAGAGAGAAGAGGAAGTGGAGAAACTGTGACTAAAAAACTTTGTGGGATTGGGGGTGGGTGAGAAGGAGGCATAAAATGCTACCTAAGCTTAAAAAAAACAAACCTAGTTCATTTTCATATCCTACATGGAAGGAGAACTTCAGTCTGAAGTAGTGTGGGTGGGACTTACCATCAAGTGATCCAGGACTGACAGCTAAGAACTGCCCCAACTGTATCCATAAGAGCATGAAGCAACTCATTAATAACGGATTGGTGGATATGGGAATGATAAACACTACTATACCTAGAATTGCAGGTACAGATTAGGGGGAGAAAGAAAGAGAGAGTTAGAAAATACTATGCAGGAAATACAGTCAGCTCAATGGTCCTGCATTCCTGACTTCCTTATTTTCAGAGAAGTTCACTATAAATAATCACTGACAGCATTTCAACAGAATTTTACAAAACCAGCTCTTATTCAAGCACAGAATGGGCACCATCAGCCACCATCCAAAGTTTAATGTGGAAGTGTAAAGTATGACACAAAATATCTCAGCATCAGAGTGTAAGCAGCTCAACTGGAAAATCCACCAAACGCCTGAACTTGAGCACTACTTAGTTCTATACTCCCCTGTCATTTACAGATTAAAAGAAACAGGGATAGACAAGCAATAACAGTATCTTCACCTGTTTTCATAAAAGAACAGGACCTTTGGGCACTATTATTGCAAATATGAAGGCTCAGCTCACTGGATGCTTTTTAAGAAATCCTCCTGCGATGGTATTTATCAATTGACACATTATATCAGGAAAAATAAACAGAATTCCTCTTAAAATAAGAGATGTTGTGTCCCACAATGAACCTTACCTTGAAAGGCTTGTCCCCACTGTGTGTCAGCATATGCCTCTGCAACCAGCTTTGACTTGTTGAAGGTGTATTATATACTTTGCAACCTTTCCACAAGCAAACAAATACCTGATAGAGTAAAAACATAGTAAGATTACAAAAATCAAAGAAAATAGTAAATAAAAAGATTAGCAAAGAAGCCTGTTTTCACAATATTTCACAATACATCAAAGAATTTTGAACAATAACCATTTATTTCAGAACACAGTTCTCATACCTCACCAAAGAAAAAATACAACCACAAGTACTCAATAAAAACAGGTCACTGCAATAAAATATCAAAACGCAGATGCCTCTGCAGATAAACACAATTGAGAGACACAAGACCTGCTGTAAAGAGTTTATGTTTGCACTCAGCATCTGTATCCACCCGATATCGAAACAAAACATTTCTAAATGAAAGGTTTACATTTTTGGGTAGTAGACATAGAAATGAAATTATTTACTTTCACAAGTAATTAATAATTTCATTCTTTGAGCATGAAAAAGTAAAAACTCTTAAATGCAATAGTTGTTTATCTACCAGAGTTGAGTTTTGTACGATGGAATACCGGATACCTCTAGTTAGGACCTTCTATTCAATGCCTGGTGAACAAAGTTACTATTTCTCATCGGATTCAAAATGTACGGGTGTTTTGTGATTCCAGTGTACAGACCGGTCACATGCACAATACTGCATTAATAGGAGCAGAACTTACTCATGCTGCTTTTCTCTCTCCTCTCATTGTGTTTATCTATAACAGAGGGAATAAAAAAGCTCAATGAACTTGCCTTTCATTAGAATTTCCTCAAGAGGTCTGTGTGTGTAGGGAGGTAAAGCCCTGATTTGTCACAGCAAAATACAGTCCCCAGAAACAGCACTGTCCACAATACAGTTTTTCAGAACTGCAGGAAACTAATTGGATTTGAGTTTCTTGTTCTCTTTTGGAGAATAAAACCCCTCAATCTTCAAAAGATCGTATTTTCAAAACAAAAGAGCAGCCACAGGAGTGCTACGTACTTGCTGTATAATAGATAGATAGATAGCCCAGCTTTGCTAATACAAAGCTGCAAAACCCTGGATGTCTGTATGACTGAGCCAGACCTACTGACACAAGGCCCAACCTCCTGAACCTTTGGTGTCTGCCACTCCTCATTTTTGAGATCCCCCAAAACAACAGAATTGGTATTTCTGAGATCCCTGGCTCTGCAGTAGCTCCATAATGATCCCAGAATTTCCATCAGCAACTGCAGAGTGCAGGGCACTTGGCAAAGGCGTATTGCTGGGAAGCTACAGATTATGGAAATGCAATGCCTCCAAAACACAAAGACTTGGTTTTACAACAAACCACCAGAAGTCCAACAAGGCTTATTGGGAAGCCCTGTTAAAAAGCTGAATCCAAAATATTTCGGGGGGTGGGGGGGGGAAGTCTTCTGGGAGTAAAACTATTTTGTCAAAAAGTTTCCTGAGCCTTCCATGGGTGAATCTAGTTTGGACTGAAGCCATTATCTCAGTATTAACTCAAAAATACACATTTTACCATAAAAGGACATTTACCACATTCCTTTCTGTTCTCAATATGAAATTACTAATCCCACCTTTTCTTTAAATTTAGAGTCACTGTAGTTAAGCAATACCTGAAATCCAATCAAAGCCTCAAGAATACAATTTCTAACACACTTGAAACGTCACCGGCAGGTGGCAGACAAATCCCTGAAACAACCAAACTCACCAGGATCCATCCCTCTTCCACAGCACCCAGTTAGAACTTTCCAAAAAACAAATAATCTCCAGAAGGAGAATTAAAAAGTGTGAACTGAATGCAACAGTTATTAGACACTTCGTGCTTCCAACAGCCTTCTCTTTCAGAAAGACAAATACTGACTAACCTTTTCTATATAAACACAAGCTAACCTTTTCTATATAAAATTATCACCAAATCTTGTTACATGAAATGGAAGTGACCAGAAACACAATACAGACACAAAAAACCCAAACCAAAACCTGCAAAATCTTCCAGTCCCTTTTTGAGAAATGTAAAGGGGTCATGAATGGGAAAATAGATTCCCAGAGGTGTTGGTATATGAAGTCCCACAGGATACCAATACATCTCATCCATTTAATTGTTTCATCCAAAATTCATACAACACTTCTTTAAACCCATAAACAGAACTCAGACGTCATCTCATGAGTGGCTAAAAAGTCAATTCTGCTTACAGCTTGGACTGAAAAAAGCCATCAAATATCAAAACCAAAAAACATCAGCTAAATACAACCAGAGTCCCAGCTGTCAGTGACAAATTTACACACACGTTATTTAAAGTAATGCAAATTAGCATTGTATTTAAGTTTATTCACTCAAGATAAAGTGTAAATTTTCCCTCTGAAGAAGTGACAAGACAAAAAGTCAAAAGATAACAATTCTACTTTAAGAACTAGTATTATCTTCCTGAGAAATTGAAGAGCTGCAACAGCACCTAAAGCAGGCAGAGTGCTTGTTTGATGTAAAGGTAGTTTACATGACATATTCCAGGCATCAAAGGCAATCTGGGAGGTTGGGGAGGGGCAGGTAGTTAAGTACAGAGTTGAAATTACTCTTCTGGAAGATGTTTTGAAACATTAAGATTGAGACCAATTACCATTTGACCAGGGATTATACTGAAATTCAGATGTTTATATATGCACCTCACTTAAAAAAAAAATTAGATGCAATTATACTGAAGGCAAACTTGCCATCAGTATTACACAAAGAGCTATTTTGGTAAGACCTTGGACTCTTGAGTCAGTCTTACATCTTCCCTATTAATACATTCTGGATGTATATTACCTCTAGCAAGACTCCATTTGTAAGAGTAAACAAGATGTGACTTCACCTGAGTTTGCATGCAGCAGCACGTACACTAATAGTTTTAAGAAAGTATAAGCAATTAAAGATATACCAACAGCTTCAGGATGTTGAGAAGGTAATACAGTATCAAAAACCTGGTAGTCTCAAATCACTTATTAAAAAGAACTTACTAGATTAGGCATTCAATTAAAAACACAAATAACAAATCAATTGAACTATGGAAAGGACAACAGCTGAATGCCAAATACCAGACTGCTTAAGGCCCAGCCTTAGTTGTTACTCCTCAGAAACTGGTATATTAAAGCACAAAATTTGCTACTGTAATTCAAGAGCAAAACACTGGTAAATAAGAAAGAGGGAAAAGTAACACCAACCCCTCCTCGCTGACCATCCACGTGTATGGAGCGAATGTGATCTGCCAAATCCGGGCTGGAGCTGAAGCAAGCGTGGCAGTGGTCCCAACAACAGTTATAGGCAATGCTTTTTGCAGAGGAGGCAGGAACTCCTTGTCCATTCATCATAACTGGAGTGGAACGCCCACTGGAAATTGTGCTGTCTACGTCCATAATAGTGCTGCTTATACTGCAGGACAAAACAAAAACAAAGCCAAACCAAAGTTGGTATTTGGTGCATGTTAACAGAACAAATAGCAACTATAGCTCTTTTGTTTCAGATATATCTAGACAGGCTGAAATGAAAATCTTAAACAAACTTACTATTTATTGTGATCCACCACTTTACAATAAATGTAGTTAGGAAACAGCTACTCTTACTCGACAGTGTAACTTCTGGACACTGAGAACAAAAGGGAGGAATGGAAAATTCTCCCATTCACTGACTTGTCAGAAAATTAGCTCTTCTGTGATTAACAAATACTTTTTAAACCACATTCATCTGCCATTCGTTATTCTTATTTCCCAGGAGAGAAGAAAAGGAAAAAAAATAAGACCAAAAAAGGGCATGCTGGGTCAGATCAGAGGTATACTGAGGCCAGCACTCCCCACCAGCACTAGATCCTTAAAAAGAGTACAACACTAAAGTTTAAGGTACTCCCACACTGCCCCAGCACAGCATCTATCACACGCATTGCCTAAATTAAATGAGCTTTGTTTGGGTTTTTGTTTTGGGGGTTTTTTTGGTTTTTTGGTTTTTTTGGTTTTTTTTTTAAATTTCCAGAGAAGCCAGAGGCAGCAGAGGGATTCCATGGCCAGCAGGGGTCACTTTCATCAGCCCTCCTGCCCTCTACCTTGGCTGATAGAGACAAGCATCAAATGGATCAGAAAAGGTTGCAGAGAGTGTGCTCCTTCCATATAGAAGCAAAAAGTATGGAAACAGATGTTCTTCCTCGTTAAATAGCTACTGATACACTTTTTTCTTTTTTTTATCTTGGTAGCACATTCACTGCCTTTCAGGGCCTTTATGTTTTGTCTTCCGCAAAGCCACAGCATTACAGAGCAGCTCATTTTTGGCAGGACCTCAAAAGACCAGGTGGTCAAATCTGCTTAAACAGGAGCAAGAGAGATCAGATTGCTTATGGTCTTGTCCAGTGGAGTTGTTAATGGGTGTTTTCAAAGGCTGGAATTTCTGCCACCTTTCTGAACAACTTTCTCCATGTCTGACTAATCTTGTTGTGCAGGAGGGAGAAAATTTCCCAACATCTCATCGGAATTTCCAGTGTTGCAACTTCTGTCTGCTGCCTCTCATCCTTGTCAGCTGTAGGGTTGAGATGACTGCCTCCTACATTGTTAAACCTCCCTATCAGACCACTGAACACAGCAATAACCCTGCTCTCCCCTATTCTAAACCTAAAGAAACCCACTCTCTCAGTCTCTCCATGTATTGCATTTGCTTCAGCAGCCTAACCACCTTGGAGACCCTTCACCAGATCCCCTTCAGTATGTGAGTTAACTGCAATGAGTCCCAGTAATCCAGACACAGTCTTAATGGTGCCAAGCTAAGAATCACTTTCCCTGATCATATATGTACACTTTTGCTAATACAGCCCACTATGCAGCAGTAAATTTAGCACAAATGTCTTTACATGTTCTTCTGAGCAAAGTGCAAGAGAAAAAAAAAACACATTACTTCTAAAAAAAGAAAAATTCAGATCTACATAATATTTATAATTTTCTATCGTTTATCATATCCTTTTTCTCCCCCAACACTTGCACATCTTTTCTGTGTTAAACCATTCTGCTTTTAAGGTATAGGTACTGCTCCATATTTTTGACCATCACTGTTTACATATCCACTACTGTTCTACTACACTTCTGAGATGGATGAAAGAAAAACTACACCGTTATTCAAAATCAGAAGATATAATTGGCAATTTACTCTTTTGCTCTAGAAGTCTCTACTAGTGATTTCTCAAATTATCTGTAACTTTTTTAATCACTACTGTGCTAGCATTTTTTTTATGTGATACATTTTGAAATCATCATAGGTATTTGCCTTTTTTAGATTTCCCCTTCTCATCCACCACGTGGTTCCACAGGATTTTTCAATAAAAAAGTCTTGCCTTAGTAAAAATACCAGATTCTCTTTAGCAATGCTTTCCAGTTAAGTTTTAGTTTTAACTCACCTGATGAGTATGGTTTCATATCTGAGATACCAGCAAGGTAACATTTCTGAAAATGCCAAATGCCATATTCCAAGCACAGACCCCCTTAAAAATCTTCTTCCAATCCATTAGTCTCCACCTATTATTAAAACTGACCAATTATTCTTAGGTCTTTGTTTTTCAAGTTAAAAAGAAAGCTTTAGAGACCTTTTCAACAGACTTACTTTAATGAAGATTATATCAAATACATATTTTCTAAATGCTACTCAAGTACTACATGTTTTTTTCTCAACCTTACCCCACAATTTCAAAAAAAGAACAAATCTAACAATTTATAAAGCACAGCTTCTACCCACGAAAGTCATATGGGCTATTTGCTGCTACACAGCATTTAACCATGTGCCCATTATTTCTACTTTCTTCCCTTTTCTACACCCTGAATACACATATCTTTCCATAATCCCTTCTCAGGTCTCCCTTCCCTACCCAGTAGTCTTGATTCCTTTCGCAACATACAGTCTCCCAACCTGTGATTAGAAAGTAATGAAATAGCAGCCAAGAGAAGCCCATAGATATGGTTTGCCTTTCCCAAATAGCTTATTTTATATTCAACAAACAGAAGCTTAAAAAAAATTCAACTAGCCCTAAGCTGAAGCTACCAGTCCCAAGAGCATCTTGCAGCCACTAACTACAGCTACTGCTAACAGCATTTTAGGATCCCTGCAGGAAATTGTCAGAAGCTTTAAGTGCAAAACATGTTGCAAGCAATCCCAATTTTTCCACCATGCCAGGCTCACAGTAGATGCAACTATGAGACTGACATCTCCTCCTTACTCAGCTGATGCCTAGGCTGAAAATTATCCCCAAAAATAAAATCTGTAGAACTGCACTGTGCAAAGAAAGTTTATCAACAGGATGACAGAAAAACTGAGTAATCACTGAATAGCTAACTGTGACACATACACAAACACCACCCTCCATTTAAGCTATTCCAAGACAGTTCTCTCCAAATCAGCACTTGGAAGCAGGTTTGGGCACACACGAAACAGCACACAGCCTGAACGCTTCTGTCATAGACAGTGATGTTACACAGATCAGTGGTCTCAACAGGAAGTTGTTTAGTCAAGGATGGCAAAGCCCTGCAGATACCACACTCATGCAACAGCTGCCTCAGACCAGTTCAGGTGGGTAAGTAACCCTGCCTGTGTCACAGCTGAAAAGGTACCAAACTACAGCTTCATAAATACTTTCAGCAGGAGTTCAAACTTCAAAGCTATTAACATTAAGTATGAGTTTCTACATGCAAGGACAGCATCAGTACCATTCCCACACATCCCACAAACTGAGATGATCTACAGTGCTGGTGACCACAACGACAGGCTGTAGTGTTCAGCACAGTCCTCTCAAGGGTTCCCTAGTTTTACAGTCTGGTCTTAAGCAGGAAAGCAGTGAGAAAATGTAACACCAAGCAAGTTCTGTGAAAGAATTTCGGGGAGGGGGGGGGGTGGGGGGGAGAAGTGCTCACTCACTGAGGTGTATGTGGTTTCTCCAGTTCACAGGCATGAAACCTCCTTAATTCCTCTGAGATGAAAAAACCTCAAACTGATAAACCCATAGCATGAGACCTGATTTCACATTGCAAATACAATGCAACATATCTTGACACAAAATCACAAGTCTGTAAATACTAAAACTTTGGGGTTTCTTTTTTTATATCCTGTCCTATCTGTAGAAAATTACCCTTGTTTTTAGAAGAAAAACATGCAGAAGTCAACTAGAAACTAATACCACTTAGAAAGCTGATTTATTTGTAATAGTTTAAATGTTTGCTGGGTTTGGTTCTAATAGCCTAAATGTTTGCTAAGGGCTAACGGATTAGAGCTACATACATAGTATCAAAATTTTGTATCAAAAAAGATCGCTGGTAGCATTTAAAACAAGTAGTAGCATATAGAATTTCTTGGAAATTTAGGATGAAGTGCTACATTGGACTATGTTTCTATAACCTATTCAAGATCCTGTTTAAAAAGGGGAAAAAATGTAACTCAAATCCCATTCAGCAATAACAGTTCAGTATTACACTTAAGACAAAATGTCCCCCTTTTTTTCTAGTTTGAAGACATCTGTGTGTAAGATTAAAGAATACTTCTCTATTAATGAATATTGCTGGAACAAGTCACACAACAAGAGACCACTGTTTTTGGATGGTTCTCTTTACTTAGACTCAGCCAAAACACAAGAAACTCACTGCCCTGGTACATTCCTTCTCTAGAAATGACCCATTAAATAAAAATGTAAAACAAATTTTTTGTTTCCTCTCCTGTGTCTCCTGAACTAGCATATCTCAGGTGATCAGGCACCTCACAGTGATGAGAACCTAGAATTAATTTCTGTCTCAGCGAGTTCTGTCACCCACTGAAGAGGCAAAGGCTGCAAGGAGAACCTGTGAAACACCAGTGCCTTGTACAGCTCAAGCACGTGCAGTTTTCTCTAGTGTTTCATACACTGAGGAAATATCAGAAAGCTTTACAGAGAAAGGTTTGCAGTATATATAGCATCAAAGACACTGCCTTGGGAGGTCTCTTGACCTGCCATTTCGAGATGAAGCAGAAAGATAAGTTTTATAGTCAGAGCTGTGGCTGCTGCTGAGTCTCTGAAGACTGAACTGCAATACTGTGTGTTAGAGCTGCCAATTCACCCACTTGCTTTGTGTCATTTCAGAAAGCGCGTGAGGGTAGGACACACGAGGAAATAAGATGTGTGCACAAACTCCACCATCTTAACCACTCCACTTGAGACTTTTCCTGACCGAAAGACTGAAAGTGCCAACTCAGCCTGAGAAGGGCTGAACTACAGAAAGTGTCTGTATCTTTCAATCTACGAATTGGGCTTTTCAGTTCAGTCTTGGGATGACACAAGAGGGAAAAGTTCCCTAACAAAGGGAAGGTAGTAACGGAAATTATGTCCTGCTTTCTCATCTGAAATCCACAAAGCCTACAAACAAGAAAGTGATAATGTGCATCAAAGAGGAGAAAACAAAACAAACTAAGAAAAACACAGACATCCTGGCAAACTATTGGCACACAAAGACAAAAAAACACGATGACTGGTAATAAAACAAAGACACTGAAACGAATTTTTGGCTAAATAAGTTACTGCAAGTTTTTCTGCCTTTTTCTAAGCCCTTTTCTGGCAGCCGGGAGATCTGTTTAAATCCTGATGGCCACTATCAAAGCAGAATGACACGAGCAAAACTTAAGCGCTTGTGGCATTCCCCTATTGCCAGTGACAGACAGGTCTGGGTTTGCTCCCAAGCTGTAAGCAGGCTCCAGCTCCATTGTAATGGATCTATAGACCATAGCCTGATGAAGAACATTAGACATTTGAGTTTCACAGAGTTCAACTCAGGGGTCATCCCAAACAATACAGCATCAAAAACAGTCACTGCTGGAGAGAGCCTGCATACACAATAGCAGTTTTTAAGAAGCACCATTCAAAAGACTGACTAATTACTAAAATTTAAAACTGTTACAGCAAGCACAATATAGTCTTCAAGCTTATGCTGTCCCTATTTTCACCCTAATCTGAGCACCTGAATCAACTTGAAGTAAAAATCACAGCTCTGGAGGCAGGAACTGACTGCCTTTCTGAAAAACCTTACTAAACCCACACCTCATTTTACAAAGTCTGCAAACACTGGCAGTGTCTGCCAAACGCAGCAAGGTAAAACTGAAAACACAGAATCTTCTCAGAAGGATCAGGCTTTTTTCCCTTCCTCTACCAAGAGATCAACAGCTTTGAAGCAATACTGACATTTAAAGCATGTTCACTAAGGGAAAACATGAAAGCTTAAAGAGAGGCATCACTACCTCAGACGCACTGATTCAGGTCTTATTTTTACCTGTACTTATTTTACCTGCAGTTAGAAATAACACATTTTCATTATCAAGATAAGTAAGATTTTTTTTTAGCACCACCTTCATGTTAAAAGATTACTACCTGCACAATCTACATGTGCATCTAGCAAATGCATCTCGCTGTTTAAATGTAGTTCAAACTCTATTTCAAAACAAACCTGAAACAAATAGTAATAGCTAAAAACTCGTAAGAACTTGCCATTTTCACTTTACAGAAAACAAAAAAAGCTTTTCAAGCACTTTAACATCTAGATTATTCTCTTCCTTTAAGAATCCAAACAAAATTAAGCCACTGTTGGAACTGTATAAATATGGATATTTTCTATAAGGAATAAAGTAAATTCAAATTATTCCAAATTTAAAATGAACTTATTTTAAACTACATATTCTACCATGTGCAGATCTGGACACTAATTGTTGTGTACAGGCAAATGTGAATGCAAATACAAGCCTGTGACTTAATGCATTAAATAAAATTGTGTATCACACATCATTCCTGACACACACTTGGCTCCTTGGCTCTCAAAGGAGATCATCTTCCTCAGTACAGTAAGTAATCATTTCTACTGAATTTAATGAATGGAGTCCCCAAAATTTTTTCTTTACCTTTTTTTTTTTTGTTATGTTTTAGAACAGACAGTAAGTCTAGAAGGACTATCAACAAAAAAAAACCAAACAAACAAAAAAAAAACCAAAAAAAAAAAAAAACCAGCAACATGATTTCATTTTTATTTTCCATGAATTCCCATTAGCAACTGTCCACTTGAAGCAATAGTAGAGCCAGGCACTGAACACATGCACAAAAGCCCAATCAATTTGCTATTATACTTTTAATGTCTGCTAAACATACTCCCTGTAGACCTTAACTGAAGTAACCTTCCCTCAGGCAAAATTCAGCCCTAACAGATGGGCCCTATACCGTGCCCTTGAGGGTCAACAAGCACCACTTCAGTCTGATCAACAGGAGCTCATGGCAGGGTTACAGCACCTCCACCCAGAGTGCCGAGCTCCCAGTCCCCAGATGTTCAGCCCAGGAGGAACCAAAGGACCCAGCTGAATTCAGCAAACACCAAGGGAAACGATTGTGACAGATCCTAGAAGGAATAACCTCATCTTACAAAGCATCAAATTAAAAATGAACAGACATGTCAGGGAACACACCACCTTAGAGGGTGGCTAAAACCAAGCTGCACACTACACCACTTCAAGTTTCAAGAATAGTTTCTTCTGAAATACACAATGATAATCCAGTCAAAACCAAATGCTATGTACCTCAGTGGGACCAAGTTAACATCTTAAGGATTAACAAAAAAACAAAAATAAATACCCTGCTAGTTTCTTTCCCTTTTACTAGTCAGTGACCACATGGAGATTCAGCTACCATGGTCCAATCCACATGAGAGACTTAAGAAAGAAAACTGAACTGTAACACTCAGATGAAACAACCTCAGAATAATGGGAACACTATGAATGACAGTCACATCTTACAGCAGCTTCAGTGGTTTAAACACAGAAGTCAACAGAAAAGCTTTTTCCACCTGGAAAATTAAATCACAACTAGAGGCTAATCCCACAAGAAAAGAAACAGTACCAAATACAATCATTCAATTACAAATACCAAGTCAAAACAGAAGCACTGAAAGAAAATAATAATAACAACAACATGGGAGTGACATCCTCCAGCACTTCATTATTTCGTTTCACTAGGAAAACTTCAGAGTGAAAGCAAAACCTTCACAAATTTCCCCATTGCTCTATTCCTTTCCAAAACAAGGAATAGAAAACTGTTGTGCACAGCTCTGACTAATGGACAAGTTCCACAAAAACAACAGCCCACTTAGAGGTTTTACAGCTTTTTGATACCACCAAATTAAAACTGATTTACACTCACTACTTCTAATGCAATCAACAGTCAAGCAAAGATAAATTTTCACAAAGCTTGAAAATGATCAAATTATCAACCCTGAGCTACCATCACTAACAGGAAGCTCCTCCACCTGTCCTAAGGATTTTATTTATCTTTTTTATACTATCTTCATCACTTCTAAACATGGGAGCTATGGACACAACAGATTAAGAAGAGAAATTGCTCTATTGGTTCCTAAATAAAAGCAGAGGAAGAACAAATTCCTGTTTTTTGTACTAAGGTTTAACTTCTGCTGACCTTCAGTGAGCACTGAGCAAACTTTTAATGCCAACCTCTTTATGAAGTTACTATGAGAACACCTGCATCAGGGTACCGGGATGCAATAAAATGTAGTGCTCAAAGCAACTATACACAGGTGTCCAAGCAGATTTAAATTAATCTTTGCTGTACACTTTCCAAAAGATCATGCCAATTTAAAAGTGAGATAAAAACAGATCCTAAGAAACCCAGACTTCACAAAACAGGAGCCTTGTCTTCTCTTTTTTTTTGTCCTTCTGCCCATCTTGGTAAATTTGGTATTTTATGATGCATCTAGACTGGTGACATTTTAACTCCTGCTACTAAATTTCAGTGATTTATCAATTTAATTCCCCAAACCAAACATTTATTTTTCACAAATGAAATAGTTTGTCTTATTTTAATGGATGTAGTTTGAGTGTGGTATGGAAATGCCACAGAGCTTCAAAGCTCTTACAGTTTCTTTTCATCTAACCTGCAACCAATCCAGAGACAATCTTCAAAGCAGACAGAAAATAACTTCAGCAACCTGCATTTCTAAGGGTTTTGGGGGGGGTTTTTGTTTGCTTGTTTGTTTTTTGGGTTTTAGGGTTTTTATGATTTTGCAGGAAAAAAAACAGTCTCTAATTTAAATAGACAGCATCCCAAATAATTTCATGACTGACGACAATCAGTTTCTGAATTCAGAAAAACCTACAACCAGTCAGAAAAAAAATAGTGTACATGGATAAGCCACCATCAAAACGAACCCAGAACAAAACCAGATTGCCGAACACTAAATGGCTGCCAAAGTGAAAGGTAATTCACATGGCAACAAGAAATCAGAATACCCTGGATGAAAAGAATAAGCCAGAACTACATGAAGTCCACCACCGTGTTCTGAAGGTAGTACCTTCTGTTCACATCTGCTCTTGCACATGACACTCACAAACACCCCCAGAGCAGACAGACAACACTACTGACTATGACTTTTCCAAGGCAAGGCATGCAAAATAGGACAGGCAAAAACTATGTCAGACAAATTACTTTGTGAACACGAGGAAGAGTCAATTTCCTAAGTAAGACACCCGATATTAAAAGGTTAAGAGGGACAGAAAAGGAGAACAGCTGTGTTTGGTGGCCGAACATTCTCCAGAAGCACTTTTAGGCTCTTGATACCTTTAAATAAGTAAAAGCAACATTAAAGCAACCTTCTACATTAAGAAAAAAGACCATGGTTTCCAGGACTGCATGACTGAAGAGAGCACTCACTCACTTGGAAGCACCTGTGCTTCTGAATCACTTATGGTTTTGTTTTCGTTTATTTTAAAATCAAACCTATCAGATCTATGCTTTACACATTAAGTTACTCTAACAAAAGCACTTCAAACTGAACAAGACTCAAAAAGGATTCATAAATCAACCTTTCTTTTAAAAACAAGACTGCAAAACTCTTTATTAATGTATGTATTATATGACTACTAAGAAACCAACATAGTGGAAAACGAAGCAGTCAAGGGAGAGAATTTTACATTGTGTGACAAGTGGTAACATTAAAAACTTGTTTTGAAATTCTTTTTGAAACAGCAGCTTATTTTAGAGTAAAGCTACTTCTAGATAAAGTATAAATACCTAGAAAAGGAAACAACACTGAAAAACACTTCAGACTGATAATATTAAACCAGGGAAGTTAGGAAAGCTTGAGACAGAGAAATCGAAGGAACTTAAAATAACAAACATGAACAGGAAACAAAACAAGACTGAGAAAGTGTGTTATGATTCACCACCTCTAAAGCTTTTTCCACTCTCCTGGATCACTTACTTTGATTATTTAGACTGCTAGTCTACTAGAACATTTGGGCTCATCACACTTACATAACACAAACCCAGGTTATCACAGGATTTGTAGCATACAGAGGAACAGGCAACACAATAAAGAAACCTGGAATGCCAAAATATCTGAAGAGCAGTGAGAAAACAGAACAGCATGCCTTGTGATATGACAGCACAAAGACTGCATCTGAAAAAGGATTACACAAATCAAGAAACTGTAAGCAATTCTGCCTTAAAGACACAAATAAAACTGACTTTCATTTCTGGGAACCATGTTATCTTCAACTTCATCATCTCCCTGAAAACTCAGGGAAAAGCAACAAGTGGCTCATATTTCTCAGTTTTTACTTGTAAAACACTATGTTTACTAGCACAGCTTAAGAAAAGCAGAGAAGAAACACATTCAGTCATTAAAGAACCACCAGAAATAATTTATTTTTTTAACAGTGATTCCCATTCCGAGAACCACAATCCATATGAAGTAGCCTAATCAGCTCTAGAAGGTAACAGCCTCTAGGCGTGGTGTCAGGGAAGTTTCTCCCTCTATAACTGTTACCTGCCCATTCTCCCAGCCTCAGGATACCTTCCCTGACCCCAAGAACACGAAGGCTACATAAAGACAAAATCACCAAAGAAAGATGCAAAATTCACAGAGAAGGCCTAAAAAACTCCTCTAAGTTTTAGTTATCATCATGTTAGGTTCAACTTAATACAGAAAAAAACTATTAGGATAGCACTAGGAAACTACTAGGAAGACAGCTAGGATAGCATTCGGTGAAGTAGCAATTCTGCCTATTTATATCCCAGTGAAGAGTTGCTACTTCAAGTATTAAGCAGGCATCAAAAGCAGAGAAGCCAGCAAAGTAAAACTCCACTAATTGGCTCAATTCATAATAGAAAGGTCATAAATTAAGGTCTGATTCCTGTTCTGCTGGACACTGAATCAACTTCTATTTGTATCAATTCTCAAATCCATAACTTAGCATGCAAGTCAGCCTAAGGAAGTCTACTTAAAGACAAACCAAAAGTAGTTTTATTTCAAAGCAAACAAAAAGTTACATTTCTCTCTTTACTCTGCATATATTGAAAATTTTTCCTTTGCACCTTTAAGATTTTTTTTTCATTTGGAATCTAAGTTATTATTACAGCACAATAAGCTGTAATGACCAAAATAAGGATTATACTCCAATTTTACAGGGAAACTAGTAATTTGTACAAGATGCTGCGTGGAACAACATTAACAGTAAATGAAGAGTCTTTATGTTATTATTTAGGCATACTTAATAAATTATAATACCACTATACATGCCAATAATCTTGGTTTTTACAAGTCTCTCAACTCGAACAACTTAGGTGCATGTTTTCCCTCTGACCTTACACACAAGCTGAGTTACACCACTCCTCTACAGTGCAGCAGAATGACAACAGGACTTTCAAGATCATCATAAATCTTTTGCACTCATCTCACTATCAAATATCTTGGTGTACACCTTAAGTAACCCTCTATTAAAGAAAGTATCCATTAAACATTAGCAACTGAAGTTTAGCAAAATTTATTTAAGA
Source organism: Acropternis orthonyx (assembly GCA_035583155.1). Classification (NCBI taxonomy): domain Eukaryota; kingdom Metazoa; phylum Chordata; class Aves; order Passeriformes; family Rhinocryptidae; genus Acropternis; species Acropternis orthonyx. The sequence continues at coordinate 71,781,612 of JAWWEU010000040.1, read as the reverse complement.
ACTTAAATTCTAGTATAGAGAAGAAAATTAGATATGGGAAAAGAAATCCCAGTCCTTTATTCTTTTGCATTTTACCACCATTAAGGGAAAAAAGTATATAAGTAATGCAAATTAAAGGCTTCAAAGTTTTCCCCAATTATTTGTTGCTTTTTAATGCTCCAAAACCACAATCTGAAAATTCCAATCACTATCTCAGCTTATCACAAAACCAACGATAAATAGCAAGCATAACATGGAATATTTATATTTCATTTTCTAAAACAAATTTCTTTGAAGACATTCATATTGTAAGTGAACAGCTCTGGACAGAATGCATATAAAGTTATAAAAACGAACCAGTTATATGGACAGATAACCAAAGAAACTTCTACCTCAAAAAAATCTTACAAAACTATCAGTTTTGTGTTTCTGCAAATCATGTCACCCTATTTTTTTAATAACAACTGGGAGAGTAGATAAAACTCACTGTTCATACAAAGAAGTTCCTTACCCTCTTCTGTTCCTGTCTCCTGCACAAGTTAACTCGAGATTACATTCCCACCTGTTTCAAGGATTCCCTGCAATTACTTGGCTACTTTACAGGAGGGACCAATTTTTCACTTCCTTTGGGTTACGTTCTCATTTTTTCCTCAGGCTATTAGACATATCTCATTCCCTATCATAACAAAAGTTTTCTGTGTGTTCCTCATGTCATCCCCTTGCCAGAAACCTCTATTCCCATCTCAACAGCTCCATCTGCTCCCTTCTAATCCATGTACTCACTTTCCCACTCAACAACAGACTGCTCTACAACCCCACAGCGCAACGGGTCCTAAGCGTATTTCCCTACTGCTGCCTTCCATGCTCGCTCTCCATGCTGCTCATTCCCCCACCACTATTCTCCAGCCGGGTAGGGGTTTTCAAAAAATATGTAAATATATTAGAGGTACTGGAAAGTTGTGGAAAGATGTGAGTAAGAGCGGTACAGTAAAACATTTCCACTGCATCATCTGAAAGAGTTATTTTATCTGTGACCAGCTCCAGAAATGCATGATGTAACATCTCTGCCAAATGGCTGCTCAGGACACCCTGTTTAACTTCACTGAAGAGTGAAAAACGGGGCAGGAAAAAAGATAAAATACCCAGACAGTTTTTCCCACTACTGCCCAGGAAATTCCCTGAAAAAACCCACCAATCCAACCTTCTATTTAGAAGTTACCAGACTTGATGATGTCACGAACTTACACAAAATGCACATAGACCTGTGTGGATGTATAAATCCAACATAAAAGCAAAACCATTTCTCTCTTACATTGAACAGGAAAATGTTTTTCTCAAATTCTATGAAGTATATTTACATCTTACTACAATAACTATAACAGCTCATTATACCAAGCTCTTTCATCTAGTTCACAAAAAGACCTCATGTGAACCACTCAATTATACCAACTAACAGCTTTAGCAATAAAGATACTCACCATACAAAATATCTGGGCTGTTTTGTCTTCCCATCAAAAGCTATTTTCTCCAGTGCCAGAAAGGCCCGAACGTAACCATTACAGAAACAAGGGGTTTATTTTGCAATTTGAAAGCAAATAACTACAGCAATAAATGCAGTTAGAAATACTGAAATTACAATTTTCAGCAGAATTTTGGAAACTCCGGTAAACTTCTATATAGCTCACTCTGACATGTCAATATCACATACACTCTAAAAAAGAAAAAAATAATGACTTAACCACCTTGCCATAAGTGCTAATGAATGATTCTTCACTTCCTGGATAGAACAAGTGAGACTATGCAGTACAGAGAGGCCTGAAGCACTTTTTAATCTGGTCACATGGATACATGAAGCACACCTATTAGTACCACATGCCTTCCTGATTTTATTACAAATTTACTATTCTGCCTTCATAAACATCACTCATACAACTCACATGCCGCTGCTGGGCCAGTCTTGAAAATTCCTCACTTTTAAGATTTCAAAAGCTAGAGAAAAACTATAAATAAAACTTTAAACAACTACTTTAAAATTAGCATATATCTTAAAGGTTGAGAAGACCTCCATTTTAAAGGAGAGTAAAAAGATTCAGACTAGATCCTGCATTTTTTACATCTAGATTTCTTATTTTTCAACTCGCTAGTTTCACACAGCCCCATTTCATTCATTAAAACAAACCTGCCAATCTGAAGTACAAAAAGGTTTATTACTGAAAGACTTTCCTGAAATGTCTGTTTTCAAAACTGCTCATCTATTAAATACAAACAGAATAATAACATTTCTAGAAGTAGTCTGCAAGTCTAATGTGGTTAAGACAGTAATACTCCAGGAAAATTTTAGTTGAGCATTCCTTGAGTCAGTCCCCCCAAATAACTGGTTCTGTCTGTGAATACCAATAAACATGAAAAGCCCTCCCTCCCCGCAAAAAAAAAACCCACAAGCAAACAAAGAAAATAAAGCCTTACAAGTTACGTGAAAATTGCCACCCTGTGACAAAGATGGACATTAATTAGTGCTGTGCTTGAGGGAAGGATCACTACATAGGTCCAAACACAACCTGTTACACTTGGCCTACCAGCAAGTCCATCAGCACTCACGCATCAGTCAGCAAAACAGCTGAGACCTGCAGCTAAAATGTTCTGTTTCAGTGCTCCTTGCCCACCAGTAAGAAAGGAGGGAGCAAAGGAGAAACTGCTGAGAAGGGGAAAAATTATGTAAGAACAGAAGACCAAGGGTAACTTCTAGGTTTCTAGGTGAGAGTACAAAGACACAAGACAAATGCAAAAGGGTGAACAAAGAAACCCTTCACACAACTTTACTGCTTATATTTCTGCTCAACAACTTCTTAAAATTGCAAGTTCTACCATATGTTCTAAATAAAACAAAATCTGATGACACTATTTCAGATTTAAATATACTTCCATAGTAAACCTTCCAGTAAACAATATTTAAATTATTTCAGTAATCTAACACTAAGTGTTTGTAAGAAACTATCACAGTTCAGCAATAACATTAGTGAGGTGCAGACCCTGCACTCAGATCAGCTGATTTATACCCAGATCCATGCATATGCTTAGATCCAGCTTCAGCACCTGTGGCCTGCCATGTTTGTAGTTAAGTGATGCATTATTCTTTTCTTTTAAAGTCCTATGAAATGTTTCTTAGCATTGCAGTAAGACTAGCAGCTCCAGAGGACCCTGGAGGGACACATCCATCCTTTCAGCACATGTCTCAAATTAGGGAAAGGCACAAGAAAATGACCAGCATTCACACGCTGATAATAGTCTTTGTTCTAACTGTAAATCCAGAGGATAACTAGACTTGAATGCCAATTATTATTACTCAGCAAGCTTGCTCAAAAAGTCCTAGACAAACTTCTGCACAGTAGTGGGAACTTAGCACAATTCCCAGGAAAAAAAAAAAAAACAACTGAATGACTACAGTACAACGAGGTACCTACCAGTCCTAGAGCTACCGCACTGAACTCTCCTACTGAGCTGAAAATGCCACCTGATTATTTATCCAAGGTATGGGTCTGGGTTTTGCTTTTTTATTTCTGTTTTTTTGCGGGGAGGTAAGATAAGCATGTTTTTAAAAAGTACAAAGCTTGTGTGTACAGAAATGGAATGTTAAAATTCACCCTAAATTTCAGGGGGTTGATAGCCACCAGTGTATTTTTTTCTTGTGTTGTTATAAATACTTACAGATTTCCCACAGTAATGCCCAAAATTATTTATTCTATTAGCAGATACTGTCAATTAAAATGTTAATAGCAGAAGTTGCTGAACAGTAGTTGTATTTTGATCATATGATTTTCCTCTTCAGCTGTTTTATTTGTATTTTATATTTGATACCATTAAGCCAAAACACACTGTGGAGAATGATAATATACACAGGGAAATGAGAATTTGATCACTCATGGAATTCAGGCCCTCTTATTCATTCAAATCTTCTAAAGAGGAAACAGAAAAAAAAAATCCCAAGCCCAGGGGCATGATCTGAATGTTACCAAATCTGCCTACAGCAGGAGCATCTTTACCAAGTACATACACCCTTCCACCAGCTTCCTCTCGCTGAATCCAGGGACTGCAAAGTCAAGCGTGTTAGTTGCATCTCTTTCCTTTTCTCTCTCTTCCCTCCTCTAGGTAATGTTACTCCACAACACTGAGATTCAAGACACCAAGTTCCTCAGGATTTCAGAGACAGGTAGTCAGCAAAGGTCATGAAGTGCAAGACAATAAACTATTTCATATAAAACATCATCATTTTCTTAATAGTTACAGAACTTACATTTTAATTCAGAGGTGATTAAATCAATGAGTGATTCAGTCCTTCAGGACTTCAATATATTATCATAAGCCTGTACCTCCAGCTTTAAGATTAAACTGTTCCCAGCTCTTCTCTAGTATTTCACCACCCCAACTCACATACTCGTTAGCTCTTCAGCACATCTCCTACCTTGTGCAACACTATCTGAACATCTGAAAGGCACAGGATTATGTCGTGGCTGCCTTCCAAGCAGTAGCAATCATTTGGATCACTAGGTCAAGCAAGTGACTTGATGGACTACATGTGACAAAAATAATAAAGCATTCTAACAGGCTGCAGCAAAGAGTGCACACCAAATGAAATTTTCCATCTCCAGGAAAAATAAATGGCACTCTTAGTAGCATTGCTCTTTTCCTACCAACTCAACAAGCAAGCTTTGAAATTACAGCACAAAATGCCATCTCAGCACCTCAAGTTTTCATGCTGGCAGCTCAGGATAAAACTTTGCAAAGATTTATATCAAGGCGCAGTCCTTATTTAAACCACTAAACACAAAGAGTCCCACTCCAGCAACCGAGTCTGTACCGACGGTGCAGGGAATGAGGAACGACGGGGACGCACGTGGATTTAACCGTGTGACTACAAGCAAGAGAACCACGAGAACAATGACAGAGAAAGAAAGTAGCACACCAGCTCAGGAGCGCAAAGGGCATAATGACACTACTTCCAGAAAACCCCTGCCAGTTCTTTCCGTTATTTCCTCAACCCACAAACTGACACGCACTTGGATAAGATCAGGGTTAGATTCAGACTTTAATTCTATGAAAAACAAGAAACTACTACCTTAAAATGCCTTTAAGTACCTGTTGTTTTTCCAGAAGTCTACTCCCATACTTATTCAATTTCACAAAGAATCTCAGCTTTTGAGAAAACAAACAAACGAACAAACAAACCCCAACATATACACCCTCTTCCCATCTTGCACAAGTTTGGAAGAAAACCTAACTTCTGCAAGTCTCAAAAGTCAGATGGAAACCAAAAAACCGATTTTTTTTTCTCTCTTCTTAAGACTTTTAGGTCAATTACATGATTTTGGGGAACTGACTCACAAGGGGTTTGTTTGGTTGGTTTTAAGCCTCGAGGTCAGATCTAGTCGTGCCCCACTTCTGAAATACGCGTATTTGTACAGTTACACAGATTTTGATTTAACATATATTCAAAGTAACTTTCTGGACCAAACCACATAATTCTTCACACTTAACAATGAAATTATCTTAAGAAAGTACAAACAAAACCGTAATTGTTACTTAAATGTAACTCTACCAGGGAAGTCTGATACTTTTTTTGCTAAACAAAGAGAAAAAACGTACAAGTTTCTTAAAACTATTTGAAAGGACTAACCAGTAAAGTAATTGTAAGAGTGTTTTTATGTCCATTTTCCATCCTATTTTCAGTTTTCCAATTAAACTGTTGCACACAACACCCTAGAAAGCTACTACATAAGCCATATCATATTCTTTGAGATACTTGACTTAGGAGGCTGAAACAGACCTGAAAGGTAGAATACCCAACCACGTGGGAGAATTTGGTTGTGCCATTCCACGGAAATTTAAGCTTAAATCTGGGTAAAATGAGATGTGCAGCTTTAACACACACAATCTCAAGAACAAATCTTTACATTTACCATCACAGAACTCACCCAAAGTTGACTTGGAGCTTCCAAAGCCTCGCTTAGTAATGTGCACGATTATTACTTGTGCCCACGTAATACAGAAAAGCTCGTCTCTTTTTTATTTTAGCAAACTAGATTCCCGCCCTCCCCGCCCCTTATGCTCTTAAGATGTGATCACTCAAGCTTTCTGCTTCTAGAGCAGAGACCCTGTTGCGGGCACAGGTAGAACCGCATCCCCACATGCAATTCCCATTCCGAAGCCTCAGTACACCCCCACCTGCGCAAGACACAGCCCTGAGGAAACCCCGAAAGCACTATCTGAAAAAAACCCCTGCGGCTCCAGGGGGAGGAGGCAGCGCCCGGCGGGGGCAGGGGCAGCGCCCCCTCCTCCCGGGGCACGGCCGGCAGGGGCGGGGGCCTGGCACAACTTGGCCGGAGGAACCTGTGGCTGCCGCGACACCCCCGCGGCCCGGGCGAGGCGGGGCCGGGCGGCGGGCACTGACCTGTCCTCCGAGTCCATGCGGCTGAGCGGCTCCCCGTCCGAGGACATCTCCAGGCTGCCCCGCCGGCCGCCCGACGTGGCGCTGCCGCAGCTGCTGCCGCCGCCCGTGCCGGGGCCGGTCCCGTACCCCTCGTCGCCGCCGCTGGACACGCTGCTGGAGCTGGAGCCGCCGCCGCGGCCCGGCCCGTCCGCCTGGCTGCCCCGGGGCCCCTTGGGCTCCTCCTTGGCGTCGGCCTCGCTGCCGCCGCCGGGGCTCGGCGAGCGGGTCTCGTCGCTGCAGCAGCCGCTGCTCGTGCTGCTGCTGCTGCTGCCCACCAGGCTGCTCTCCTCCTCCTCGCCGCCCTCCTCCTCCTCCTCCTCCTCCTCCTCCTCCTCTTCCTCCTCTTCCTCCTCCTCCTCCTCTTCCTCCTCGTCCTCGTCGTCCCCGGCCTGGCTGGCGCTCTCCGGGCTCGGCTCCGACATGCTCTCCGCCTCGCCGTTCAGCAGCAGCAGCGGCTCCGGCTCCGCCGCGGCCGACGAGGAAGGTGGCGGCGAGGACGAGGACCCAGCCCCGCCGGCGGCCGCCACTTCCCCCTCCGCCGTCTCCTCCCGCTCCTGCCGGCCGGGGGGCGCCGCCTGCCCGGGGAGGCGCCGCTGTGTCTCCGCCATGTCGCAGCACCGAGCGGCCGCCATGGCGCCTGCCAGTCGCTGCGCGCGGGGCCGGCCGCGGGCGGGCGGGAGTGCGCGCGCCGCGGGGGCGTGTGTGTGTGTGTGCGCGCTCCCGCGCCGCGCCGGTGCGCGCTCCCGCGCCCTCCTCGCGCACCCGCACAACCGGGCAGGGGCGGGGCGGGGCCCGGCTCGTGCCGCCGCCGCCGCACGCGCTACGGAGCGCGCCGGGGGACAAACTGCGCGCGGGCGGAGGGTCCCGGCTGGAACAGCGCAGAGATCCCGGCTGGAATATCCCGGGGATCCAGGCTGAAATACCCCGGGGATCCCGGCTCGAATACCCCAGGGATCCCAGCTTGAATGCCCCAAGGATCCCGGCTGGAGTCCTCCGCGGATCCCGGCTTGAATCCCCCGGGAATCCTAGTTTGGATCTCCCGGGAATCCCGGCGTGAACCCCCACGGATCCCGGCGCCCCGCTGGAATCGCGTCCTCCCCGCTGGCCGCCCCCGGGCCGGCGGGAGCCCCGCAGGACGCGCCGGGAGCGGGGATGCAGCGCTCCCGGTCCCGCTCCAGGGCAAACCCCCCCAGCGCCACCAGCATCCCACAGCGGGGCATCGGCATTCCCGGCTGGAATTCCCGGGAGCCGGGCGGGCTCAGGAGAACCCTGGTGGGGCCCCCGTGCCCAGAGCCCCGCGCTGCCCTCCCGGCGCGGAGCGGGGGAAAAGGGGGCACGGAGCGGTCGGGGCAGGGAGAACCGCCGGGAATGGCTGCGGGGTCAGGGTGTGAAACCGCCCGGGGGGATGGATGGCCGAGGGACGGGCTCGGCTCAGGCACAAAGGATGCGGAAGAAAAAGGACCGAGGAAAGCGGCCGCGCTGTGCAGTGAGCAGAGGGAACAAACTCGGACAAACTGGCCCCAAACATCCCCCGGCAGCGCAGGGGCTCGCTGGCTCCGGGCAGAGGCAGCGAGACCAAAGGGGAATGCGAAATATCACAGTCATGGAATGGTCTGGGTTGGAAGGGACCTTAAGGATCAGCCAGTTCCAACCCCCTGCCATGGGCAGGGACACATCTCACTAGACCACGTTGCTCAGAGCCCCATCCCACCTGGCCTTGAACACTCCAGGAATGGGCAACCCCTGTACCTCACCATCGTCACAGTACAGAATTTCTTCCTAATATCTAAATCTATGGATTACTGCGTCAAAACAAAATCACAGAGTTTAACTAAAAGTGTGGAAATTTGGGGTTGTTTTTTTTTTTTTTTTTCTCTTGAACCTAAACTCAGTTCTGGAGATACATACGGGGTTAATAAAAGTTGTTGAGTTGGGAACTGTGCCATCTGAAAAGGAAATAACCATCGGTGTATGTGTAGAAGGGGAAAGGTGAAGGATAGCTCAACAGAATTACTGTCAGTCACATACAAGACTTCAGGACAGAGTTTGAAAAGGAAAGTAATTTTAATAATAATGTAAAATAGGATAAAGTTTACAAACAGTAGATCATACCAGACTAATATGACAGGCTTTTTGACAAGAGCCTTGTGTACACAGACATCAAGAAAGCATTTGGTAAAGTGTCATGTGGAAGTGATTCGGAAAAGTTTATAGGATGGGGATTTGCAGTAGAACAGGAAGATGGATAGAATTTGAACACAGAGATAAGATCAAGTAATTTGACAAATTATTAGAGGGATGGAGAGAGCATTTGAAAGCACAAAATGCTATTCCATGTGAATTTTAAATGTCATGAATTTGTCAGTCTTTACCCAACTCTTACAGAGCTTGCCACATTTAAACGAAACTCATGAAGCTGTGGTAGTTTAGTTTAAAAACTGACTACAAAACACAGAACCACAACTCAGTCCAGAAAAACACTGTGCCTTCTGTACATTGGGAAGAACATGACCAATTGAAGTTACAGCAGGCATAGCTGGCATATCCACAGAGATCCTAGATTCCGGGAGAAGTTAACCATGTAGGATTAAAATCTGGAAAAGGTGCTCCTAAGACCTGCATTTGCATAGCTGGAGAAGGCTCCCAGCCCATCAACAGGCGTAGCTGTTTTCAGCGAGAACAACCCGTCGTTTAGCAGCATCAAGAGATGCAACAGCACTGAAAGAGCGACACAGAGTTGGTGCAAAGGGACAGGATTGGGTTGATTTTCTAAAACAACGACACCTTTAAGGTGCAGAGGAGCATAAACAAACTTAGGAGACCAACAACAGCAGAAAAACGATGATAGTTTCTCAGATTTCTAGAAGCCACCCTCAGCTAGAAAGTGGAAATGGTAAGAATGTTTTTTTAAAAATAGAGGAGGGGGAAAAAAAGACAAGAACGCCTGTAATGCTGTTTCATCTGTGTAAGATATGGAAAGCAGGTGACAAAATAGTCACCAAATCCTGAGCTTCTACAATCCTGTCCTGCCTTTCCTCCCGGGAATAGCGTGCGCTGTGCTTTGCTCCCCGCCGAGGAAGGTGCGAGTATCCCGATGGGGGAGGGAGGGTGTTGCTGTCACTGCTCAAACACGAAGCGTCACGTTTCAAAAGCAAACTACACCCTTTGACTCAGTCAGAAAACGGCACTAGCTGAAATAATCCCTGTGTCTCTTCCACCCACTGATACCCTTGTGGAGTTCTCTGCTGAATCACAGTCAGAGAGGTATGAAGAAATATATAAAGGAGTTGGGTAAAAGACATTTCACAAACTATGAGGTTAAAGGGGGGGAGAGTTATCACAAAGAACTCAATGTTCCCTAAAGTAACTTGTCCAGATTCATTCCCTGTGTGCCGAGCATTGTCCTTTTTTTCTTCCCCCAGGTCTCTCTCGGTTTCTTAAGGCGGTGTGTGCCCGCAAAGCCTCCTTGCGTTCGCGCACCGAGAGCCGAGAAGGGTGAGTTGGACCTCCCCTTTCCCGCTCTCCTAAGCGGGGCGGTAGAGACGCCGGCTCATTAGCTAATTTGTGTATTCAGAGAGGGTCAGGGAAGGAAACCTCAGGACATTTCTACTGCCTAATGGCAATCACTTGGCATTTAAGCAGGACATCAGTACCAAAGGGGTCACTACAGCAGGCAGTCATCGAAGAAATACTCTGTGATAATGTCTCGGTGCTCTGCTCTCAGGTTTTCAAAACCACAAAATTCTGTGTCCGGGCTTGGTCCTTGAGTGCTGTAATAAAGTCCTAATCATGTGCAAGCAGCAGCGATTACTGGTTACTGAGCTTTCTCTGTACAAACCTACCCAGCTTGCCAAAGCTAAACTTCCTTTTTCTCCAAGATTTTTTGACTTCTCAAACCTCTTGAAAGAGGAGACCTGTCAGAGAACAGATGAGTCTAGAACTTGAAAACTATCTAAATCATTTGCACTTGAATGGTCTGATAAAAGCTCAAAGCAGGACACCTACTGTTAGGAAACCCTCTGGAAAAAAAAACCCCAGACATCCACTTGAGCTTTGTGGGTGGATGTAACTCTGTTGTTCACACAAAGAATTTCTGATATGCTCAGTCTAGCTTGGTATGATCATCTTACAACAGGAACGATGCTTTAAAGCTCAGATGTTTGTGTTGTGGAATCAACGAAGTATAAAATAATATTAAAAAAAATAAATAAATCAGTAGATAAACCAGAAAAGTCCTGTTCACAGGCAAAGATTCCAAGGAGAACCATTACCCACCAGTGCCAGAACAACCAACCTGCAGACACAGCAGAGCAGGGAGAAGAAATTGAGATTTTATTCTCTTACCTCAGGAACACCAAGGTGCAGGGTATTCACACTGACAGCAGAATCAATAACAAACTCCAAAGAAGTAGTTTCTTCTTTTCTTGAATCACAACAATTTTGCTGTTTTGTGGGATTTTCTTCAAGGACAGTTAGGGGAGATCACCAGAAGATTTTGTATGTGTAGGGCAGTTCTTGAGGTTTTTTTTTTCCTTAACTCACATCAGCATAATACTATAATGCACAGCATGCAAGCCAAACCCTTCAAAACAGCCAGAAAAGCCTACAAAGAGAGAATTAAAAATACACAGGCCTAAGGTACAGGAAAGGTCACATCCTGCCCTGCACTTGCTCGGATACCAGGGGAGATTCTGTAAAACTAAGCCTTTGGTCACTGAGCTCCCTTCTCCAGCCCCTGCCTCCACATGCATGTCTTAAGCACTGCAGGAAATTCCTGCTGCCTGTACCTCATGACTCACCTTGCTCACAGTATTCTGCCTGTTCAGCAGCCTTGGAAACTGCACCCTTCCCTTCTTTCTGCCCCACCCTTCCCCATCCAAATTCAAGGTCTGGAGGAAGAGGCTGCAATCGCTCATTACTTCAAGTAAGCACCCAGCGCTGGGTTCTCACCCTTCCCTTCAGACCGGACTGAAACTGCCTCATGCTGCAGTTCTGACCCCGCCCTCTCCTGGAGCACCCAGTTAATTCTCCCTGTAAACTCAGTGTCCACGCTCTTTTCTTTTTAGAGCTGCCTTTAATCTTTCCCCATACTGTTTGCTTGGGTGCCATGACTGTAAGAAGCTTCAACCCATGCTTAGGCTGGGTCAACTAAAAGAAGGGAATGCATGTTGGGCTGGGTCGCTCTTCTCTCCCTGTGGCTTTGCAAAGTACTTTCTAGCAAAATGAACTTTCAATGCTGCTCAGGACCTCCTTCCCCCTCTTCCCTGCCTATGCTTTGTTACAGCTCTCATGGTGACACACTGCCTCTTCTGTTGTGCCAGCACAGCTGTCTCTGAAATTCATGCCATGAGCTAGACCAAGGAAGTGCTTTTGGTGGTGACTAGCAGGAAGAAAAAAACATAAAATGGCATTCTGTTGCTGTTAGGTCATGAAACTTAGAAAACTCCAGACAGCTCAGTTAAATGTAACTTGCCAACTCTGGGGATGGGGAAAAAAGGAACAGAAAAATTCAAAAAATTATTAAGGTGACACGAAGGACCAGCACTTAGTTCAGGAATGGAAAACTCCATTGTGTCATTCTGGAGCTGATCCAAAAGCACATCCTAACATTCGTTATGTTTGCATTTATATTATGGTAACAGCGTGCCAGCCCAGTGGAGATGAGGGCATCTCTGCATTAAGCCATCCATAAACACAAACGGGGAGAGGAAGCCCATGTTCCATAGATGCTGTGACATAACTGAAAGGACTCAGATACCTTACAAGTGCATAAGACTTGTTCTCTAAAATGCACGCTAATTGATGTTCAATTTGCTGTCAAATTATATTGACGGAAAACACGAAAAGCAAAACAAGCATGAAGATTCCTTGTAAGTGAAAGATGTAAAGCTGTGAGTTCAAGGCATTAGAAGGCCTCATGGTATGGCTCATTGATGTGCTCCACAGCTTGTTGCAAAAACTGAAATATAAGCACAGAATTTCAAGTAGGGACTATTCAGCTGTGATAAGCTATTAGTTATCATGGATACCACTGAGAACAAACTCAGAATTTGCTTCAGAAGCAAAAGCTACTCGCAATACTTCTGCACTTCTGTATCTGAATATTAATCCTGTTACCCCATGTCTCTCAATTTTTGTGAGTTCCAGGGACTTGCATAAGTATATGCTAAAAATGTGTTGTGCTTTTCTTTGAAACCATTCAGAAAGTTTTCCAAATGCCACATTGAAAAATTTGAATAGTTGATGCAATGAACAGGTAATATATGCAGTACTGTGCAAACAAAGAGAGCATCTTTCCTCTGTCATCATTACTGTCAATATTTTATATTATTATTAATAAACTAGAAATTATCAGAAACATTTTCGTTTCCTCCCAAAGTATCCTATACCTCCTTGTGTACATTTTTTATTTGGCAGTTTCCTCTTTTTCAATAAAAGACAGCCAAAATTCTCAAGTCTCAGAAAAATCAACATTCTTAAATGGTGTAATTTAGATTAGTTTTAACCAGAGATAATTAACATATTTGCTTCCAGATTATAGAGTCTTTACAATCTATTAATTTGGGGAATTTGTGTTTTCAACATTCTTATGCAAAACAGAGCTGGATTCCAGCTTTAAATGAAGGTGTGTGCCTGAGTACATACACAGGGTTGCCTCCAGTATGTCCAGATATTTTCTGCAGGTCAGTTGTTACAGAGTTTTACAATAAAAGCAGGGGAAGGTTATTCCAATGGAGGTGGGGATTCTGCACAAGCACACCAGGCAGTAAATGCCATTTTTTCCCCAAAAAATATAGATGTGAAGTCAGGAGCAGAGGCTTTCGTTGCACACATGGAGATTCTTTTCAAAATCATAAATGTAATCAAGATCTTGCATGTTGAAAAACCGGTGTGTAACCATTACAACCAAACAGAAATGCATAATTAATTGAATGCTAATTAAATACAAATCACAGCTTGGAAGGAGTACAAGTTTACAACAGCTTTTCCACGATCCAGGATTACTTTAAAACTCCCCTTCTTCAGTTTGTGGTCATAACTAGAATATGAGTTTTCCATAGAACAATTTTAAATTTTCTAAATTAATGTTTCATAAAATTTAAATGAAATTTCCCATGGGGAAATCTAGCTATACAATTTGTGCTTTTTTCCCCCCCCTCCCCTGCTTTTTTTTTTTTTTTTTCCCCTGAAAGAACACTTGTCTTTCCAAGATCAAGCTCTTGTGAACACGTCCTTCCAGCCACAGTTCTCAGCTTCCCAGAACATGCTGCGGTGGGCCCAGCAAGGGGCCCTGAAAATAATTAAGGGAGTGGAGCATGTCAGATGAGGAGAGGCTGAGAGAACTGGGACTGTTCAGGCCAGAGAAGTGAAGGCTCAGGGATATCTTACCAAGGTATAAATATCTGAGAGGGGAAGTGAAGAAGATGGAGCCAGACTCCGTGGTATCTGATGAAGGGCAAAAGTCAATGGACACAAACTGAGATAGAGAAAATTCTGTTGAAAATATAAAATAAAGCCCTCCTTTTCACTTTCACGCAGTGGAAGAGGTTGCCCAGAGAGGTTGTGGCATCATCATTCCTTAAGATATTCAAAATACACTTGGACATGGTCCTGATCAGTCTAGCTGACACTGCTTTGAGCAGGGGAGTTGGACTTGATGATTTCCAGAGGTGCCTTCCAACCTTGACTATTTCGTGATTCTGTAAAGTTGAGATATTAATCCTACATTACACAAAGTCACAGGCATTGCCAAATCTGCAAAACCAGTAAGTATTCTTCCGGATTCCAAGATTTAACCATATATCCTGGCTTTGCCCCAGCTTCACATAGGGATCGAAACCATATTCACACCACTCGTGTCTTGCACCATGATTAATAAAGATGGGAGGGGAGCCCTGGTTGGGAGACACAGCAGCTCAGCTGAGCTGTGTGACTTGGACCAAGCACCAAGTCACTGCAGGCAGGTTTAGATGCAGCCTGAAAGATTAATGACTACATTTGGAATTCCCACAATAGTGTGTACGACAAATTCAGGGTCCTGCTACATCCCATGGGATTAGAAATGACAAGCAAGTGAGATTATGTATTTTCCATGATTGCCAGATCCTGGCATTCTAGAGACTTAAGGGAGACAGGTTATCCTTAAGAGAGTCATTTATCAGACAGTCTGGCCAGCCTTGGGCAAGATACTGTCATGGAAAGGGTGTCAAAGTCCAGATTTCCCAAAACCTTAACAGCTGGACAATTCATCTTCTCTCCCCACTGCTCTGCTTGAGTTACAAGAAAAAGTCAGGTCATGGAAAGTTTATCAAACAGCTATACAGAATTAGTTTATTTAAACAGAAGTTACTATTTGGTAGGTTTGAGCACAAGCAAACACGTGAATTTCAGAAAAGTTCAGATTTGCATTCAAAAACTTGAATTGCCATTTTTAGGGTATTCACTGAACAGCAGAAGTCACTCAAAAGAAACAAAACTAATTTAACAATTACAAAACCAGCAGGATAATCTCATTGTCATTTGCCACTAATGACAAATGTTTATTACAGATAGCGTATTTGTCTTCTGAGCTACTAAAACACTGTTTGCCATTCATAGGTCTTCAAGCCTTTCCCTTAGGATGAAGGATCCATCATGTTCATGGAAAATAAGCCAAGCTTGTAGAAGTACAGCACCCCTCCCTATTCTCAATCAATCAAATCTGAGAGAGAGAGAGGGGGGGGGGGGGAGAGACTGATGAGAACAACCTACTTTTCTGTGCGCGGCATTCACTGAATGTGAAAGGGAGTTTCAGCAGGACCGAGAAAGAAGCTGTTGTCATGACAGCACTAGGAAGCCCGGGGACTGAAAAGATCTTCATCAGCTCACTGCAGCAATTCTGTGCCAAAGGAACTGTGCTGCCTGTCTGCCTACTGACAACAGAGCCAGGGGAATGCCTGCTTGTCAAATCTCCGCGGCTTTACTCTGCAAACTTCCCCACTCTCATCCTCTGAAGGTGGAATATTTGCAACCTGGCAAAAATGGCTCTCTCCTGCTCCCCTCCTCCCCCTTCAATGCTCCCCACGCCTTCTGTTTATCTCGCTGGTTTAACAAGGTTTCTTGTGCTCCCTTTTGCCACAGAAATGTTAGTAACCTGTGGAAAACCAAATGAGATACCAGCGCATTCTGCAGTCAAACTCCTCTGATATAGGAAACTGCCATTACCCCAGTGTTATGGGCCAGCATGTCTGTGTGCATTTGTACAGCAGCTTTGGGGCAAGAGGCTGAGAGGATTTCCGTGGCAGTGTCAGCTCCTTGGGATCATACTCTTGGCAAGGGTGGGATCTTACCTGGTCTGCTCTGGCCATACCAGCCCCAGTAAATGCATCGTCTTTCACACTGCAGTCAGGCAACCTGCCATCTGTGACAGCTGCCCCACTGGAATCACCACAAGCACCAGTTCTGGGAGACCTATAAGACTATTCTGTTCATGGTGAAGTTTTGTTTTACAGAAATGACAGAAAATGGTGCTTCATAGGTGAGATCCTCATAATGTAAACATGGAGAGGGAAAGCAAGGTCTTTTAGGCTATGCACATGTTGATGGAGTTCCAATGCTGTTTATTTGAGGCAGTGGGAAATATGGATATTTGGAAACTTGCATTATGCTCCCGCTGATTACCACTAATGGAATGAAAACTGAGATTGAGTGCTTTACACTCAATCTTGCAACAGCCACCTTTTTAGCAAGTTAAATGATCAGAAGTGTGTGCTCTCAGGTGAATTCTACAAGCCTTGTCTGAAAGTTTGGCCTCTGTGCTATTGATTGCAAAATTCACATTGACCTCAGTGGGGCCTGACTGTCAAACTCAGCCTGAGAGCTGGGGAACTAGGGAGTTTGGAGGAACTCACAGCAAATCCTGAGATTGCTGGCTTATGGTGGATGGCTGCTGGGAGTGGGGGACTTGGCCTGTACCAGGAAAGTCTGAGTTGCACTGTGACCCCTCCATAGTTCAGAATTTCAGTAGTTCAGAGGTTCACTCTCTCAGGAAGCTTGGAATACATTGCAGATTTGGGAGACGTAAATCCTAAATTAGCTTAATGCCCTGATGATGTGCCCTACAGACAAGCTGCATGTTTTCTAATAGGCAAAGCAGTGATTCCCCTCTCATGAATTCTAGTCCCAGCACAGTTGCTCCCAGATTCTCCAAACAACTGACTGGATAGGAGTGGGCAAAGCATTTTATCATTTTGTTATGCAGCAATTTATCCATGGTTAGGATATGCATAATAGAGTCTCTTTCCCAGGACTGCTGAGGTAGAGTTGTCTGTTTCCAAAGCCTTCCAGGGAAAGCTGCTGTTATACACACACATAGAGTGTTCTCAATAGACATGGGCCTAGCTTTTAATGACAGAATGCTTTTGAGTCTATTCAGTCTTTTAAACTGCTTTTTTTGTCAGTCAAGATGAACATAATGATTTTTGTCTAGTGACATATGTAAACTGTATTCAAGAAACAAATACCATCCACTACTTTTTCTAGGCAGTCCAGTGTTCCCAAACCACTTACTATAGTACTTAAATTGCAGTAGGAAAATGGGGCACTATATATTCTTAGCAGCAATTTGGCTTTATATTGCATTTAACTGGATAATTTATCAGAACCACCATCTTTTCAGCTGAATTTCTATCTGGGTTTGGCAATGCTAAGTATTTGTTTCATCTTGGTGAAAAGTAGATTCAGCTATTTAAAGCCTGGAAAATATAGGACGCTTTTGAGAGCAATGTCAAAACGAACTAATTTTAAATATGGTGAATCTTACAACAATTCATGTCTATGTGTCTTCACATAAAACTGGGGACTCTTAAGTTGAGAAAACTATTTGATTTAGGTTGTGCTAGTGCATAAGAGGTACAACAAAGAGGTATGTATTAGAGAAGTGTAACTCAGGCACTGCAAAGCATTAATATACCAGCTCTGTAGAGAGCGATGACCTACTTCTGCCTTGTTTCTTCCAAGGAAAATCCTTTGGCACCACTTCAGGCCATGGCTTCTGTTCTCCCTGCTATCTTGAGGACCTGATTTTACACAAAGGTGCTTCAGCCACGTTCATGTCCCAGTTTCCCAAGCACAAGTTTCATGTAGAGAGACAGTAAAGCAGCCAATTTAAAATAGGACTTTACAGGAAAAAATCCCCAAATATTCTCCTCACCATCCTTGATAAAACATAGATTAGGTGCTGGACCAATGTCCATGAACCATTTGACTTTCAGATTTTTTATAACAAAACACATTTTGGAGGGCTTTCACATCCTAATACAGTCAGATTTTGGGAGTTTATTTATTGCCCTAGGATCGCAGTGCACCACCTGCACTGTACCGCGGTAACTTCTTTTGGCATATTGCGTGTACTTTCATTTCCAGTACATGCAACCTATTCTTATCAGCTTATGCTCTGTAGTAAAACATCATCAACCCAGGTTATATCATCCTTACAAAGTATGACAAAATAAATGCTGCTTTAAAAGCTATACAAATATTAAAACATGAAGCATTTGAAAGTTACTCCCCTCCTCCCATATCTAATTAGACTATTAATAAGCAACATGCAGAATTTCAGCTGAGATGTAGTAACCACAAGAGATCAGATTCTCACAGGAATTCTCCCCTGTATCATAATGTTTGCAGGATGAGCATGTTTAACTTTAAATCATACAATCTGTCCACCTGAAACCAAAAGGGCTGTTCCCAGCTGGGCTCAGGTTTGACACATGAACACAAATTCTGTTGCCCTGGTTGTGTGCAACTGCAGTTTAGACCAACAATACATTGTCTCTGTTTCACAGTAATTTGTCCTATAGTTCCAATGTAATATGATTATCTCCTTTTTATTTTTAATTGCTGCTAAGCACGATTAAGTAGCAATGCCCTGACACTTAAAAGTCACTTTACGGTTGGTGAAGCAACCCCATTTTATGGGCAAAGAAAGGCTCTGAGAACTGTTTACAACCTTTGCAAAGAAACCTGTTTATGCAAAGTCACGTCAAGAACTTCTTTCATTTAGGTTAAAAGATCAAGTCCTTAACATTTGAAAATACACAATAAACACACAACACTGCATCACTAAAGATGAAGGTTAATAAAAATACAGCCTGACATTAACATTAAAAAGGCCCTAAATTTTTTCTTCACAGGTAATTAGTTCACACAATGAAATAATCTCCTTTCTTATCCTGGAAACACATGCATAAAACAGCTCAGATAACATCATTTACATACAGGCTGCTGCATCCGCATGTTAATGTCTGGCAGTGAAAAGTTCAGACAAGTTTGTAATCCCCGATTTCCTGCGCGTGCTCCGCACCCAGATTCCCAGAAAGTCAGAAGAGAAAGGGATACTAAATATTACTAAGATGACAGGTCAGCTGCGGTACCGCCACATCTGCACAGCTTGCAAGTTACACAGTTTCTCAGACCGCAGGACCTTTGGCAGTCCTGGGCATTTTTTAAAAACTCATATTGGGATTTGTTTCCTTTGTCAGCCCCTCACGATCCTCCCGAGCCCATTGTGCCGCCGCCGCTGGCTTTGTCCGCGTTACTATATCGGGCGGTATTGGAGCCAATCTGCATTCCCATTTAAAGCACTATCATGTCACCCATCAGCAATCGTCCGCTTTCATCCCTTAAAAACCACCACACAATGGCAGCCACGCCGTGAGGACAAAGGCGCAGGCAGAGAGGGAAGAGGAGGAAAGCTGCAGTGGGAAGGCGGCAGCAGCAGCTGCAGCCAGGCTAACTTTGTTCTCTCGGCTCCTTCTGGGTGAGCACTTGAATTTGGACTGATAACATACGTGCCCTTCATCTCCTGCTTCCCCTCCTAACACAACTTATCTTCCCCAGAGCAGATCCTGGAGGGAAGCTTAGCTTGGCTGCTTCTGCATCAAGGCCAACAGGTAATAACGCTGTTTTCCCAGCACAAGGCAGTGAGTTCGTGCCTGCCGACAGCTGCAGGAGGAAGGGAGCGCTGTGCGAGGGGAAGCCTCCTCTTGCAGTAACACTGACTGCCAGCAGCGCTTTTCAAAACACAAATCCAGCGTGCCGGGCATCCTTAAAATCAACAGCTCCTCAACAGTTGCTGGAGGAGGCCATCTAATCAACTGAATAGGAATCCAGTTTGCCGCTTTCAAAGATGCAGTTACAGCATCCGAGGGTTTGGGAATTACCTAGCCAGTCTGGAGCGCTTAAGCTTTAACTAGGATTCACTCCCGGATACTGTCATCCTCCTAATAGTTTGGAGCCATCAGCTGCAAAGAGATCTTCGACTTCACAGGCTGCCTATGATTAATTGCCTGAAAATGTTGTAAAAGTTAGGGATTCTGTTCAAAAGTGAAATAACTGAAGTGCTCTAGCCTGAAACCAGCCAGCCGGGGAAGAGGTATGGTAATTCGTGCAGAGCACTTCTGTGAAATAGGCACGGCTCAAAGCAAGGCTTTAGGGTCCTACCTTTTACAAACATGACACAGCTGTGCTCCTTGGGGTCCACAAGATTTTAATGAGGCAAAAATGATCAAAATGTCATGACCTCTCCTCTTCCTTGTCCTAAATTCTGGATGTTGGAAATGAAGCAGAACTTAGCCTGGTTATATTTAGCTCATCACAGAGAATGGAAGAGCTTTCAGAACATGAAATAAAAGTTTTAAAATAAAACGCTGTGAGGTCAGAGTTGTTAGCCCCCCAATATGCCAAAGAATCAGCTAATATAAACAAGTGTGGCTTTCTCTGTGTTGCAAATCCATGAGTATTAACCACTTCCTCTTCACTGAGACAATCTTCTAAACGACTGAGAGGCTGGTTCTTTAATTTGTAGCTGCTACCTTGTAAATAGCGACCAGGATCTCACAATTATCCAGGCACTGTGTCTTTATTCAAAACACTTACTATTTGTAGGCACAATATACTAGAAACAGTAGCTACAAAATATAGGTTTGTTGGCACAGGCTAAGACAACAGCCAGAAATGTTACTCAAAAGGCAATTTATGTTTCCAGGCAATTTGCCTGCTCACAAAATGATACCTTCATCTAGTGCTCACTCCTACACAAGCTGCCTTCATGTCGTACCAGCCCTTGCATGTGCAAACTCTCTGAGGCAGTCTCCAGGTAGCCAGAAACCAAACACAAAATAGCAGCAGTCACAAACATCAGAAAACATTCATCAGAAACTTTGGTTGTCTTTTCTCCCCACTGTCTAGTTATGACCATACAAGTGTATAAAAAGAATAAACCCAACAGCCACTACCAGCTGCTTCCTAGACTGGTGAATGAGCATGAAAATACTAAACCCCCGCCCGCCCAATAATAATAAAAAAATTTCATCTTTAAAGCTAAAACATCTGACAGACTCCATGTTCTGGTGCACTTGGGAATTTACCAAGAAAGTTGCACAATACAGAGCAGTTGACTACATGTGTAGTAAGTGTAAAGACCCACCAGGAACTCATATTGTAAAGAGGTGATTTACGAACTGAGTTGCTGAATTTTGCAGCTTTCCCCCCCTCAACTGCTTTTAAATCTACTTGTCAGTTAATGACAATATTCTCAAATAAATTCTTATATATTTATTTGTACCTGCTAGTTATTTTATTTCTAGCAACATGACTAGTACTTGGAAAAAATATTTTTTTCTAAATAGAATCTATTGCTGAAAATAAGAGATTCACATGCAAGTTACTTGGAAATGTTGGGTGTCCCACATGATATGCTTTAAGCTTGATCTTTCACCATGATAAGCACCTGCAGTTTTTAGCAATTTCAAGCAAGAAACTGTGGCCTGGATTCAGCTGCTTATGTAGGGACAGACAGCTGGGGTATGGATAACGCATTTTTTTCTCCACAGTAAGGAATGCAGAATATTTTACACATTGGGCTGGAATGGGCTTTAAGTTGCAGAAGAGAGACCTGGATAGTACTAGTCACTTCACACTGTGACTCAGGAAAAGTACCAGATGACAAATGATGAGGATGACGTATTTTTCTGAAAGTTTTCACTGACCAGATCTCTACGTCACAAGTAAATCTTGCTTGTTCTACATATAAAGTTAAACCTGCAGGGTCTGCTTTTTTCAATTTTTTTTTTTAAACAGTACTCATTTCACCTTCAAAAGAGCGTGTTTCCATTTTTAGTTCTGAATTTCTTTGAAGTATTCCAGTTCCATGCAACAGGGACCTGGATAGAATTTGATAAAAAAAAAGTAATTCCTTATTTTAGGTTTGGTTTCAGTAATAAAGAAGTTAATGATATCACATCTGGTTTTGTCCAGATATACTCTACTGCAGTCCACTGGGAACAGCACCATTTGCTTACAGCTTTTCTTTTAAACCTAATCCAGCCTAAATAAGTGTTCTAAACACATCCATAGCCAGACTGCTACATGAGCCTATTAGCAACCACAGTGCCGATGTTGCTTACCCATAGTTACAATGAAACAGTTTCTTGCAGTTTCACCACAGCAGCTAGAGACTATTTAGACAGACCTTAAAAACATTTTCTTTGGCATACCACAGAATGAAGGAACATCACAAAAAAAACCCAAAAACTTCACAAGTAACATTTGAATGCTGACACATCTGGAACAGCTGGGTAACAAGTTGTGCGTGTCAAGTTCAGAAAGCAGCTGCTTTTAGCCTTCATTTTGGGCCAGGAATTTGTTTTCAGCCACCAGTATATTCGATTTTATTTTGTGGCAGCTTCTTCAGTGTTCCCATATGGACAAGCTAAGCAGCTCCTAGGATATAACAGCAAGCATATATAATGTTCTTTAGAAGAAATGAAGGCAAGATGTTGCTATGTTATCTTCTCCACGTGCATCCTTAAATTGTTTCAGATATATTATTAATGCCAGGTATGGGCAATTTGTTTATCAACCATTTAAATGTCAACTTTCTAAAGGATAGAAAACAACATTTTAACTGAGAAATCAAACTGAAATGAGTAATTTCAGAAAATAAGTATAGCAAAATCCAGGATCACAAGGATCAAATAGTATTGTGCAGAAAAGACATGATGATCCACTTCTGAGATCTGAATGAGTACTATTTATGGTTAATTAGAAAAGGAAAAAACAAAAGCCTCCACCTTATTGTTACAACATAATGAAAAGTTTGAGGTAAGCCTTATCCAACACTGATTAAAGATCTTTTATTCTGCTGCTTTACTCAACCAGGATAAAACTTAAGCCACCAATTACACTAACACTGTAATTCCTTAATATTTTTCATGTATGTACTCCTGGTACACCTAGTGGATCTAACAGGGTAGATAATAATTCTGTCATAGTCTGTCCAATTAACGTGATTTAGATAGAAATGTTTTATTCCCCTCTCTTCCCTGCGCGGGGGGGGGGGGGGGGGGGGGGGGGGGGGGGGGGGGGGGGGGGGGGGGGGGGGGGGGGGGGGGGGGGGGGGG